>OX467121.1:6401677-6427172 GCA_950106695.1 Biston stratarius | reverse complement strand
ACCTACCTAACCTAACCTACCTAACCTACCTAACCTACCTAACCTAACCTAACCTAACCTAACCTAACCTACCTAACCTAACCTAACCTACCTCCTACCCTACCCCTACCCAACCTAACCTACCCTAACCAACCCTACCCAACCCACCTAACCTAACTACCCTCACCTAACCTACCTACCAAACCTAACCTAACCCTAACCTAACCTACCCACCTAACCTAACCTAACCTAACCTAACCTAACCTAACCTAACCTAACCTAACCTAACCTAACCTAACCTAACCTAACCTAACCTAACCTAACCTAACCTAACCTAACCTAACCTAACCTAACCTAACCTAACCTAACCTAACCTAACCTAACCTAACCTAACCTAACCTAACCTAACCTAACCTAACCTAACCTAACCTAACCTAACCTAACCTAACCTAACCTAACCTAACCTAACCTAACCTAACCTAACCTAACCTAACCTAACCTAACCTAACCTAACCTAACCTAACCTAACCTAACCTAACCTAACCTAACCTAACCTAACCTAACCTAACCTAACCTAACCTAACCTAACCTAACCTAACCTAACCTAACCTAACCTAACCTAACCTAACCTAACCTAACCTAACCTAACCTAACCTAACCTAACCTAACCTAACCTAACCTAACCTAACCTAACCTAACCTAACCTAACCTAACCTAACCTAACCTAACCTAACCTAACCTAACCTAACCTAACCTAACCTAACCTAACCTAACCTAACCTAACCTAACCTAACCTAACCTAACCTAACCTAACCTAACCTAACCTAACCTAACCTAACCTAACCTAACCTAACCTAACCTAACCTAACCTAACCTAACCTAACCTAACCTAACCTAACCTAACCTAACCTAACCTAACCTAACCTAACCTAACCTAACCTAACCTAACCTAACCTAACCTAACCTAACCTAACCTAACCTAACCTAACCTAACCTAACCTAACCTAACCTAACCTAACCTAACCTAACCTAACCTAACCTAACCTAACCTAACCTAACCTAACCTAACCTAACCTAACCTAACCTAACCTAACCTAACCTAACCTAACCTAACCTAACCTAACCTAACCTAACCTAACCTAACCTAACCTAACCTAACCTAACCTAACCTAACCTAACCTAACCTAACCTAACCTAACCTAACCTAACCTAACCTAACCTAACCTAACCTAACCTAACCTAACCTAACCTAACCTAACCTAACCTAACCTAACCTAACCTAACCTAACCTAACCTAACCTAACCTAACCTAACCTAACCTAACCTAACCTAACCTAACCTAACCTAACCTAACCTAACCTAACCTAACCTAACCTAACCTAACCTAACCTAACCTAACCTAACCTAACCTAACCTAACCTAACCTAACCTAACCTAACCTAACCTAACCTAACCTAACCTAACCTAACCTAACCTAACCTAACCTAACCTAACCTAACCTAACCTAACCTAACCTAACCTAACCTAACCTAACCTAACCTAACCTAACCTAACCTAACCTAACCTAACCTAACCTAACCTAACCTAACCTAACCTAACCTAACCTAACCTAACCTAACCTAACCTAACCTAACCTAACCTAACCTAACCTAACCTAACCTAACCTAACCTAACCTAACCTAACCTAACCTAACCTAACCTAACCTAACCTAACCTAACCTAACCTAACCTAACCTAACCTAACCTAACCTAACCTAACCTAACCTAACCTAACCTAACCTAACCTAACCTAACCTAACCTAACCTAACCTAACCTAACCTAACCTAACCTAACCTAACCTAACCTAACCTAACCTAACCTAACCTAACCTAACCTAACCTAACCTAACCTAACCTAACCTAACCTAACCTAACCTAACCTAACCTAACCTAACCTAACCTAACCTAACCTAACCTAACCTAACCTAACCTAACCTAACCTAACCTAACCTAACCTAACCTAACCTAACCTAACCTAACCTAACCTAACCTAACCTAACCTAACCTAACCTAACCTAACCTAACCTAACCTAACCTAACCTAACCTAACCTAACCTAACCTAACCTAACCTAACCTAACCTAACCTAACCTAACCTAACCTAACCTAACCTAACCTAACCTAACCTAACCTAACCTAACCTAACCTAACCTAACCTAACCTAACCTAACCTAACCTAACCTAACCTAACCTAACCTAACCTAACCTAACCTAACCTAACCTAACCTAACCTAACCTAACCTAACCTAACCTAACCTAACCTAACCTAACCTAACCTAACCTAACCTAACCTAACCTAACCTAACCTAACCTAACCTAACCTAACCTAACCTAACCTAACCTAACCTAACCTAACCTAACCTAACCTAACCTAACCTAACCTAACCTAACCTAACCTAACCTAACCTAACCTAACCTAACCTAACCTAACCTAACCTAACCTAACCTAACCTAACCTAACCTAACCTAACCTAACCTAACCTAACCTAACCTAACCTAACCTAACCTAACCTAACCTAACCTAACCTAACCTATACCTAACCTAACCTAACCTAACCTAACCTAACCTAACCTAACCTAACCTAACCTAACCTAACCTAACCTAACCTAACCTAACCTAACCTAACCTAACCTAACCTAACCTAACCTAACCTAACCTAACCTAACCTAACCTAACCTAACCTAACCTAACCTAACCTAACCTAACCTAACCTAACCTAACCTAACCTAACCTAACCTAACCTAACCTAACCTAACCTAACCTAACCTAACCTAACCTAACCTAACCTAACCTAACCTAACCTAACCTAACCTAACCTAACCTAACCTAACCTAACCTAACCTAACCTAACCTAACCTAACCTAACCTAACCTAACCTAACCTAACCTAACCTAACCTAACCTAACCTAACCTAACCTAACCTAACCTAACCTAACCTAACCTAACCTAACCTAACCTAACCTAACCTAACCTAACCTAACCTAACCTAACCTAACCTAACCTAACCTAACCTAACCTAACCTAACCTAACCTAACCTAACCTAACCTAACCTAACCTAACCTAACCTAACCTAACCTAACCTAACCTAACCTAACCTAACCTAACCTAACCTAACCTAACCTAACCTAACCTAACCTAACCTAACCTAACCTAACCTAACCTAACCTAACCTAACCTAACCTAACCTAACCTAACCTAACCTAACCTAACCTAACCTAACCTAACCTAACCTAACCTAACCTAACCTAACCTAACCTAACCTAACCTAACCTAACCTAACCTAACCTAACCTAACCTAACCTAACCTAACCTAACCTAACCTAACCTAACCTAACCTAACCTAACCTAACCTAACCTAACCTAACCTAACCTAACCTAACCTAACCTAACCTAACCTAACCTAACCTAACCTAACCTAACCTAACCTAACCTAACCTAACCTAACCTAACCTAACCTAACCTAACCTAACCTAACCTAACCTAACCTAACCTAACCTAACCTAACCTAACCTAACCTAACCTAACCTAACCTAACCTAACCTAACCTAACCTAACCTAACCTAACCTAACCTAACCTAACCTAACCTAACCTAACCTAACCTAACCTAACCTAACCTAACCTAACCTAACCTAACCTAACCTAACCTAACCTAACCTAACCTAACCTAACCTAACCTAACCTAACCTAACCTAACCTAACCTAACCTAACCTAACCTAACCTAACCTAACCTAACCTAACCTAACCTAACCTAACCTAACCTAACCTAACCTAACCTAACCTAACCTAACCTAACCTAACCTAACCTAACCTAACCTAACCTAACCTAACCTAACCTAACCTAACCTAACCTAACCTAACCTAACCTAACCTAACCTAACCTAACCTAACCTAACCTAACCTAACCTAACCTAACCTAACCTAACCTAACCTAACCTAACCTAACCTAACCTAACCTAACCTAACCTAACCTAACCTAACCTAACCTAACCTAACCTAACCTAACCTAACCTAACCTAACCTAACCTAACCTAACCTAACCTAACCTAACCTAACCTAACCTAACCTAACCTAACCTAACCTAACCTAACCTAACCTAACCTAACCTAACCTAACCTAACCTAACCTAACCTAACCTAACCTAACCTAACCTAACCTAACCTAACCTAACCTAACCTAACCTAACCTAACCTAACCTAACCTAACCTAACCTAACCTAACCTAACCTAACCTAACCTAACCTAACCTAACCTAACCTAACCTAACCTAACCTAACCTAACCTAACCTAACCTAACCTAACCTAACCTAACCTAACCTAACCTAACCTAACCTAACCTAACCTAACCTAACCTAACCTAACCTAACCTAACCTAACCTAACCTAACCTAACCTAACCTAACCTAACCTAACCTAACCTAACCTAACCTAACCTAACCTAACCTAACCTAACCTAACCTAACCTAACCTAACCTAACCTAACCTAACCTAACCTAACCTAACCTAACCTAACCTAACCTAACCTAACCTAACCTAACCTAACCTAACCTAACCTAACCTAACCTAACCTAACCTAACCTAACCTAACCTAACCTAACCTAACCTAACCTAACCTAACCTAACCTAACCTAACCTAACCTAACCTAACCTAACCTAACCTAACCTAACCTAACCTAACCTAACCTAACCTAACCTAACCTAACCTAACCTAACCTAACCTAACCTAACCTAACCTAACCTAACCTAACCTAACCTAACCTAACCTAACCTAACCTAACCTAACCTAACCTAACCTAACCTAACCTAACCTAACCTAACCTAACCTAACCTAACCTAACCTAACCTAACCTAACCTAACCTAACCTAACCTAACCTAACCTAACCTAACCTAACCTAACCTAACCTAACCTAACCTAACCTAACCTAACCTAACCTAACCTAACCTAACCTAACCTAACCTAACCTAACCTAACCTAACCTAACCTAACCTAACCTAACCTAACCTAACCTAACCTAACCTAACCTAACCTAACCTAACCTAACCTAACCTAACCTAACCTAACCTAACCTAACCTAACCTAACCTAACCTAACCTAACCTAACCTAACCTAACCTAACCTAACCTAACCTAACCTAACCTAACCTAACCTAACCTAACCTAACCTAACCTAACCTAACCTAACCTAACCTAACCTAACCTAACCTAACCTAACCTAACCTAACCTAACCTAACCTAACCTAACCTAACCTAACCTAACCTAACCTAACCTAACCTAACCTAACCTAACCTAACCTAACCTAACCTAACCTAACCTAACCTAACCTAACCTAACCTAACCTAACCTAACCTAACCTAACCTAACCTAACCTAACCTAACCTAACCTAACCTAACCTAACCTAACCTAACCTAACCTAACCTAACCTAACCTAACCTAACCTAACCTAACCTAACCTAACCTAACCTAACCTAACCTAACCTAACCTAACCTAACCTAACCTAACCTAACCTAACCTAACCTAACCTAACCTAACCTAACCTAACCTAACCTAACCTAACCTAACCTAACCTAACCTAACCTAACCTAACCTAACCTAACCTAACCTAACCTAACCTAACCTAACCTAACCTAACCTAACCTAACCTAACCTAACCTAACCTAACCTAACCTAACCTAACCTAACCTAACCTAACCTAACCTAACCTAACCTAACCTAACCTAACCTAACCTAACCTAACCTAACCTAACCTAACCTAACCTAACCTAACCTAACCTAACCTAACCTAACCTAACCTAACCTAACCTAACCTAACCTAACCTAACCTAACCTAACCTAACCTAACCTAACCTAACCTAACCTAACCTAACCTAACCTAACCTAACCTAACCTAACCTAACCTAACCTAACCTAACCTAACCTAACCTAACCTAACCTAACCTAACCTAACCTAACCTAACCTAACCTAACCTAACCTAACCTAACCTAACCTAACCTAACCTAACCTAACCTAACCTAACCTAACCTAACCTAACCTAACCTAACCTAACCTAACCTAACCTAACCTAACCTAACCTAACCTAACCTAACCTAACCTAACCTAACCTAACCTAACCTAACCTAACCTAACCTAACCTAACCTAACCTAACCTAACCTAACCTAACCTAACCTAACCTAACCTAACCTAACCTAACCTAACCTAACCTAACCTAACCTAACCTAACCTAACCTAACCTAACCTAACCTAACCTAACCTAACCTAACCTAACCTAACCTAACCTAACCTAACCTAACCTAACCTAACCTAACCTAACCTAACCTAACCTAACCTAACCTAACCTAACCTAACCTAACCTAACCTAACCTAACCTAACCTAACCTAACCTAACCTAACCTAACCTAACCTAACCTAACCTAACCTAACCTAACCTAACCTAACCTAACCTAACCTAACCTAACCTAACCTAACCTAACCTAACCTAACCTAACCTAACCTAACCTAACCTAACCTAACCTAACCTAACCTAACCTAACCTAACCTAACCTAACCTAACCTAACCTAACCTAACCTAACCTAACCTAACCTAACCTAACCTAACCTAACCTAACCTAACCTAACCTAACCTAACCTAACCTAACCTAACCTAACCTAACCTAACCTAACCTAACCTAACCTAACCTAACCTAACCTAACCTAACCTAACCTAACCTAACCTAACCTAACCTAACCTAACCTAACCTAACCTAACCTAACCTAACCTAACCTAACCTAACCTAACCTAACCTAACCTAACCTAACCTAACCTAACCTAACCTAACCTAACCTAACCTAACCTAACCTAACCTAACCTAACCTAACCTAACCTAACCTAACCTAACCTAACCTAACCTAACCTAACCTAACCTAACCTAACCTAACCTAACCTAACCTAACCTAACCTAACCTAACCTAACCTAACCTAACCTAACCTAACCTAACCTAACCTAACCTAACCTAACCTAACCTAACCTAACCTAACCTAACCTAACCTAACCTAACCTAACCTAACCTAACCTAACCTAACCTAACCTAACCTAACCTAACCTAACCTAACCTAACCTAACCTAACCTAACCTAACCTAACCTAACCTAACCTAACCTAACCTAACCTAACCTAACCTAACCTAACCTAACCTAACCTAACCTAACCTAACCTAACCTAACCTAACCTAACCTAACCTAACCTAACCTAACCTAACCTAACCTAACCTAACCTAACCTAACCTAACCTAACCTAACCTAACCTAACCTAACCTAACCTAACCTAACCTAACCTAACCTAACCTAACCTAACCTAACCTAACCTAACCTAACCTAACCTAACCTAACCTAACCTAACCTAACCTAACCTAACCTAACCTAACCTAACCTAACCTAACCTAACCTAACCTAACCTAACCTAACCTAACCTAACCTAACCTAACCTAACCTAACCTAACCTAACCTAACCTAACCTAACCTAACCTAACCTAACCTAACCTAACCTAACCTAACCTAACCTAACCTAACCTAACCTAACCTAACCTAACCTAACCTAACCTAACCTAACCTAACCTAACCTAACCTAACCTAACCTAACCTAACCTAACCTAACCTAACCTAACCTAACCTAACCTAACCTAACCTAACCTAACCTAACCTAACCTAACCTAACCTAACCTAACCTAACCTAACCTAACCTAACCTAACCTAACCTAACCTAACCTAACCTAACCTAACCTAACCTAACCTAACCTAACCTAACCTAACCTAACCTAACCTAACCTAACCTAACCTAACCTAACCTAACCTAACCTAACCTAACCTAACCTAACCTAACCTAACCTAACCTAACCTAACCTAACCTAACCTAACCTAACCTAACCTAACCTAACCTAACCTAACCTAACCTAACCTAACCTAACCTAACCTAACCTAACCTAACCTAACCTAACCTAACCTAACCTAACCTAACCTAACCTAACCTAACCTAACCTAACCTAACCTAACCTAACCTAACCTAACCTAACCTAACCTAACCTAACCTAACCTAACCTAACCTAACCTAACCTAACCTAACCTAACCTAACCTAACCTAACCTAACCTAACCTAACCTAACCTAACCTAACCTAACCTAACCTAACCTAACCTAACCTAACCTAACCTAACCTAACCTAACCTAACCTAACCTAACCTAACCTAACCTAACCTAACCTAACCTAACCTAACCTAACCTAACCTAACCTAACCTAACCTAACCTAACCTAACCTAACCTAACCTAACCTAACCTAACCTAACCTAACCTAACCTAACCTAACCTAACCTAACCTAACCTAACCTAACCTAACCTAACCTAACCTAACCTAACCTAACCTAACCTAACCTAACCTAACCTAACCTAACCTAACCTAACCTAACCTAACCTAACCTAACCTAACCTAACCTAACCTAACCTAACCTAACCTAACCTAACCTAACCTAACCTAACCTAACCTAACCTAACCTAACCTAACCTAACCTAACCTAACCTAACCTAACCTAACCTAACCTAACCTAACCTAACCTAACCTAACCTAACCTAACCTAACCTAACCTAACCTAACCTAACCTAACCTAACCTAACCTAACCTAACCTAACCTAACCTAACCTAACCTAACCTAACCTAACCTAACCTAACCTAACCTAACCTAACCTAACCTAACCTAACCTAACCTAACCTAACCTAACCTAACCTAACCTAACCTAACCTAACCTAACCTAACCTAACCTAACCTAACCTAACCTAACCTAACCTAACCTAACCTAACCTAACCTAACCTAACCTAACCTAACCTAACCTAACCTAACCTAACCTAACCTAACCTAACCTAACCTAACCTAACCTAACCTAACCTAACCTAACCTAACCTAACCTAACCTAACCTAACCTAACCTAACCTAACCTAACCTAACCTAACCTAACCTAACCTAACCTAACCTAACCTAACCTAACCTAACCTAACCTAACCTAACCTAACCTAACCTAACCTAACCTAACCTAACCTAACCTAACCTAACCTAACCTAACCTAACCTAACCTAACCTAACCTAACCTAACCTAACCTAACCTAACCTAACCTAACCTAACCTAACCTAACCTAACCTAACCTAACCTAACCTAACCTAACCTAACCTAACCTAACCTAACCTAACCTAACCTAACCTAACCTAACCTAACCTAACCTAACCTAACCTAACCTAACCTAACCTAACCTAACCTAACCTAACCTAACCTAACCTAACCTAACCTAACCTAACCTAACCTAACCTAACCTAACCTAACCTAACCTAACCTAACCTAACCTAACCTAACCTAACCTAACCTAACCTAACCTAACCTAACCTAACCTAACCTAACCTAACCTAACCTAACCTAACCTAACCTAACCTAACCTAACCTAACCTAACCTAACCTAACCTAACCTAACCTAACCTAACCTAACCTAACCTAACCTAACCTAACCTAACCTAACCTAACCTAACCTAACCTAACCTAACCTAACCTAACCTAACCTAACCTAACCTAACCTAACCTAACCTAACCTAACCTAACCTAACCTAACCTAACCTAACCTAACCTAACCTAACCTAACCTAACCTAACCTAACCTAACCTAACCTAACCTAACCTAACCTAACCTAACCTAACCTAACCTAACCTAACCTAACCTAACCTAACCTAACCTAACCTAACCTAACCTAACCTAACCTAACCTAACCTAACCTAACCTAACCTAACCTAACCTAACCTAACCTAACCTAACCTAACCTAACCTAACCTAACCTAACCTAACCTAACCTAACCTAACCTAACCTAACCAGTCGTTGGCCGACCTCCGTCTCGAGCGCCACACTTTATTTGCAATTTATTGCAATTTTTATTACGCTCCGCGCTTGAAAAATCGGAAAAATTCGAAGTGTTGGGTTTATTTTAGCAAACAGTGTCGTGTTATATACCGTTACACGCGTCTTGGCAAAACCTACCGAACGAAGCTTTTCCCGGGCTCGAGAGTTAAGCGGTTCAGGAGATATCCTCAATAAACCGCTAAAACCTCGCCCGGGCCGCCTTCAGGAGCAAACGCTGCCGGAACGGGATCGACGACCACCACATTTTTGACTGCCATATTGTGGCCACTGACAGAGAGCATCGACCAGATATTGTTGTGGATTTTTCTGCGACAATATTTGGAACAAAACTCCAGAAAAACTAAAACACGTCGACACGTGTTTTCACTATCCCACGGGATTTTGACTATTTGGACTCCGCATCAAGAAGAGAATCGTCGAGAGCTGCCTGGAGCAGTTTTCCGCATCCTTGTAGGACATCCTGGACCGAAGATACGAAATATTTAAAGTTAAGTTGTTTTTCCTCCCTTAATATATCCGAAAATAAATCGACGACTATATCTTTTTAAATTATATAAAAATTGTTTACTATAATGTTTAACTATTAACAAAATTTTTTAAATTTTTTATAGTGTATTTACAGAGATATCAATTTAATAGTAATCACAGTCTAACTGAATTTAAAAAATATTGTTCCTCGGCTTTGGAGGCCTGGATTTAGTACTTCCAGTTAAATTTTTGAATATTTAATTATATAGCTGGATAGCCTGTTTTGCTGGCTTTCCATAGAGGTTTCATTCGGATTTTTAGAGCCAGAAATAACGGAAATAATTCAATAATTGTGTACCAGTGACGCGATGTAGACGAACCGAAAAATTCCAGGAACTTTAAAGACAAACTACTCGGGATCAGAGGGATCAAATTGATTTCTTTTGCCACGGAACTTATTTTTTCGAGCTAAGGAATCAAGTGAGCCCAAAAAATAACTTCTAAGTCTATCCAGTAAAAAGTGCAAATCGTAAACATAATTACGTAAACAGGTGTCTGCATCGCGCAAGTGGATTTGAACGGAATGTGAATAGATTATCTCGAACTTTCTCGAATATTCTAGAACATTCCAAAGATTGTATTATTATTTATTGTTGTATTATTATTACTATTGTGTACTTGTTATGTTTACAGTGTTCGATCTGAGTATATAGGAGCGAATCACCTCTGTTTACTGGAGCTCCCGCTCCCCGCTCCCCTTAATTTTATTAATATTATACTATATTTGTTAAAATAGTCTACACATAGTAGGCGGGTAGTAACTGCTGCGTAACCTGTGTCCGACACTTGCGTAGCGCTACTCACTCACCACGATCTAAAAATAGACTCCGGGTCTACGAATGTTCTAGAAATATAGATAGATCTGCTACGCGATTGTATACTGTATTGTGTGCGCGCTTGGTAGCGGATTGCTTCGGCTGGCCACTAATTGCTTATTGTTTATTATTACTTGCGCTCATCATCATTATCATAGGCCAAACCTAGTAACTCCTAAACGGCGTGACTTGGGGAGGTTCTGACACCGGATCGCGCATCGGGAATCCCTCTGGATGCTTAGTCCGGGGTTGGAAGTTTAATGTTAAACCTTAAGAGACATTGACAAATTAAGTGTAAATTTGGAGTAAAACTTGCTGTCCGGTTTTGGGAACCTGGGTTTGGTACTTTCGGACGAGACGCGAAGAAAAACAATACATACCTGGATAGACAATTTCAGTGGCTTTCCACGTGGACTTGACCCGGATTTTTAGAGCTAAAGACGGATTAGATATATTGCTTTATAAAACACGCTGACGACTATTATAAATAGATCAAAACATACCCTGCAAATTCCGGAAATTTGTTTGGGGTTTATAGCTCGAAATAGGGGGTCCAAATTTAATCTACCACCGTAGAAGTAATTATTTTGGGACGAGGAATCGAACCAGCCCAATAACGCACTTCTAGGACCATCCCCTAAAAAGTTTATTTCGTAAACATTTTTACGTAAACAAAGTTATAACTCCTAAACAATCTGTGACAGGTGCCTGAATCGCGCAAGCATTCTTGCATAAATTATCTTAGGGAACTGTATTGAATGCCTTGGATTCTCGACCTTATTACGTGCGTGTAAAGGAGCGAATTGCCATAGTTAACGGTTATTTGCTATTAATTCCCACATCATTATCATCATAAGTCCGGGCGGTATCTTTTGAACGGTGCATCCTGGACTGATTTTGATACCGGATCGAGTATCCACTAACCCTTTGGTAGCTATAAATTAATCTTTTTTCTTTAAAAATTGCATTCGTGTTACATCCTCGACCAAAAATTTTTTATTCTTTATTTTTAATTCTGTGTATATAATAGAGCGAATTGCCTTAGTTAACGGCTGTTTATTAATCTCCAACATCATTATCATCATAAGTCCGGGCGGTATCTTCTGGACGGTGCATCCTGGACCAATTTTAATACCGGATTAAGTATCCACTAACCCTTTGGTAGCTAAAATTAATATTTTTCTTAAAAATTGCATTCGTGTTACATCCTCGACCAAAATTTTTATTCTTTATTTAATTCTGTATATGTACTAGAGCGAATTGCCATAGTTAACGACTGTTTATTAATTTCCCACATCATTATCATCATAAGTCCGGGCGGTATCTTTTGAACGGTGCATCCTGGACTGATTTTGATACCGGATCGAGTATCCACTAACCCTTTGGTAGATAAAATTAATCTTTTTTCTTAAAAATCGCATTCGTGTTACATCCTCGACCAAAAATTTTTCTTTTTTATTTTTGATTCTGTATATATAATAGAGCGAATTGCCTTAGTTAACGGCTGTTTATTAATCTCCCACATCATTATCATCATAAGTCCGGGCTGTATCTTTTGAACGGTGCATCCTGGACCAATTTTAATACCGGATTAAGTATCCACTAACCCTTTGGTAGCTAAAATTAATATTTTTCTTAAAAATTGCATTCGTGTTACATCCTCGACCAAAAATTTTTCTTTTTTATTTTTGATTCAGTATATATAATAGAGCGAATTGCATTAGTTAACGGCTGTTTATTAATCTCCCACATCATTATCATCATAAGTCCGGGCTGTATCTTTTGAACGGTGCATCCTGGACCAATTTTAATACCGGACTAAGTATCCACTAACCCTTTGGTAGCTGAAATTAATCTTTTTTCTTAAAAATTGCATACGTGTTACATCCTCGACCAAAATTTTTATTTTTTATTTTTATTTTGTACATGTAATAGAGCGAATTGCCTTAGTTAAACTTATCCTAAATCATTCCTTTTGAGATGAATATACCTAAATCTAAATAAATCTAAATAATACTTACCTTACTTGCGTAGCACCGCAGCACCGCCGGGACTGCTCCTCGAACTCGACGACTCGACGACAGGAACCCTGAAACAAATAAAACAAACATTATTAATATTATTAAAAAGTTATTAATACAAATTCTTTATAAGTAAATCGTATTGAATCATAACCGGACAGCTTTAGGTTGTTTATTATTACTGTATAAGCGACGTAACTGACAATTATAATTTTAATCACAATAAATTTTTATCGACTGCAGTAGCAATATAAATATTGCCGAACAATACTAGCATTTGTGCAGGGAAGGTCTTTGGCTTCTTTGGACCACTTTGCCGCTTTCTAAATATTATTATCACAATTATTATTGATTTATTTTATTAACATATTACTTGAATCACATCAAGTTAATTTAATTACATCGACGAAGTAGTCGACTGTGCGTGTCACCTAGTTTATTGACGGGACACTTAGAATAGATTTGACTAATTTGACTGACTGACGAAGCTCCCCCCGACCCACGATGCCTCTCGCACATACACCAGTTAAGCCCCCGAGGACCGACGAGAGCTATGTGATCTCTCCAAGTGATGGAAAGAAGGCAGGACCTTCTCCAAAAAATGTGACGCACGTCACCAACGTAAGACGTAGTATCGGGGAATGGGAAATCGGGATAGGAGACCCGAAACCCAGTACATCAACGACGAACCCGCAAACTTCAAAACAGGTGGTGCCGGCGCCGGCGTCCTTACCGGCGGCACCCTCAAAACCGAAGCAAAAGTCAGCTCCGGCGGCTCGAAGAGCATCGGTAGAGGCCGACGGGCAATCACCGAAACCGGCGGCTGAGGCGTTGAAGTCAGCCGGCAGAGTGCACGAATGTCGTGTCTGGCTTCAGAGGGCGAAAACTCACGTAGGTGAGTCTCGCAATCTGAAGTCGGACTTGAAGGCGGGCATCCTGCTGGCTCTGGACAACATGTTCCGTCTTATGAAGGAAGAATCTGCAGAGGCTGGATCTGAAAAGAAAAAGCAAAGCATTAGTAAAGAAAATATCAGGGCTACAGAAGGGGATAAGACAGCGGGAATATGTTCTAAAGGAAATGAAGGGGAAAGATTGATAGAGATGATGAGGGAACAAGGAAATAGGATAGAAAAAACGCAAGCTGAAGTAGAAAAGCTGAGGGAAACTATAACCCTACATCACACTACCGCCCACCAACAACCTTCATATGCGAGTGTAGCGGCAGAACAACCCAGGAAGCGCGAAAGAAGTGCACTTCACTCGATTGTTGTGGCATCGAAAGATGAAAACCACACTGGAGATGAGGTAATGAAGGAGGTGAGGAAGGCTGTGAACGCCAAAGACGGTTGGGTGACCGTCGAGAGGGTCCGGAAGGTTAAAGACAAGAAGGTCATCATAGGATGCAAGACAGAAGAAGAAAGAAGGAGGATCCAGGAACGGCTTAAGAGTGTAGATGATCGCCTAGTTGTCGAGGAAATGAAGAACCAAGATCCCATGCTGGTTCTCAGAGACGTTCTGTCATTTAACAATGACGAAGACGTCCTAGTTGGACTGAGAAACCAGAATGTGCAGGTTTTTCAGGGCCTCGACAAAAAGGATGATCGGGTGGAGGTCCGATTCAAGAGGCGAGCCAGAAATCCGCTCATGAACCACATAATCTTGAGGGTTTCCCCACAGATATACAACAGAATGATGGATAGGGGCGCTGTACACATAGACATGCAGAAGATTAGGGTAGCAGACCAATCTCCGCTTGTACAGTGCTCCATGTGCCTGGCCTATGGCCATGGACGTCGATTCTGTAAGGAAACCCTACCGAAGTGCAGCCACTGTGGCGGCCCGCATATGAGAGAAAAGTGTGCGGAATATCTGGCAGCAGTACCACCTACGTGCTGTAATTGCGTGACCGCCAAGATGGAGAATGCTGAACACAACGCATTTAGCTCTGAGTGCCCAGTACGCAGAAGGTGGGATGCACTGGCCAGAGCTAAAGTAGCGTATTGCTAAGGTGGTTCCAAGCCGTTCCGGGGCAGGCGACCCCACCAGAAAATACGCAGTAGTCCAAGCAAACCTCCAGAGGAAAGACCTGGCTACCACGGAGCTTATGATAGAGGCCAATAAGCGAAGACTCGCAGTGGCATTGGTTCAGGAACCGTATGTGGGCGGGGTGAAGAGAATGAAGGACTACCGTGGGGCGAGAGTCTACCAATGCGCAGCTGTAGGAGAAGGGACTGTGAAGGCGGCAATTGTTGTCTTTGACGACGGGCTCGACGTCATCCAGTACCCGAAACTCACGACCAATAACATCGTTGTCGTGAGGATCCGAACCAGCGCTTGGGAAATCGCGGCGGTGTCCTTCTACTTTGAGCCAGACCAACCCATAGGGCCATACCTGGACCATATAAAGAAAATCAGTGAGGAGCTTGGACCAAGAACACTGCTGATAGGAGGCGATTGCAACGCCAAGAGCACCTGGTGGGGCAGCACTATAGAAGACCACAGGGGGGTAGAGATGTCCGGGACCCTGGAAGAGTCTGGATTTCAGGTACTTAACAGAGGTGATACACCCACTTTTGACACCGTGAGAGGTAACAAAGCGTACACCAGCTTTGTCGACGTAACAGCCTGCACGCAAGACCTACTTGAGTGGGTAGACAACTGGAGGGTAGACCAGGAGATGACGAGCTCGGACCACAACGCCATTTTGTTTGACATAAATCTCCGCAGAAGTAGAGGCCTCAACGTACAGAGGACTACGAGGCTCTACAACACAAAAAAGGCAAACTGGGACCAATTTCTTACTACACTTTCGCAACAAAAATTAGATAATAACATCCACACTGCTACAATTGAAAATATAAGCACAAAATTAGAACTAGAAAACGTAATAACCAAATTTACAGACATTATAACCAACGCATGCACAGACAGCATGCCAATTAAAAAGAGTACCGAAGTACTCAAGGTCCCATGGTGGAATGATGAGCTCGCAAGGCTGAAGAAAGCTACCACTACCTTCAGGCGTAAGATAAGAAACGCGGCACCGTACCGCAGAGAAATAGTGGTAGCTGAGTACCTGAAAAAGAAAGAAGAATATGAGTGCCAAGCCAAGAAAGCCCAAATTGAAAGCTGGAAGGAGTTCTGCAGAAGGCAGGACAAGGAAGGAGTATGGGACGGTATTTACCGGATCATCAGAAGGACCACCAGGAGACAAGAAGACTTGACCCTAACCAAAGATGGTGTGCATTTAAACCCAAGAGAGTCGGTGAACTTACTAGCGGAAACATTCTACCCACAAGACCTGGAGGAAACTGACGACGAAGAACACCGCTACGCTAGAGAAGAAGCAAAGCGGGTAAACGAGTGGAAGCATGGTGAGATCCATGACCCACCGTTTACACTGCTGGAGCTGAAGACCGCGGCCGGGAGTTTCAACCCGAAGAAGGCCCCAGGTGCGGATGGCTTCACAGCAGACATCTGCAGCAGAGCTATCTGCCAGGATCTGGACGCATCCCTTGCCCTATTCAACAAGTGCCTCGAGATAGGCCACTTCCCGGACATCTGGAAGCAGGCAACCGTGGTAGTCCTGAGAAAGCCGGGCAAGGACGATTATACGAACCCCAAGGCCTACAGGCCAATAGGCCTCTTGCCGGTCCTGGGGAAGGTCCTGGAGAAGATGATAGTAGCAAGGATTCAGTGGCACCTAGTACCGAGGATAAGTACTCGCCAATTCGGGTTCATGCCCCAAAGAAGCACCGAAGACGCCCTCTATACTTTAATACACCGAATTAAGGGTAAGATTGAGCTGAAGAAGCTGGTAACCCTAGTGTCATTGGATATAGAGGGGGCCTTCGATAGCGCGTGGTGGCCGATCATAAGAATCAGGCTGGCTGAGGAAAAATGTCCGGTCAACATCAGGAGGCTACTTGATAGCTATCTCGACTGCAGAAAAGTCAGTGTAAGATTCGCCGGGGAAGAATGCACGAGGAGCACCAACAAAGGTTGTGTGCAGGGGTCAATTGGTGGTCCCATCCTGTGGAACCTTCTTTTGGACCCTCTGCTGCGGGAACTGGAAGACATGGGCGTGTATGCGCAGGCCTTCGCCGACGACGTCGTGTTGATTTTTGACGATGACTCTGGACTTGGCATCTCGAGGCAGGCCAATGCAGCGCTCGCCCATGTGCGGCAATGGGGTGTCAGGAACAAGCTGAAGTTTGCGCCGCACAAAACTTGCGCAATGGTCTTGACCAAGAAGCTCAAGTACGACACCCCGCTGCTTACCATGGGAGGGGTGGACATTGGTATGTCTCGGGAAATCAAGATCCTCGGACTGACAATAGACCATAGACTTACCTTTAACACGCACGTCGCGCTGCAATGTCGTAAAGCGCTGGACCTGTATAAGCAATTAGCTAAAGCCGCGAAAGTCGATTGGGGTCTACACACCGAGGTGATTCGCTCTATATACGTAGCGACTGTAGAGCCAGTCGTGATGTACGCGTCTGCTGTGTGGGCACCTGCAGCGAGGAAAGTCGGGGTGCGCAAGTTGCTCGATACGGTCCAGAGAGGTTTCGCCCAGAAGCTCTGCAAATCTTACCGAACAGTCTCCTTACACTCGGCGCTGGTGCTGGCAGGGATACTGCCTCTCGACCTCAGGATACAGGAAGCAGCTGCTCTGTACGAGGCAAAGAGAGGGTCGCCCCTGCCGGACCTAGGAGATAGAGAGACCGAACAACCGGCAAGGTTTGCAGAAGCTCCTCACCCTGCAGAGCATATGGACCTGGAAATAACTCGACTGGTGGACCAAAGCCTAGTGGATAGGTACAATGTGCAGCAGGTGCGAATCTTCACCGACGGCAGCAAGATTGAGGGAAAGGTCGGAGCCGCGCTATCCCTGTGGAATGGCGAGGCCGAGATTAAGTACCTCAAGCTCAGTCTGTCCGCGTACTGCACAGTCTACCAGTCAGAGCTCCTAGCCATATGCAAAGCCACGGGCGAGATCCTCAAAAGGGGTGAAGAGAGCTATGGTTTGTACAGCGACTCGAGAGCCGCTTTGGAGACGGTCGTTAACCATCGCTCTCTTCACCCCCTGGCCGTCGAGACCAGGGAGAACCTGAGGAAAGCCTCGGCCCAGGGCAAAGACGTATCTTTGTACTGGATCAAGGCACATGCAGGTCTCTCTGGCAACGAACGCGCCGATGACCTCGCAAAGGAGGCGGCTCTCACGTCGAGGAGAAAGCCGCACTACGACCGGTGTCCCATTTCATATGTTAAAAAGCTTATCAGACAGTCATTTTTGGAAGAATGGAATAGTCGGTATATAGCTGGGGAAACCGCGTCCATAACTAAGCTGTTTCTCCCTGACGTCAGAGTGGCCTACCGATTTGTACGTAAAATTAAGCCGGCAGGAAAGCTCACTCAGATTCTAACAGGGCATGGTGGATTCTCCCAATACTTGAACCGCTTCAAGTGCAGGGACAGTCCATCATGCATCTGCGATCCGGACGCTGTGGAGAGTGTGCCTCACATACTGGTAGATTGTCCAATATACGCACTGCACAGATTCAATGTTGAACAAAAATTAGGAATTAAAATTGATGTAAATAATTTACATGAAATATTAACAAACAAAGACAGTACAATTGATTTCGTCGACTACTGCATACAAATCTGTAATATAGTAAATAAGAAAAATGAAGACAAAGATATATAACCATTTGTTATATTATATATTGTTACATATATAACCATAGCAAATAAACGTGTATATTGATAAGTAATAAAATAAACTTAAGTAGAGTAATATAGTAGTAGAACGCAGTAAAATAGACAGTATTAGTAATGTATAAACCTTAAGAAAGAAGAAAGTAATAGACAAGATATTTATGCTAATAACATGTAACCATCAAGATATTTCGATTCCCTTGCAGCTATAGCAGAACATTATATAAAAATTAGAATACATAATAAATTAAGAAATACTAGATAAAGTAAAAATTAAGAATACAATGTAATAGTAAATAAGAAAATTAGAAATATGGCCTTCAACACTAACATGTAATAATCAATCGTAACCTAGAAATGTAAAATATTCCCTTTGAAGTAGTTCAATCCTGAACACATATTCGGGGGACAGGAGCCAAAAAAAAAAAAAAAAAAAAAAAAAAAAAAAAAACCTAACCTAACCTAACCCGAGAATTTTCAATATTCAAATTTTTGACTTGCTGGGGTGTGTGACACCTCTCTGGATTCGTCTCCGCATACATTCCTCGAATCTGGAAGCAGAAACATTATTGGTAGTACACATTTTTCAAAATTCCTGAAAAACTGTACTTTTGGTTCGACTTCGAAATTTTTTCAATTTTCTTTTCATTTTTCCAAATTTATTGTTAGCAGGGGTGTGTGTCTCCTCGTACTGGACCCGTCCTCACGCGTAGACCGCATACCTGTGAACAGAAAAAATATTATTAGTACAAAACATTAAAAATTTTCAGTTTTTCATCATTTTCTAATTTTCCGGCCAATACTTTTGAGCACTTGTAGTGCTGGGACATCGGGGATTTTGCGCACTACCGACCCTCGTTTCTTTGGAGTGGCTACGACCCTCCAGTGACGAGATATTGGGGAAAAACGCAAAATTTTCATGTACTTGTAGACCAAGTTGATATACCAAACTAAATTCTTCCATACTTTGAGAATTTTCAATATTCAAATTTTTGACTTGCTGGGGTGTGTGACACCTCTCTGGATTCGTCTCCGCATACATTCCTCGAATCTGGAAGCAGAAACATTATTGGTAGTACACATTTTTCAAAATTCCTGAAAAACTGTACTTTTGGTTCGACTTCGAAATTTTTTCAATTTTCTTTTCATTTTTCCAAATTTATTGTTAGCAGGGGTGTGTGTCTCCTCGTACTGGACCCGTCCTCACGCGTAGACCGCATACCTGTGAACAGAAAAAATATTATTAGTACAAAACATTAAAAATTTTCAGTTTTTCATCATTTTCTAATTTTCCGGCCAATACTTTTGAGCACTTGTAGTGCTGGGACATCGGGGATTTTGCGCACTACCGACCCTCGTTTCTTTGGAGTGGCTACGACCCTCCAGTGACGAGATATTGGGGAAAAACGCAAAATTTTCATGTACTTGTAGACCAAGTTGATATACCAAACTAAATTCTTCCATACTTTGAGAATTTTCAATATTCAAATTTTTGACTTGCTGGGGTGTGTGACACCTCTCTGGATTCGTCTCCGCATACATTCCTCGAATCTGGAAGCAGAAACATTATTGGTAGTACACATTTTTCAAAATTCCTGAAAAACTGTACTTTTGGTTCGACTTCGAAATTTTTTCAATTTTCTTTTCATTTTTCCAAATTTATTGTTAGCAGGGGTGTGTGTCTCCTCGTACTGGACCCGTCCTCACGCGTAGACCGCATACCTGTGAACAGAAAAAATATTATTAGTACAAAACATTAAAAATTTTCAGTTTTTCATCATTTTCTAATTTTCCGGCCAATACTTTTGAGCACTTGTAGTGCTGGGACATCGGGGATTTTGCGCACTACCGACCCTCGTTTCTTTGGAGTGGCTACGACCCTCCAGTGACGAGATATTGGGGAAAAACGCAAAATTTTCATGTACTTGTAGACCAAGTTGATATACCAAACTAAATTCTTCCATACTTTGAGAATTTTCAATATTCAAATTTTTGACTTGCTGGGGTGTGTGACACCTCTCTGGATTCGTCTCCGCATACATTCCTCGAATCTGGAAGCAGAAACATTATTGGTAGTACACATTTTTCAAAATTCCTGAAAAACTGTACTTTTGGTTCGACTTCGAAATTTTTTCAATTTTCTTTTCATTTTTCCAAATTTATTGTTAGCAGGGGTGTGTGTCTCCTCGTACTGGACCCGTCCTCACGCGTAGACCGCATACCTGTGAACAGAAAAAATATTATTAGTACAAAACATTAAAAATTTTCAGTTTTTCATCATTTTCTAATTTTCCGGCCAATACTTTTGAGCACTTGTAGTGCTGGGACATCGGGGATTTTGCGCACTACCGACCCTCGTTTCTTTGGAGTGGCTACGACCCTCCAGTGACGAGATATTGGGGAAAAACGCAAAATTTTCATGTACTTGTAGACCAAGTTGATATACCAAACTAAATTCTTCCATACTTTGAGAATTTTCAATATTCAAATTTTTGACTTGCTGGGGTGTGTGACACCTCTCTGGATTCGTCTCCGCATACATTCCTCGAATCTGGAAGCAGAAACATTATTGGTAGTACACATTTTTCAAAATTCCTGAAAAACTGTACTTTTGGTTCGACTTCGAAATTTTTTCAATTTTCTTTTCATTTTTCCAAATTTATTGTTAGCAGGGGTGTGTGTCTCCTCGTACTGGACCCGTCCTCACGCGTAGACCGCATACCTGTGAACAGAAAAAATATTATTAGTACAAAACATTAAAAATTTTCAGTTTTTCATCATTTTCTAATTTTCCGGCCAATACTTTTGAGCACTTGTAGTGCTGGGACATCGGGGATTTTGCGCACTACCGACCCTCGTTTCTTTGGAGTGGCTACGACCCTCCAGTGACGAGATATTGGGGAAAAACGCAAAATTTTCATGTACTTGTAGACCAAGTTGATATACCAAACTAAATTCTTCCATACTTTGAGAATTTTCAATATTCAAATTTTTGACTTGCTGGGGTGTGTGACACCTCTCTGGATTCGTCTCCGCATACATTCCTCGAATCTGGAAGCAGAAACATTATTGGTAGTACACATTTTTCAAAATTCCTGAAAAACTGTACTTTTGGTTCGACTTCGAAATTTTTTCAATTTTCTTTTCATTTTTCCAAATTTATTGTTAGCAGGGGTGTGTGTCTCCTCGTACTGGACCCGTCCTCACGCGTAGACCGCATACCTGTGAACAGAAAAAATATTATTAGTACAAAACATTAAAAATTTTCAGTTTTTCATCATTTTCTAATTTTCCGGCCAATACTTTTGAGCACTTGTAGTGCTGGGACATCGGGGATTTTGCGCACTACCGACCCTCGTTTCTTTGGAGTGGCTACGACCCTCCAGTGACGAGATATTGGGGAAAAACGCAAAATTTTCATGTACTTGTAGACCAAGTTGATATACCAAACTAAATTCTTCCATACTTTGAGAATTTTCAATATTCAAATTTTTGACTTGCTGGGGTGTGTGACACCTCTCTGGATTCGTCTCCGCATACATTCCTCGAATCTGGAAGCAGAAACATTATTGGTAGTACACATTTTTCAAAATTCCTGAAAAACTGTACTTTTGGTTCGACTTCGAAATTTTTTCAATTTTCTTTTCATTTTTCCAAATTTATTGTTAGCAGGGGTGTGTGTCTCCTCGTACTGGACCCGTCCTCACGCGTAGACCGCATACCTGTGAACAGAAAAAATATTATTAGTACAAAACATTAAAAATTTTCAGTTTTTCATCATTTTCTAATTTTCCGGCCAATACTTTTGAGCACTTGTAGTGCTGGGACATCGGGGATTTTGCGCACTACCGACCCTCGTTTCTTTGGAGTGGCTACGACCCTCCAGTGACGAGATATTGGGGAAAAACGCAAAATTTTCATGTACTTGTAGACCAAGTTGATATACCAAACTAAATTCTTCCATACTTTGAGAATTTTCAATATTCAAATTTTTGACTTGCTGGGGTGTGTGACACCTCTCTGGATTCGTCTCCGCATACATTCCTCGAATCTGGAAGCAGAAACATTATTGGTAGTACACATTTTTCAAAATTCCTGAAAAACTGTACTTTTGGTTCGACTTCGAAATTTTTTCAATTTTCTTTTCATTTTTCCAAATTTATTGTTAGCAGGGGTGTGTGTCTCCTCGTACTGGACCCGTCCTCACGCGTAGACCGCATACCTGTGAACAGAAAAAATATTATTAGTACAAAACATTAAAAATTTTCAGTTTTTCATCATTTTCTAATTTTCCGGCCAATACTTTTGAGCACTTGTAGTGCTGGGACATCGGGGATTTTGCGCACTACCGACCCTCGTTTCTTTGGAGTGGCTACGACCCTCCAGTGACGAGATATTGGGGAAAAACGCAAAATTTTCATGTACTTGTAGACCAAGTTGATATACCAAACTAAATTCTTCCATACTTTGAGAATTTTCAATATTCAAATTTTTGACTTGCTGGGGTGTGTGACACCTCTCTGGATTCGTCTCCGCATACATTCCTCGAATCTGGAAGCAGAAACATTATTGGTAGTACACATTTTTCAAAATTCCTGAAAAACTGTACTTTTGGTTCGACTTCGAAATTTTTTCAATTTTCTTTTCATTTTTCCAAATTTATTGTTAGCAGGGGTGTGTGTCTCCTCGTACTGGACCCGTCCTCACGCGTAGACCGCATACCTGTGAACAGAAAAAATATTATTAGTACAAAACATTAAAAATTTTCAGTTTTTCATCATTTTCTAATTTTCCGGCCAATACTTTTGAGCACTTGTAGTGCTGGGACATCGGGGATTTTGCGCACTACCGACCCTCGTTTCTTTGGAGTGGCTACGACCCTCCAGTGACGAGATATTGGGGAAAAACGCAAAATTTTCATGTACTTGTAGACCAAGTTGATATACCAAACTAAATTCTTCCATACTTTGAGAATTTTCAATATTCAAATTTTTGACTTGCTGGGGTGTGTGACACCTCTCTGGATTCGTCTCCGCATACATTCCTCGAATCTGGAAGCAGAAACATTATTGGTAGTACACATTTTTCAAAATTCCTGAAAAACTGTACTTTTGGTTCGACTTCGAAATTTTTTCAATTTTCTTTTCATTTTTCCAAATTTATTGTTAGCAGGGGTGTGTGTCTCCTCGTACTGGACCCGTCCTCACGCGTAGACCGCATACCTGTGAACAGAAAAAATATTATTAGTACAAAACATTAAAAATTTTCAGTTTTTCATCATTTTCTAATTTTCCGGCCAATACTTTTGAGCACTTGTAGTGCTGGGACATCGGGGATTTTGCGCACTACCGACCCTCGTTTCTTTGGAGTGGCTACGACCCTCCAGTGACGAGATATTGGGGAAAAACGCAAAATTTTCATGTACTTGTAGACCAAGTTGATATACCAAACTAAATTCTTCCATACTTTGAGAATTTTCAATATTCAAATTTTTGACTTGCTGGGGTGTGTGACACCTCTCTGGATTCGTCTCCGCATACATTCCTCGAATCTGGAAGCAGAAACATTATTGGTAGTACACATTTTTCAAAATTCCTGAAAAACTGTACTTTTGGTTCGACTTCGAAATTTTTTCAATTTTCTTTTCATTTTTCCAAATTTATTGTTAGCAGGGGTGTGTGTCTCCTCGTACTGGACCCGTCCTCACGCGTAGACCGCATACCTGTGAACAGAAAAAATATTATTAGTACAAAACATTAAAAATTTTCAGTTTTTCATCATTTTCTAATTTTCCGGCCAATACTTTTGAGCACTTGTAGTGCTGGGACATCGGGGATTTTGCGCACTACCGACCCTCGTTTCTTTGGAGTGGCTACGACCCTCCAGTGACGAGATATTGGGGAAAAACGCAAAATTTTCATGTACTTGTAGACCAAGTTGATATACCAAACTAAATTCTTCCATACTTTGAGAATTTTCAATATTCAAATTTTTGACTTGCTGGGGTGTGTGACACCTCTCTGGATTCGTCTCCGCATACATTCCTCGAATCTGGAAGCAGAAACATTATTGGTAGTACACATTTTTCAAAATTCCTGAAAAACTGTACTTTTGGTTCGACTTCGAAATTTTTTCAATTTTCTTTTCATTTTTCCAAATTTATTGTTAGCAGGGGTGTGTGTCTCCTCGTACTGGACCCGTCCTCACGCGTAGACCGCATACCTGTGAACAGAAAAAATATTATTAGTACAAAACATTAAAAATTTTCAGTTTTTCATCATTTTCTAATTTTCCGGCCAATACTTTTGAGCACTTGTAGTGCTGGGACATCGGGGATTTTGCGCACTACCGACCCTCGTTTCTTTGGAGTGGCTACGACCCTCCAGTGACGAGATATTGGGGAAAAACGCAAAATTTTCATGTACTTGTAGACCAAGTTGATATACCAAACTAAATTCTTCCATA
>OX467121.1:5951677-6391677 GCA_950106695.1 Biston stratarius | reverse complement strand
TCGCCCACTTAGGGAGCTGCTTCGTCGCGTTACTGTCCGACTATAGACTGAGATCGTAACAAAATGACGGAATACATACATAAATATACATTAGGTATATATCCGCCGCTGCCGGTGTGGCGCCACCTACCGGCCGAGGCCGGTTCGCGACGAAACCTTCTTTTTGAAGAATATTTTGTGCAATTTGTTGTTTTTGTGTTTGTAGTGTATCTGTACCGTCTTTTCGTCACAGAGTCAAAGTCAACAGCTTCGTGAGTGCGCAACGCCGGACGGGGGCTGCGCCCTCCGTCTCCACTCGTGAAGCTGAACCGGTAGAATGCCGTGGAGCCCGTCGGAGGTAGACTTAACATAAACTTGCTGCACTTTGCACGCAGGGTTACGCGGATTGCCAGTGCCGAGTCCAAAGAAGGTCATTTTATAACATATTGTCGCCGTCACTGACACTTTCGTGATTCCGGCCCCAAAGGAAAACTGACCGCTACGACAATACGCTCGTTTCGGCGCAGCACTGCCGTCCCGCGCAACCCTGTACACTCGGTAACCATTATCATAGTAGTAGCACCTATACATATACATTGGGTATAAAACTTAAATATATAAAGCTATGTTTACAGAGAAAAGCTACCGACACGAGTTTTGGCGGAAACGCAACAAAATTATAACAATAATTAAAAAAAAAAACCCTTTCTCTTAAAGCACCGAGTGGATCGCGCGTGCTGTCATGCTGTCGTGGTAAGGTCATGGCTTTGACTCGGCCGCGCTTTACTTTGCGTGGCTTCGAGAGACAAGACTTCTGGTGTGAGGTCGAGACGAGGGTGGTTCTGCTCGCGCTGGCCCCGGCGAGCAGCGCAAGCAGAGCCGCGCTGGGGCTGACGGCGGCGGCGCCTCCACCGGCCAACAGCGGGAACCAGTTTTTCATACATTTTTAGCCGCGCGGATATTCCCACGTCGGCTGCTTAGGCGATGTCCTTCACGAACGCCTTGTTGATGAGCTTCCCCTCTTCGTTCAGCACGACGTCGAGCCCCCGCCCCTTCCAGAGCCCGACGGCCTCCTTGCCGCCCGCTACCTTCTCCGGAGCGAGCGCGCGCGCCTCGCGCCTCGGCAGCGCGAACAGCAGCTTGTCCCAGAACATGAGCTCGTTGTACCTCAGCACGGTGGACAGCGACAGCAGGTCCGTCGTCTCCTTGTCGATCTCCTTCCTCCTGATATCCAGGAGGACGACGACCCCGCGGAGGCGCCTGTCGCCGGTGGCCTGCGCGTGCAGCGCCCGGAAGTGCTCCGGCGCCCAGGTGGAGCCGTAGAAGCTGCGCGAGAGCAGCACGAGCGTGCGGCGGGACTCCGCGACGGAGCGGCGGATCTCGGCGGGGATGGTGCTGCCCACGACCCAGTCGCGGTCGCGCACGTGCAGCGCGTAGCGGCCCTCCAGCCGCGGCAGCACCTCCTCGCGCACGAACCGCTCGTCGGCGCGCGCGAACGACACGAACACGTCGTACTTCTTGCCGAGGTCCTCGCCCTCTGTCGGCAGCAGGCGCGGGCACCACCCGCGCCGGTACAGCAGCACCTGCGCCTCCACCCTGTAGCGGTACAGCAGCGCCACCGCGGCGGCGACCAGCACGAGCGCGGCCGCCAGCAGGCCGCCCGCCAGCGCCGAGTACAGCACGTCGCAGAGCGCGGTCGCGTCCTGCAGCGCCACCAGGCCGCCGTCCGCGCACGCCACGCGCCCGAAGTCCACCACCTGCCGCGCGTGCGCCTGCAGCAGCGCGACCTGGCCGCCGGTGGCGCACCCGCACGCCACGGGGTTGCCCGCCAGGTGCACGGCGAGGGACCGGTTCCATATAGTCTCGGGTAGCGTCTGTATGTCGTTTCCGGTGAGGTCTAGCCGCTTGACGGTGAGAGGCGGGTCCGGCACGGCGGTCAAGTGCAGGTCGGTGAGGTTGAGCACGCGCACGTAGGGCGGCAGGCGGCGCAGCTCCTCCGCGGTCGGCGCGCGGGTCAGCTGCAGCTCCATGTGCGACATACCGGTGTCTTCTATCTCGGGCACCTGCGATTGCAAAAGTCGTTAGTTTTATTTTACTGCAAGAGCAGAGTTTGTGTGTGTGTTGAGTGGTGTCGCGGCATGTACCTGGGTGTGGTTGCAGCGGCAGTTGACGGCGCTGGCGTGCGGCAGGATGCGGCAGCGGCAGCCGCGCGGCTCCTGCGGCATGTCGCACTGCAGGCTCGACGGCGGCACGCGCGCCAGGGGCAGCCCCGCCAGCGCGGCCGGCGCGCTGCACGCCGCGCCCTCCGCCACGTACTGCGCCGCGCCCGCCTGCACCTGACCCACCGAACGATGGAACACGCGGTCAGACCACGACAGCGTGGTGCATGCGGTGAGCTACACCGGTCTGACTCGACCGCATCGCCACTTAACATCAGGTGTCACTCAACATGCAAACATGAGTAGACAACCAACATGTAGTACAAGTGAAGCCCGCTAGTAGTCTGCCACACATCGCGGCTTGAAATCGGTAGCGACTCGTTCCGTTTCGTTTCATTAATTTCAATAAATAGTTAACACAACATAATTATAAATAATAATGATATTATCAAGGCAATATCATATATTTGTATGTGCAGAAAAACAGATGGCGCTAGTAGTAAAAACAATCTGTAAAGTCGGGCGTCAAACCTTGTAAAACTGAAACGGTTTCCAACAACCTGTATTGTTCAGTGAAAGCCGTAGAGCTTCACTCGAGCGCGCGTCACGAGCGGTACACAAGTGGCGCCATTTGCACGCCATCCAAACTGAACTAGATGGCGCTGCGCTGGTAATATTCAACTTCTAAAAGACAATGATCCGACTTCTAAATAAACTGCTAAACTTGTAACATTTTCATCTTCGTAAATCGGCCGGGTTTTAGATACAGGGTTGTAAGCTTGGGGCGTAATAACCCGAAAGGGCATCGTATCGTGTCATCGTTATGAGCCACACTGCTGCAAGGACAGTTTAAACATTGTGAAAGATAAGAACAGCTGTTTTATAGAAAATGTTCTTTGACCCTTGACCGAGTAGTGAAGTAGTACCGTAAAAGCAGTTCGTGCAGATGAGTACAATGACCCCCGCAGCATGTATACGTGGGTACCTGCATGATGAAGTCGTAGAGGTGGCAGTTGCAGCGGAAGGGGTTGTGTCCGACGGCGAGGCGCACGGGGCCGGGGCCGGAGTCGCCGAAGGCGAGCTGCCACGGCGGGCGCGGCTGCACGGAGCTGATGCGGTTGTAGGTGAGGTCGACCGCCGTGTTGCCTAAGAACTGCACGTCTGCCTGCTGCAACACGCGCACACAGGGTCAGCGCGACGTAGCCGGAGCGCGCCCACGTCCCAGGTCAGGGGGGGGGGGGGGTGACGGGGGGGACACTCACCGACAGCGCGGTGAGGTTGTTGTGCGAGAGGTCCAGCGTCCGCAGCTGCAGCAGGATGAACCGCCAGTCCGAGTACACCGTGCTGATCTCGTTGTGCGACAGCTCCAGCGTCTGCCACACACACGCACACGTCAACCGACAAGCGCACTCGCTACCTCACGGCAACTCACAATTGCGTGTTAATGGAATGGGAAAATATATGTCAATGGACATTTACATGTTAATGGAATGGTAAATACGCGTCAACAAACAATTCCATGTTAATGGAATGGAAATTACACGTTAACAGATATTTACATGTTAATGGAATGGTAAATACGCGTCAACAAACAATTCCATGTTAATGGAATGGAAATTACACGTTAACAGATATTTACATGTTAATGGAATGGTAAATACGCGTCAACAAACAATTCCATGTTAATGGAATGGAAATTACACGTTAACAGATATTTACATGTTAATGGAATGGTAAATACGCGTCAACAAACAATTCCATGTTAATGGAATGGAAATTACACGTTAACAGATATTTACATGTTAATGGAATGGTAAATACGCGTCAACAAACAATTCCATGTTAATGGAATGGAAATTACACGTTAACAGATATTTACATGTTAATGGAATGGTAAATACGCGTCAACAAACAATTCCATGTTAATGGAATGGAAATTACACGTTAACAGATATTTACATGTTAATGGAATGGTAAATACGCGTCAACAAACAATTCCATGTTAATGGAATGGAAATTACACGTTAACAGATATTTACATGTTAATGGAATGGTAAATACACGTCAACATACAATTCCATGTTAATGGAATGGAAATGACATTTCCGATAGCACGGATGCGGCACTGGGTGTCGCCGCCTGGACGTACCTCGAGCTGCAGCAGCATGTTGAAGGGCGAGCTCTCATCGTGCTCGGGGGGCCCCCAGGCGAGCCTGTTGTGCGAGAGGGACACGCGCCGCAGCGAGGCCGCGCCCACGAACGAGAAGGCGGACACCGTCCGCAGCCGGTTGTGCGCCAGCGACACCGAGCGCAGGCGCCCCAGCCCCGAGAACACGTACCTGCCGACACGCAACACACATGCACACGGCGCCGGCGTCGAACCCAACGACCCGACACCGACTCCGCCGTGACACATTCATGATTAAACAACTACATGCGGGGTCACAAGCTAAAATTCATATCAAATACTCAGGTCTACTGTCTCTTGGAGCTGTGAAACAATCAAACTTCTAAGCCAACGCAATCAACAGATACAGCCGTTTATGCTGCAAATGTTCGACACTCGCAAGGGAATCAACAGAATCTTGAAATTTGGTACATGATGAAGCAACGTCTTATAGCACAGATAAAGGAAACATTGAGAAAAGCATAAATTACCATAAAAAATACCATAACTTTTACTTATATACCTACAGGTTTGTACGGAACCTCGGAGCGCGAGTCCAACTCGCACTTGGCTGGTTTTTTTAAATGTTTGATCGCAGCTCACCTAGCGTCGAGATATATCGTTAGATGTTTGGCGACAGGTTTTTAACTTGAGGCTTTTCAGCCGAGTACTAGAGTAGTCTACCACCACGCTATGGTTTCCTCGCGATGTGTTCCTTCACCGGCAGCTCAAGCTCATTGTTGGAGATGTTGGAGGAAGGCGCACTCACGGCGGCAGGTCCTGCAGCGCGTTGCGGTCGAGGCGCAGGTCCCGCAGCGCCGCCAGGGGCAGCAGCAGCGCGGCGGGCAGCGCGCGCAGCCGGTTGCCGCGCAGGTCCAGCAGCCGCAGCGCGCCCAGCCCGGCCAGCGCGCGCGCCGGCAGCCGCTCCAGCCTGCGCGTCACTCACACTGATTGCGTTCGAACTCTAGTACATGTCGCGAAACTAGATGGCGCTGTCCACTGCTAACACGCGGTGACGTTTTGGTCGCACGAATTCTGTACCGCGGTGTGCGACTTGAACAAGGATGTCGGTCACTCGGTGCTGCCAGCGGGAGGTCGTCTAGCCAGGTACCACCGCAGTAGTGTGTAAACATTACGGGGCTGTTGAGACTAACCATCGCAAGCCTCAAAGCAGCGATGCCCTAGACTTTGTTTTGTTACTCAAAGTTCTGTGTATCGCTGCAATGGTCATGGACAGGCATCGTCTCTCACCACCAGAAGAACGTCTCGTTCATCTCATTACTTAACTTTTTTTTTTATAGCTAACAAGCTTGGTGACCACAACTCACCTGATGTTAAGTGACGGTGTGGTCGAAGATGGTAAAGCACACCTAGCCTGGAATGGAACTGGCTCTCAAGTGAGGCTGCCGGAACACACTGTTAGATGCTTGGCGGCAGATTTTCAACTTGAAGGGGTGGTAGTTAGCCAGCCGAGTACTAGAAAGTACTCTACCACCACACTATGGTTTCCTCACGATGTTTTCCTTCATCGACAGCTCAAGCTCATTGTTGGGGTCATTGTTGAACCCACGCCCTCCGGCATGCGAACCGACCGTGCTAACCACTGAGCTATATCGCTATACATAAAAAAAAGTCTAAGACACTGAAAATGAGTTAGTTTCCCACCGTCCCCCGGTACCTGTTGTTCTCACCGTCCCCCAATACCTGTTGTTCCCACCGCCCCCTGTACCTGTTGTTCCCACAGTCCCCCGGTACCTCTTGTTCCCACCGTCTCCCTATATCTGTTGTTCCCACCGTCCCCCGGTACCTGTTGTCGGCGAGCGAGAGGTTGACGAGGGCGGACGAGCCCGCGAACACGTCCTCCGGCAGCGCCGCCACGCCGGACTGCGTGACGGACAGCGCCGCCAGCGCGGGCAGCTCGGCGAACGCGCGCGGCCCTAGCGTCAGGTTAGCGCCGCTCTCGATGCTCAGCTGCAACGCGAATAGCACGTGCTTCCTTTACTGGGTTCCAGCTTAAACAGACTCATTTTTATTACAACTCAATTCAATTCAATTTATTTTTTTAAATATTGGTACATAAATGTACATTTATTTACGTCAACAACAAGAACGATTATTAAATATTTTTAAAATGTCAAGTAATAAAGAATGTCAGAAATCGAGATACGAATAACGTTTAGTGTGAGATGAACACATGAATCGAGATGAATCCGTCTCCTTCGTAGCACACGTCCTGTACCGCCCGCGCCGACACTACTTGCTAACAATCCTATCAGGTTAGAGTACATTATACATTCCCACCGTCCCCCGACAAGGGACGTTGGGAATCGTATATTTAAATCTTTACCGTTAATCTAATCATTAAAGCAATTATGATGATATTTTTTTTTTTATTGATTCACTAAATTGGCCGTTCGAAAAATACCGATAAACATTTCAATCAAAAGCAAGAATTATGCGACATTATAGATAGATCGCTTTTAGCGACAAGGTTGCACGTATCACTTAACTATTCAAGAGTTATATTTTTAATGTATTTCCGCATAAAAGTCTCGCAAGAGTGACGAGAAATTAATTTAAATATTTCTGGCCGCCCGCGGTGCTCCAGGTAGGGTTTCTTATATGATCGTCGGCTCAGAGAGTACACGGACGAAGGAGTACCGATTCGAGTGCCGGCAGCCCCCGCAGGTGGTCCCCGTGCAGCGCGGCCAGCGCCACGTCCAGCAGCAGCAACTCGCGCAGGCGCGGCGCGCGGCTCAGCGCGGCCGGGGCCAGCGCGCGCAGCGGGTTCCCCGACAGCACCAGCGTCTCCAGCGCCTGCAGCCCTGCGCACACACCGCCCGACATGCCATCAAACTCCAGCACGCGGCTGACACACTATACTGAATTTGATGATAAGAGAGAACATGTCCATGGCAATTGCAGCGTTTTTTTTTTAACGCTGACATGCTAGGTGTTTGACCACAACTCACTTGATGTTAAGTGACGGTGTGGTCGAAGATCGTAAAGCGCACCTAGCCTGGAATAGAACTGCCGGTGATGGAAAACATCGTGAGGAAACCATAGCGTGGTGGTACTCGGCTGGCTAGCTACCACACGAGAGTTGAAAATCTGCCGCCAAGCATCTCACGGTGTGTTCCGGCAGACTCACTTGAGAGCCAGTTTTAATCCAGGCTAGGTGTGCTTTACCATCTTCGACCACATCGTGTCTTAGCATCAGGTGAGCTAGACTGGCTGCCATAAAATAAACATAGATAAAACATAGTAGGAACCGTTGAAGGCGTCCACGTCGATAGTTTCGATGCGGTTCCCCCACAGGCTCAGCGTCTTCAGGGCGGAGAGGCCCCGGAAGGCGTCGGCGGGCAGCTCGCGCACGCCGCTCACGGAGACCTCCAGGTAGGCCAGCGGCGCCGCCACCGCGGAGAACCCGCCCGGGCGGAGCGCCAGCCCCGTGCCGCGCAGCACGCGCACGCTGCGCAGCCGCGGCAGCGCGCCCATCGCCGCCACCGGGAGCTCGGTCGCCGCCCCTGCGACATGCCGCGCGGAACTGTTCATACCTCATACCATCCACTAAACATAACACTTTCAACGGCCAAAACGATGCGAAAATGAAATGGGGGGACGAGAGCCTGGTCAAGTTCAATGCTGGTATAACCCAGGCGCGTCTTTTTCGGCAAAAAGTGACCGTTCACACTGACACGGCAGAAAACCGCGGACTCTTTGCCTGCAGTCGCAAGCTAAGTTAGCTGGGGAAAAACTGGGCGTCGTTGATATAATCTACATCTTTTCAAGGTTAAAGAGAATAGATAAGTCTCCCTGCTTCATTTCCACCAGATCATCGCTTACCATCAGGCGAGTTGGTGGACGAACGCGGACTTGCACGTATCTTAAAATCACGTATCTTGGATCTTAAAATCGTATGAGCTCCCCCCCACCGCCCCCCACCGCCCCGCACGACAACATCGTGCTACCGAGTGATAACGCGAGAAATAAAAGAAATCATCATCATTGCTGCAATCTGTCCGCTATGTAGGGTAATATAGGTTTATTCCCAGCATCCCACGCTGAGGAATCCTCTGTGAATCATCATCATCATCAGCTGTAGGACGTCCACTGCTGGACATAGGCCTCCCCCATTGAATTCCATAAAGACCGGTCGGAGGCGGCTCGCATCCAGCGCGTGCCTGCGGTCTTTATGAGGTCGTCTGTCCACCTTGGACGTCCTACGCAGCGTTTGCTGGTCCGTGGTCTCCACTCCAGAACTTTGCAGCCCCATCGGCCATCAGTTCTGCGTGCTATGTGCCCTGCCCACTGCCACTTCAACTTGCTAATCCGTCGTGCTATGTCGGCTACTTTAGTTCGTCTACGGATCTCCTCATTTCTGATTCGAGGGAAATCTGTGAACATTTGATGATATTTGCCAATATCCTCAGTATAATGGAGCGGCGGGACCCACCTGGCTGGAAGGCGAGGAACAGCTCCTCGGCGTGGAGGCCGCGCACGTTGTCCGCGCTCAGCGAGCTCAGCGCGTCTCTGGAAACACGACGCGCCGTTCAAATATATATTTGATGACATGCGCACGAACCAGCACAAGGCAAGGGAGAGCACGGACAGGTGCTGTGACACCGCCCAGCAGTGACGTCACTAGGCTGCCGGGACTCGCCAGCGAACGTCCTCATACTGAAGTTTGGAGGTCAGCTGGCAAAACCATGCGGCGGGTTTTAGACGCTGGCAGCCCAGTCCAGCCCACTCCTCGGTGTCGTCTCGCTACATCCGTTTGGGACGTCCTGGGTTTCACTTACCTGGGTTTTCTTTAATGTAAAAGTTCTAAGACGAACACGACGCTCTCCTGATGGTAAAAGATAACACCTGTCCATGACCATTGTATCGATAGAGCTTTGGGCGACAAAATAAGGTCTAAGGCATAGCTGCTTCGGAGCTCATTGCTTTGAGACATTCGATGGTAAGTCTCAACAGCCCTGTAATGTCGCTGCAGTACCCTTCGAACCAGAACACGGTAATGTTTACACACTACTACTTGGCGGTAGATTATCTGGTGCTGCGGTGGTACCTACCTAGACGACCTCCTGCTCAGGAAATCTACCACCGAGTGGTATTTTACCTTCGAGGATTAACCTTAGATCTTCTTTGTAAGTAGCCAAAGCATTTCATAATGCGGCAATACGCTCGCGTGCCGTGGGATTCGAACCCAGGGCCTCCACACTGGAAGCCAGACGGTTTCCCAATCAGGCTGCTGGAACTCGTACACCCATCTTTATGGATATTCATACGTATACGCACATCTCGGACGGGAATCGAACCCTCCGAAAGATTCTATCGAAGGTACCAGCGCAGTGTGCGTGGAGCGAGCTGCACGCACCTGAGGGTGAGCGCGCGGGCGCCCTCGCCGCCCGTGGCGCAGGTGAGCGGCTGGCGCGGGGGCAGGCGGCACGCCGTCACCTCCACGCGCTGGAGCGCGCCGCGGCGCCGCGCGGGCAGCGCCGGCACCAGGCTGCAGTTCAGCTCCACCTCCTGCGGACAAGGATGGAGCACGCTCGACTCGAGGGCACCGAGCTTGTATCCGTCGGGGAGCAGCTCCGCCCGTTCGGAGCTAAGCCTGGTGTATGATCCACTCCACCTAGTTCATGGGTTTTTACTAGATGTCGCCCATGAACACTTAGCACGCGGTGACGAGATTCTCGGCGAAGGCATATAGGCCAGCTGCGGCAACCATTTTAGGATAATAAATATATTAAGTTGTTTAAACTGTTTCAATTATACACTAGACCATAAGAACCCTACTAATAGCATTTATAAATAGTACGCTTGGCATTAAAAGCGTATTCATTGGTCCTTCGAGCCGGATTGTCGTGTGACATTCCAGGAGGATATACAGTAAATAACGGTCTATGACGTGCAACAGCGTGCTCCAGGTGTACAGCGAGCGGCCCTATTGTCGCTAACGAGCCGACGAGACCCGCCGAACGACTTGCACTATACTAGCGACCCGCCCCGGCTGCGTATGGGTTTACGGAGCTTTAGATCTATCTTGTAGGGATTAGGCAGCGTTTTCGATGAAAGCTCCCAGGTGGCTTGACTTTTTCCGACACTTCCAACAATTATCATCATATTTCAACAAATTTACACATATTGGTGAAGCTCGCGTGTGTTTTATCGAGCGTTTATGTGTAAAAATAGTGATGGGGCAAAACACGACTTCTCGTGTCGCTTCCACAACTCCTTCTAATTTGATATCCTTTTATTCCATTACTAGCTGCGCCCCTTGTTAGGATTTGAACCCACGCCCTACTAGTGAGCTGTCGTCGCTACGAAAAAAAAACTAAACCTGGTAAACTTTGATCAAAAGTATAGAATAGCCTTTTACGCCTACAATCGAGCGATATGCACAGCACAGTAACCCCCTCTGGGTTCAGCTAACCAACGCTTATAGCCCTGTAATGACATCCCAACTGCTCGGTTACCTCCCTTTCATTAGTTGGTTACCGCTACATTTTTTCGTGATAAAAAGTGTTAATCTGTGTGTGGATCCAGAGTGTCACCTACATCCATACCAAATGTCATCATTATTGGTCCAGCCGTTTGAGCGTGAAGTAACAACAAACATACAAAGTTACAAACACACTCACAAACTTTCACCTTTTAACATTAGTGTGATGTTTTTCTATCGTCTTCGCTTTTATCGAGTTTGAGTGTGAGTGAGGTTCAGAGATGCCGGATTCACCGGCTTTTAAATATCAAAATATACAATTGAATCCTAAAATGAATCTAAACTTTTAAATATCAAAATATACAATTGAATCCTAAAATGAATCTAAACTTTTAAATATCAAAATATACAATTGAATCCTAAAATGAATCTAAACTTTTAAATATCAAAATATACAATTGAATCCTAAAATGAATCTAAACTTTTAAATATCAAAATATACAATTGAATCCTAAAATGAATCTAAACTGTTAATAAAATCATCGCTAGGTACTTCATTGAGGCGTGGCCGACCTTCGGACTCGACTTTATAATGTTACACATTAATGGTAGAAATCAAAGTTCACACAAAGACTAGGCGTCAACTCCGTATTCATTTGCCGATGAACAGCGACGAGAATTATCATCCTCCCCCCGCCCCCCGCCCCCGCCCCCCGGCCCCCGGCCCCGCTGCCGGGGAAGAACCCTGCAGCTCCAGCGACGCTGACGACTTTACCACTAGTCTGTTCGTTCCCGACACAGATTAAAATGTACATTTCACACGTGTCATGGCCGGACTTTTTATTTATTTTTATGGCTGACAAGCTAGGTGTTTGACCACAACTCACCTGATGTTAAGTGACGGTGTGGTCGAAGATGGTATACCTAGCCTGGAATAGAACTGGCTCTCGAGTGACGCTGCCGGAACACACCGTTAGATGGTTGGCGGCAGATTTTCAACTCTCGTGTGGTAGCTAGCCAGCCGAGTACTAGAAAGTACCCTACCACCGCGCTATGGTTTCCTTCACCGGCAGCTCAAGCTCATTGTTGGGGTTCGAACCCGCGCCCTTCGGCATGCGAACCAACCGCGCTAACCACTGAGCTATCATCGCTACAAAACTGCACGTGTTGCAAACAATAACGCAGAGCGACGCGCTCCGATAACGAAACCGCCGTCGCCGCCGCCGCCGCCGCCGCCGCCGCCGCCGTCGCCGCCGCCGCGCAGATAGCGCTCCGCACGCTGCGGACGCTCTGGACGCGTTACGGCTACAATAACAGACTTATCGCAACTACATGTAGGACGCCCACTTTATTATTTATAAATCATATTTGAACGATTGCAATTATTGACAAAGCCTACTATAAGGTGGCTCATTACGTGGAAGACAGGAATATATGGTTGTAGTAGCTTCTCTCTGCACTTGCATCCCCCTGGCTAAGTGACAATTGTAGTAAGCATAATGTATTAATATTTATAACTGTAAACTTTTTTTTTTTTTTTTTTTTTTTTTTTATAGCTGACAGGCTAGGTGTTTGACCACAACTCACCTGATGTTAAGTGATGGTGTGGTCGAAGATGGTAAAGCACACCTAGCCAGGAATAGAACTGGCTCTCAAGTGAGGCTACCGGAACACACCGTTAGATGCTTGGCGGCAGATTTTCAACTTGAGGGTGGTAGCTAGCCAGCCGAGTACTAGAAAGTACTCTACCACCACGCAAAAACCTAAACTGTAACCTAATATGAAAAGAAAGATCCACAAAAAAATGCCTTGCTGAGTTTGTTGCCGGAGTCTTCTCAGTTGAAGTGTAATTACGAGCCGGTGGTAGATTCAAACATGTAACTTAACGTTCATGAGTGCCTCACCAGGGCCTCAACTGAATAAATGACTTTTTGATTTTGATTTTGTAATAGCCGGCGTGGTTCCCTGCTCTCCACGCCGTGAGTGGGACGGCGGCGGCGGCGGCGGCGGCGGCGGCGTCGGCGGCGCTTACCTCGCAGACGAGCTCCATGAAGGAGCCGGCGGCGTCCTCGAGGTACTTGAGCTGCTGGCCGCCGCAGAAGAACCGCCGCACGTCGTCCACCACGCACGCCTCGCAGCCGCGCGGGCACAGCGCCTCGCCCTCCGCGCCCGCCTCGCCCTCCGCGCCCGCCGCGCCCTCCGCCTGCCGCGCGCGGGGACGAACACCAATCAATTACAATTGTTAACACCACAGTCACAAATATAAAATATGTCAATAAAAAACTGCTTAACAAGTAGTACCGATACAGTAGCAGATATTTTACCGCCAAGCAGTAGTGTGTAAACATGTGTCAAAGCAGCGACGCCCTGGACTCTGTTTTGCTACTCAAAGTTCTGTTTCGCTGCAATATAAAAATAACAGGAAAATAAATACCTATGTCATATATTTATGTTCCAGTTATTTTGGTTTAAAATTCAAACTACTGAACCGACTTTGATGTAATTTCTATAAGAATTAATCTGACAGTATATGCCTTCAAATAAAAAGAAATCCATATCGGTTTATAAATGACGAAGTTCCGAGTTAAAAACAAAATCTTAAAAATATAACCGATTCTCTTTTAAACCGGTAGTGTCCCCATTTTTTTGAAGTCGGTTTAAAAATAAATTTATTTTAAATATTTTGCACAGACAGTGAAGCTGCAGACAGGTAATATAGCGCCGGGCTCCAGAGCTAAAAGCGGGCTCGGTATCGGCCTAAACCCCTCCCCCCTCCTTCCATTTCGTGTTATTTCCAGCAGGAGTAGCCCGTAGCCCCGAGTATGACATAGTGTTACCGCGGCCGGAGCGGGGCCCGGCGCCGCCAGCGCGCCCAGCAGCACCAGCCACGGCAGCAGGCTCATGGCGCCGCCCCTGCAAACAGACTAACTATATTAACATCATACAAACACACACGACAATAAACCTTACAAGAGATACTGGTTTATTCTATAGGTGCTCGACCACAGACCATCATCATCATCATCTCAGCCGTACGACGTCCACTGCTGGACATAGGCCTCCCCTATTGACTTCCAGTGCAGACCGGTCGGAGGCGGCTCGCATCCAGCGCGTGCCTGCGCTCTTTATGAGGTCGTCTGTCCACCTTGTGGGCGGACGTCCTACGCTGCGCTTGCTGCATTGCTCCATGCAGCCCCATCGGCCGTCAGTCCTGCGTGCCATGCGCCCTGCCCCCTGCCACTTCGACTCGCTAATCCGTCGTGCTATGTCGGCTACTTCAGTTCGTCTACGGATCTCCTCATTTCGAGCACAGATCGCGTGATGTTAAGTGACGGGGTGGTCGAGGATGAGCAAAGCTAGCCTTGGCAGGAGCTGACGCCAGTGAGGCTGCCGGGACACGCCGTCAGCTGCGTGAGGCGGACCAGCCGAGCACGAGAGAGCGCCCACTACTGCCCAGTGCATTTGAGAGCATCGGGACCATCGAGTGGCGCCGCAGTAAGGACGTATATGTTTCTGCTCGTAATTATCTATATAATATTTTCTTTATTGTCATAAAATAAATGTATTATTAGCGCGCGCATACTAATGAAGTACCTACTCGTCCAGTTTTATAAACATGTCGGCGCTGAAATGCAGACTTGTATCGAGAAACTTACCGACAAAGTAACATTATACATTATCATTTATTATTCTTACACAAATATATAAATAAGGCGTAATTAATGAAAGCTGTATAGAGGCTAATAAGTTAAGTGTAATAAGTTTAAGCCGCAAATGGGCTTCGTCAAAAAATAATTAAATAATAAATTACATAATCATCACAATATTAATAGTCAAAGTATTATTTATTTAAAATTCATTACATTTTCAAGATTTTAATTCGTAGTCGCGATAATAATGTCTAATATAGTCGCCTGCTTCGTGTAGAGTCTTAGACAGCAACAGGTTGTTTACATTCCAACTAAATATACTTCGCAGAAGTTGTAATGCACCGAGGCAGCTTGTTGTAAAGTTGGCGCCGATTACTATCGGACTTGTAGTGGACTTGTATCGATATAGAACTAGCTAATAACTAACTACTATATACTAGCTAACTAGCTATAATAAATATATTGAAGGACACGTTACACACAGCGCCATCTGACCCCAATCTAAGCAGAGCTTGTGTGATGGAAGTCAGATAACTGATAGGATACATAAATACTTTTTGTTGTAAATACATACTTATAATACATACAGAACACCCAGACACAGAACAAACATTTGTTTATACCAAACAAACATTTGTCCTTCGAGGGAATCGAACCCACGCCCTACAGCTCAGGCAGACATACCCCCAATGAGCCAACAGGGCTGTCGAATTATTGTTAGTGTAATAATGAGTGCTAAGTGACGCCGCTCGCTTCTCATTATTTTAATTTTTCGGGGGGGGTTTGAACCCCCCAGACCCTCCCCCTGGCTACGCCCGATATACACACGGTCTGATATCTATATTTACACATATACAGACACCAGCGCACACATTATAGGTACGTATATACACTTTTTCTCTTGACGCTGACTAATAGACGAGGTTCGACGCCAAAAACTAAGAAAAATAACAAAAAATGTATGAAACGGGTTATGTTTAGCGACGCGAGGGAGTCATACGACGCACACATGCGGACTCGCACTTGACACATTTCTATACCGGGCTGCATGGACGCTCTCCTGATGGTACGAGATAATGTCCATGACCATTGCGGCGATATACACAAGGGCAGGGCATCGCTGCTTTGGCGCTCATTGCTTTACGACGACGGTCAGTCTCGACAGCACTGTAATGTTAACACACTACTGCTCGACAGACTATCTGCCAAGTAAGCTAAGGAGACCGACTACCTCGCTGTACTCAAGTTGTGCGTAATGCGGTGCGGTGTAGGACGAAGCAGTTTGCTATGAATTTCCCCGGCGACAAGCAGCGCGGCACCGTAGCGGGGCGGGCCCGTGACGTGCGCGGGCGTCGAGGTCGCAGTTCGGGGCTCGCGGCTCGCCCTGCAGCGGAGCGCGGCGGCGCGGCGGCGGCGCGTCTTGGAGCCTCGCTTGAGGAAAACCCGACCAAAAAATATATCTTACGTTAGATGTTTATATGATATTTATTGAATCATCTCTCGTGGGGGGCGGCGCGGGGCGCGGGGGTGGGGGGGGGGGGGGGGGGGGGTTAGTGCCGAGAATCGAACGAGTTCTAAAGTCTTATTTTTAGCAGGCGGCGCCGGTGTCGCGTGTTTTGTGTTTATATTCACCAGAAGCAAGCTTGGCGTTTGACCGCCGCGGCCGCGCGCACGTGTCCCCCTCAGACCTCCTGCTTCCCTCGCAGTAACTCTCAATGTAATGAAATCCTGGAAGTATACTTCATCCTGCTTCTAGTCGTGTCAAATGTATTCAGAAAGAAATACCTTAATCTCCGGTAACCTTACATTTTTCAGTATAAAAAGTATCCTATATGATTCAGGTAATACGATTTCATCCGAATCCGTTCAGCCGTTTTTGCGTGATCGAGTAACTGATACCACATGTATAATATTAGTAGTATGGAGCGAAGAGCGTGCGGGTTCGGTTCCCGCGCGACAGCTCGACGTTTGACCCAGCTCCAAGCATGTCTCGAAAGTCACTTTTTAGGGTTCCATACCTCAGGAGGAAAAAACGGAACCCTTATATGATCACTTTGTTGTCCGTCCGTCTGTTTGTCTTGACCCTTTTTCTCAGAAACGCGAGGTATCAAGCTGAAATTAATATCAAACACTCAGGTCTACTGTCCCTTGGAGCTGTGAAGAAATCAAACTTCTCAGCCAACGCAATCAAAAGATACAGCCGTTTATGCTGCAAACTTTCGACACTCGCAAGGGAATCAAACCTACAGGGTACTTCCCGTGAACTCAGAATCTTCAAATTTGGTACGAAGCAACGACTTATATCACGGATAAAGGAAAAATTGCGAAAAGCATAAATTACCATTAAAAAAAAATACCATATCTTTTACTAATATATCTACAGGTTTGTGCGGAACCCTCGGTGCGGTCCGACTAGCAAATGGCCGGTTTTTTTTAGATATACTACATTTCAAACGCCCCCATTGACCAATATAATGTGGTCGCTGCATTTGACGAGTTTTTTAGGAGACTCTCTGCTCACGTTTTGCAAGTACAGGCTGTACAGGGCGGCGCGGCGTGACGGCGCGCGGCGTGACGGCGTGACGGCGTGACGGGGCGGGACGTGGGGTATAAAGATATGTAATGAAAAGTTAGTTCTGCCGTGCGCGTCGATTGTTCCTATTTCTGGAGCCGGCGCCGGCCGCGCCGTGAACTGCATATATATACATATATATATTAATATATATATATATATATATACATATATATATTCGCCACAGACCGCGTTGCCGGAGCAGGTCGGGTCGGGTTTCCCCGGCTCGCAGCATTTAGTTAATCGATACTAATCATTCTCGCGTGAAACCCCATTTTCGTCGTCAGATCGAGTGGAAACTGGTTCTAATGAAACATCGAGAGGTCGCGCGGTATGTATGTATGTATTTGGCGCTGTGTGTAATGTGTCCTACAATATTTATATATTTATATTATATTAAGTACTTGAACACAATACGCGCTCTATACATTTACATGTTTGTATCAAATTCTAGCAAATGAGCTCACAGCAGTCGCATGCACTGGAAGTGGGGCGAGAGGATTGACCAGCACAGTCTCTCCATAATCTTCTGCAAGACATCGGCCAAGAACATTTATACATTTATTGTGGTCAAGAGAATCCAAAGCGACGTTGATAGAATATATGTTGGTTATAAGGTCATTGCAAATACAAATATGTTATATATAACACCAATGTCACAAGTCAATTCCATAATATCATTACACTGAGTTTTAGAACACTGATTACATGTCAATGAAATAAAAACAAAATGTCAAAGTATACAAACATGTCAATATAGGAATATTGCCAATATAAAAATATGCCAATATAAAAATATGCCAATATAAAAATATGTCAATATAAAAATATGCCAATATAAAAATATGTCAATATAAAAAAATGTCAAAGTATACAAACATGTCAATATAGGAATATTGCCAATATAAAAATATGCCAATATAAAAATATGCCAATTGTTACCGCCAGGTAGGGTAGGATTCGCAATTAACGCATATCACTTTCTTACACATGGTTAATGAGCGATTGCTGTCCTTTTCACCCCCTATTCCTATTATTTCCGACTACCGCCATAATAGTCATCATCAAGAAGTACTACGTGACCGATCATCGGCGTGACTCGTGTGCATAAAATAATATAAATTAACCTACGTGAATAAAGAAAAACGAAAACTAAACTGAAACAAAAACATTCCTTCTACCGCGAGTGTGTGGAGTGCATTACAAAGTGCATACTGTGCTGCGCAGCCAGGACTATTGGCGAGAGGAACGAGGTCAAGGTGCGTGGTCTCCCATTCTTCCTTTTCCTCTATGTTATCGCTCGTAAATTAATTGATGTGTAATCAGCGTGCCTAGCGAATTAAAAAATACAGTCCACTAAACATATTGACGCTATGAAGCCTTCGGGCACATAACGCATCCCGCTTCAGGAAGTCCAAAATATTTTGGCGCTTCCACCAATATAAAAATATGTCAATATAAAAAAATGTCAAAGTATACAAACATGTCAATATAGGAATATTGCCAATATAAAAATATGCCAATATAAAAATATGTCAATATAAAAATATGCCAATATAAAAATATATCAATATAAAAATATGCCAATATAAAAAAATACTGTTTATTAAATATAAAATGTCCAAAAAAAAAACATAATTACTTATCATTATAAATCATAATTGCAATCTCAATAGTCATCTGTACACGCTAGGAGCCACAGATAGTCCGCTCTGCCGTGGCTGTTTGGTGGAGGACGAAACTGTAGAGCATGTGCTGTGGCAACGCAAAGCCACAGGAGTAACTAGGCTCTCCACTAGACTGCATGAAGCAGCTTCCTCACTATCCACATTCACATCTAAATCACCGCAACAGATAGACTGCTTTTCGCTATCATGCATAACTCCAGATCACCCACTGGAGCTACTATGCCAGCGACCCAGACCCTCGCTCCGGTGCTTCAAAGTACTGGGCTGGCTCAGGTAGATTCTGGTTGGGAGAAGTGCACAATACACCCCAAGCGGGACGTCATTGCAGGACTTATTGCCCCCACTTTGAATGAGGATAAGAATGGGTGAAGTAGGGATGGGAGCACGGGCGGTTTAGCTGAGCATTCATATGTAAAGAAGCCTCATGCCGGGTCATGCCCCGGCCCGCACAGTTTGATTGCATTCCATTTATCAATAAAGTAAGTATAAGTATTTGTATAAAAGGAAGGTGCGTCCGAGTCTGCTCCTTCACCCTTCACTTGGTTTCCTTGAACCAAGCTGTAGATTTCCATATGTCAAGTTTTCCCTGTCACTTCCAATTATATTTTATGTGAAAGAGATTGCTTTCACCTATGTATGAAGCTGAGGGGAAGGGGGGGTGGGTCACTGCCGCAGTGAGTAGTACTTACATGTGTAATTTTTTAAGTGAATAGGTATTTATGAGTAATATATTTCCACAAGACTCATCAAATACTTTAAAGAATACTAATTTGCTTGTCTAATTTGAGAGCCAGTTCTCAATACAGATACTTAAATACTACTTTAGCCATTCTTTAGAATGTCCTAATTTCTCATTAGGCAGTGTATCTGTTTCCAGAGCAGTAGGGTTATAGGTTCGATTCCCACCCAGAATAAACAAATGTCTAAAATAAGTGTATACAAGCATTCTATCAGCTGTCTGGTGCCCATAGTTATGGGCTAGATGGCGCTGTGTGCAATCACCTTCGATATTTGTATATAAAAAAATGTTTAACTGCGGTATAAGACTTTTAAAGGTCGAGGTCGATGACCCCGAGGTCGAAGTCAATGACCCCGAGGTCAAGGTCCACCTTTCACCGGGACCTCTGTGGATATTAGGATACATCTTCCTAATATTCCAGGTTCCGTACCCACTGAGCAGCAGCTGTGGTCAAACGCCTAGTTAGCATGTAAATGATCTTACCTCATCGACAGGCTATAAGTCCATTGTGTCCGTAAGAATTTGCGATCATAGATCCGCCTCCTTGCGACACTTGCTTGGCCTCAAAATACACTTTTACGGTCACAAGCACGCAATAACGGGTTCGGTGCACGACACGGGACACGACGCACTAGCCCTGGCCGCCGCGCGCGCATAATAATAATCGAGACTTGTTTTGAAAGTTTTTCGTAACTATTTGTTAATTTGTGAAGTTTTGTACACAACGTACACAGAGGCGCGAGAACGCAAACTGGGCGCGTAGTGGTCGGTTTTGACAAATGACTGTTCGGTGTTGCCAGCGCGTGTATTTATTCTCCTTAAAACCAGGTGTTATTATTTCACATAAGTGAGTTTGTTGCTACATTTTAATATCAGTCTAATCTACTGTGAATAGAGCATAATTTGACGGAATAAAACTATTGCAGTTACGTGAGTTCACAAGTTGTTGAAAGTTTTTCACTACACTCGGAAACTAAAAAAACTTAACCCAATATTTTGGAGTTTTGGTGGGAAGGCGGAAAGAGTCATGTGGTCCCATTGTATTTTTTCCAAAATTGGTCTTTTTTCGAGTGCTTATACATAAAAATAGTGGTTTTTTATTCATAAAGTGCCGAATTACAAGCGCGAGTGTGGGAAAGTGACATAATGTGATGAAAGATGACTTTTCGTGTTGCTTCCAAAACTCCATCGAAACTTATAGTAAAGTCGCCACTACTTTACCAAAGTATGACTAGATTTAACTGGCACGGACTGAACTTGACCAAGACTGGACTATATAAAGAAGCTGAAAACTGAAGACTGCACACAAAATACAGAAATATTGAAACTGGCAGAATGCATAGAGTGCGATGCCAAGAACAAATAGGAAAGCCCAATATTATGAGATCCGACGCAACAATGGTCAGAGCGACAATTACGAAACTAAAATGGAGCTAGGCCAGACAGAGGGATGGCGAGTGGACTAAAACATTGACAGATCGGTGGCCGTGATAAGAAGCGCCGGGTATTGTAAATTAATTTAAACATGTCAACTAAAGCATCCAAAATTGGTCGTAATATCAATCACAAAGTCGCTCGCCCATTATTTTGCAGTTAAGCGACCGGCGTCTAATTACTTCAATGACATCGGTGAGTTGACATGACAATGATTAGTCAATTAATCACTCATTGACACAAATTATACCCACTAGCTAAACGCCTGGAATCACGTACCCGGTGTGGAGGCGCTCTATCTTCTCCTTCCCATCTGTATAAACCTCATTCGAAGTATCGCGACCATTTTAAGAATGAAATTAGCTGAATCGGTTCAGCCGTTTTCAAGTTATGCCAAAAAAACAAATCATGTTCGTTGGTACGCCAACGATCATGGTTTAGTTTTTTGTTTATTTAAACATGTCATAACAATATTATAAAGGAGAAAGTTTTCGAATCTGTTTGTGTTTGTTACTTCTTCACGCTCAAACGACTGGACCAGTTTTCATGAAATTTGGTGTAGAGGTAGCTGATACCCTGGTTTACTACTTTTATCCCAAAAATTTTGCGGGTAACACCGCGGCTAGTCAGGGCGAGCGAAGCGAGCCCTAACACTATTCCACAACCTGAGCATTTTTGTGGTACACTTTACTGAAAAACTATCACGCCTATAGATTTGTGATATAGAAATTTAACTTCATATCTCGATGTGTTATCTGTCAAAAAAAAGTTATAACCAAAAATGAGCATTAACAATTTTGTATTCATTGTATAGAATGTTATAACTACTAACGCCATCTGTTAGAAAACTAAAGAGTTAACATCACTGCAACAGAACTAAACTCAATACTCAAATAAATCGTAGTTAATCTACTTAATACTAGATGACACCACTAGAATCAGGTTGTAAAATAACAACTGTCTTAAAAATTATCGCCCGTTAGAAAAACTACGCGAGCCCTCACAAAGCTCAGCTTTTTGCTAGTGATATAATCAACGCAGAACGTCAATAACTCATATAATAAAATCAGAAATTCTCCCCATTTCTCGGGAGCGGCCCACGCTGGCCACCCCGATCAGATTCGTTTGTCAACACGGATGCTCCACGGAAACCACACACATGCCGTGCTTTCAAACCTTAACACAAAGGTATAGAGTTTATTTTCGCTTGTAAAATGAGTTCGGTAACGCAGTTGGTCGGTCAAGCAGTAGCGTAAACCGGTACCGGCAGCCGTCCCTGTCGGGCGCGTGCGCGGGGGCGCGCCCCGTCCCGCTCTGGCTAATCTCGTTCTGTATCTGTGTGAGATGGCTCACAGATATTAAACAAACGCTAATTAATTATTCATTCTCGGAATGTCGGCGAGAAATCGACGTCAGCGTCGTCGACTGGTTTTATTCGACTTTTTATAATATAATTAGCGACCCGCGCGCCGCCGTAGATAGATCGCAAAGGGATCAGGCAGCGTTTTCGATGAAAGCTCCCAGGTGGCTTGACTTTTTCCGACACTTCCAACAATTATCATCATATTTCAACCAATTTACACAAAACCTTGACAAATTATATACCAAAACCTTCCTCATGAATCACTCTATCTATTGGCGATACATATCACATGATAATCCGTTCAGTAGTTTTTAAGTTTATCGCGAACAGACAGACAGACGCGGCGGTCGACTTTGTTTTCTAGTATGTAGTGAAATACAATCTTCATTCTACAAGAATCTGCCTAAATCATTAGACACTAAAATGTTCGTTTTAATATTATAGTAAATGATATACATGATTTAAAAAAAAAAAACTTTTGTTTTTTCATTTTTGCGCTTTATAAAAAAATCTATGTTTTTTTTTTGTAAATACGTACCAGAACACCCTGACTTCCAAGTTAGTCCTAAGCGGGAATCGAACCCACGCCCTCTCGCACACCGGCACCTATGTTACAATGGTATCGCGGTGAATATTTTGACGCAAATGTTACCGAGCAAAGTGTCGGGTTACTGCGCCTCGGAGCTGCTACCTGCAGCCGACACGGTGACGCGTCACCGACACGCGACACGGCGCATCCTGCACACGTCACACGTCTGCTGGCAGACTCAACGCAAACAAACTGATAAGCCAACAAACGAATTTTTATATCGCTGCGTAATATGTGTTTCCGGCCTCCACTCCTCACTACGACAATAATAAGTCGCTTACACAAAAACTCGTCCGCCGCGTCTGTCTGTCTGTTCGAGATTTCTTTTTATGGCTGACAGGCTATGTGTTTGACCACAACTCACCTGATGTTAAATGACGGTGTGGTCGAAGATGGTACACCTATCCTGGAATGGAACTGGCTCTCAGGTGAGACCGCCGGAACACACCGTTAGATGCTTGGCGGCAGATTTTCAAGTCTCGTGTGGTAGCTAGCCAGCCGAGTACTAGAGAGTACCCTAACACCACGCAGCTCAAGCAAGCAGCTCAAGCTCAGTGTTGGGGTTTGAACCCGGCGAACCGACCACGCTAACCACTGAGCTATCATCGCTACAAAAAGAACTTACCGCCGCACGGCGCCCGTCCGTCCGATTTGAAGAATGATTTGTATTTATCGCGCGAGCGCGAGTGCACTCTATCTTAAAATGGTATAAAATCAAAATGGCGGCCTTGCAACACCGGAGTATAATTTACCAACAACTTACTATAGTTTCCTGTGTTGTATTTTAAAAGTCAAATATAGTTGTCCACTTGTCACATTTAAAAATATTTAATTTCGTTTATTTGTGTCTGTTTTTCACTGTAAGTTATTTTTTGAAATCTATTCCCGTCTGTTTTTTTTAATAATATTTGAACCGTCAGACTAGCGCGCCGCTCGCGGCTGGAGCGCGGGGCGCCGGGAGCGTGCTCCTACTTATGTAGTTTTCATACTTCGATCAAGAACGCACCAAAAAATAAGGGCGCGCGCACACCGGGCGCGCAGCGGGCGAGCGCCCGCGCACGGACCGGACTGACAAGGTTTTGGAAAATCTAAATCTCAAGTCACTCACGTAACTCAAAAAACTGTTCTTCTTCTCTTTCTTCTTGGCATCGCACTCTGTGCATTATGCCAGTTTCAATGTTTCTATATTTTGTGAGTAGTCTTCATTTTTCATCTATAGTTACAGTCAAAGTCTAGTCTTGATCAAGTCCAGTCGATCCCAGTCAAATCAAGTCGTGCCTTAGTAAAGTAGTGGCGACTTTACTATAAGCTTCTGGATGGAGTTTTGGAAGCAACACGAAAAGTCATGTTTAACCACATTATATCATTCTCCCACACTCGCGCTTGTAATTCGGCACTTTATGAATAAAACACCACTATTTTTATGCATAAAAACTTGAAAAAACACTAGTTTTAGAAAAAAATACAATGAGGCGACACGACTCTCACCGCGTTCCCGCCAAAACTCAAAACTGATGCTTGTGTTCTTTAAACATGTACACAACACTAACACGCCTCGTTATTTTTAGGGTTCCGTACCTAAAAGGTAAAATGGGACCCTATTACTAAGACTTACTTAAGGCCCTATTATTTGCTGGTAGATTTCCTTAGCAGGAGGTCGTCTAGGTAGGTACCACCGCAGTACCAGATATTCTGCCGCCAAGCAGTAGTGTGGAAATATTCCAGTGTTCCGGTTTGAAGGGTACCGCAGCTAGCGAAATTACAGGGCTGTTGAGACTAACCATCTAGTCTCAATGTAATGAGCGCCAAGGCAGCGATGCCCTGGACTTTGTTTTACTACTCAAAGTTCTGTGTATCGCTGCAATGGTCATGGACAGGCGTTATCTCTTAACATCAGGAGAGCGTCTCGTTCGTCTCATTATTGTAACATAAAAAAAATTAAAAAAAACTCCGCTGTCCATCCGTCTGTCTGTCTGTCCGTCTGTCAGCAGGCTGTATCTCATGAACTGTGATAGTATAAGTATAAATAAATAAATAAATATTGTAGGACACATTACACACAGCGCATCTGACCCCAAACTAAGCAGAGCTTGTGTGATGGAAGTCAGATAACTGATAGAATACATAAATACTTTTTTTTTTTTGTAAATACATACTTATAATACATACAGAACACCCAGACAGAACAAATATTTGTTTATACCAAACAAACATTTGTCCTTGGCAGGAATCGAACCCACGCCCTACAGCTCAGGCAGACATACTCCCAATGAGCCAACAGGGCTGTCAAGTAATAAGTAGTAAGTATATAACATATAGATAACACCCCCTCCCCAAGTCATTAAAATAGGCAAAACGAAGCCCCTCCCCCCTCCCGACGCTGATGTGATACTAGAGCGGCCCCGGTATGACATACAGTTCAACCTCCCTTTTTTTTATAGCTGACAGACTTGGTGTTTGACCACAACTCACCTAATGTTAAGTGACGGTGTGGTCGAAGATGGTAAAGCACACCTAGTCTGGAACGGAACTGGCTCTCAAGTGAGGCTGCCGGAACACACCGTTAGATGCTTGGTGGCAGATTTTCAACTCTCGTGTGGTAGCTAGCCAGTCGAGTACTAGAGAGTACTCTACCACCACGCTATGGTTTCCTCGCGATGTTTTCCTTCACGGCAGCTCAAGCTCATTGTTGGGGCTTGAACCCACGCTTTTCGGCATGCGAACCGACCACGACCACTGAGCTATCATCGCTACAAAAATCGATTAACATTACGTAAGCTGTAGTCAAACACCCGACCCCTAACATACCCTTTAAAGAGGTAGGTGTTAGGTGCATAGTGGTAGGAGGTTATTGCAGTAGTGTGCGCCGGCCCTGGCGGCACACGTGCGGGGCATGTGTCGGCGCCATCTGGTGGGAAATCCGCGTGTGCGCGAGTGCGGGAGACCAGCGGACACTATCATTACATTACCCATTTATCTATAAATAAACCGAGACAAACTTGTTCGAAGGGAACCAGATAACTGTACAATACTTTAATATACCTACAACTACATATCTGCTTAAGGCAGGGGTTCCCAAACTTATTTAGTCTACTGCCCACTTTAAGAATAAATTATTTTTTAGCGCCCCCATTTTTTCACCTACTTAAAGCTATGTTTGAGCAATCTCTTAACTAATATTAGTTGATGTTCACAAGTTGTAGTTGAGAGTCGAGAGCTCATGCAGTCGGTGTCTAAGAGGCCTCCTAACTAAATGAAATTACAAATCACCCCCCAAGCCTCTACACAACGCCCCCATTTTTTTCTGGGTCTCTTACCGCCCTGTTCCTTTAGGCCTGTAGCGCCCACAAGGGGGCGTTATCGCCCACTTTGGGAAAGGCTGGCTTAAGGTAATACTTTTTTTTATGTAAAAGTCATGAGATGAACGAGACGCTCTCCTGATGGTAAGAGATAACTCCTGTCCATGACCATTGCAGCGATACACAGAACTTTGAGTAGCAGAACAAAGTCCGGGCATCGCTGCTTTGGCGCTCATTACTTTGAGACTTTAGATGGCAGCCTTATAGCACCCTTCAAACCGGATTCACAGTTATGTTTACACACTACTGCTTGGCGGCAAATTATCTACCACCGAGTAACAGTTACACACATTTATATCACCCAGTTATATGAACAAACACAGAAATGTTTGTCCCAAGTGGGGGTCGAACCCACGCGCTACATACAGCTCTTGAAGAAGTACACCACCAAATACACCAGAAATAGAAACAATGTTCAGAAAAACAAAAGAATATTATGAGCTTGTGCCACAAATGGCGGCCTTATCGCTAAAAGCGATCTCTTCCAGGCGACCAAGAATGGAAGCAAACAAGCTTATCTGCCCATAACATGTGACACAATATTATAACGGAAGCCCCCGTTAACCTGACAACCGGAAGCCATGCCATGCCATGCTGGACACGCCCCCCTCACGCCATTCCCTGCCGCCAGCCGCGCCAAGCCTGCCTTGGAGGGGTAGTCTTTAAAAAGCCAAGCCAAGCCATTTTTCTGCCTGTTCGATTTTTGGATTAAACAAATAGTCATCCACTCTGAGTGTTTTAAAACCTTTATTTCATACTAGCTGTGCCCCGCGGTTTCACCCGCGCTAGATGCCTACGTCATAGTAGCTTTATGCATGCAAAGTCTCAGCCCGATCGGTTTAAAATTGACAAAGTTTCATACAAACTTTCATCCCCTATTTTATCCCCTAGGGGCGAGAATTAATCAAAATCCTTTCTTAGCGGATGCCCACGTCATAGCATCTACCTGCATGCCAAATTTCAGCCCGATTCGTCCAGTGGTTTGGGCTGTGCGTTGATAGATCACTATGTCAGTCAGTCACAGTCAGTCAGTCAGTCAGTCAGTCACCATTGAGTTATATATATTTAGAGATATATTTAAATTTTTTACTCAGCTGCTATATAATGTTTTATGATTGAGAAAAAACTTTTGTCAAGTTTTGTGAATGAGCAGTGAGCAGATAGCGCGCGCGCTCCCGAACTACGCAAAATTCCCACTACTAACAACAACAAGTATCGACAGCGTGGGAAACTAGCCGGTCCGCCTGTGTACTCGTACGTAGCGCGGTGTGGGACGCCCCGACACGCGGTGGAGTGACGATACACGCGGGGCAGTTGGTGGCTGCCAACGAATGGTGTCACAGAAAGAGAAAGAGAGGGGAGAGAGATGGTCGATTGATGGCGCTGCTTGCGGAAGTTCCCTCGGCACACGGCCGGCCGAGCGGTCGAGGTGTCGGCACAATTACACTTCTTGCTGCAGTATCGAGAAAAGATTGCGCTCCAATTAAATTTTTCTAAATATTTTCAATGCACAGAACTTCCTTCCTTAGAAATGGTTTCACTCGCCGCCAGCTCAAGCTCTGTTGGGTTTTGAACCAACGTCCTTAGGCGTGCGAACCGGCCGCGCTAACCACTGAATTTTCATCGCAACAAAATTTTATTCCGAAATTTTGGAGTTCCGGACGCGTCCTGTAGTCGTTTTTTTTTTATAAATTATGAGATGAATATAATTAATTATAGTAATCGCTTTTATCTCAATTTAAATTTTATTTAATTTGATAATCCCATAGGAACATGGTTTATTTTTCGGCAATAAAAGTATCGTATGTATGCATTGATCCAATTAATAAACTATCTGTATGCCAAATTTCATTAAAATCAGTTCAGCCGTTTCTACGTCATAGAGTATGTAAAATTTACAACATTAGTGAAGTAGGACGAGGTACTGATTACTAACAAACTATACTTACATTTATAATTAAAAAAAAAACTACTTACTCCATCCCGCAAATACAAACTACTGAACCGTTTTTCATGATGTAGCGATGATAGCTCAGTGGTTAGTGCGGTCGGTTCGCATGCCGAAGGGCGTGCGTTCGAACCCCAACAATGAGCTTGAGCTGCCGGTGAAGGAAAACATCGTGAGGAAACCATAGCGTGGTGGTAGGGTACTCTCTAGTACTCGGCTGGCTAGCTACCACACGAGAGTTGAAAATCTGCCGCCAAGCACAACGGTGTGTTCCGGCAGCCTCACTTGAGAGCCAGTTCCATTCCAGGCTAGGTGTGCTTTACCATCTTCGACCACACCGTCACTTAACATCAGGTGAGCTGTGGTCAAACACCCAGCCTGTCAGCGTGTAAAAAAAAGAAGACCAATGTGAAAGTAGTAAGTACCTATATTGTTACTTCCTTTCAAATAAAAAAAAATAATAAATCGGTTCATAGATGACGGAGTAAAGAGGTAACAAACATTAAAAAAAATGCAAGCGCACTGCGAACCCCCTCCTTTTTGAAGTCGGTTAAAAAGATAATACTTGATGATAGCAGCATGCGGGGGGCGGGGCGCGGCGCGGCTCGAGCTGGAGCTCTAATAAAAGGTAATGGCAACTTTATGAACAGTGCAGAGGCGCCGCGCGCTGGACCAGAGCGGCCTCGTTCGCACGCGGGCAGCGCTGGCGCCAGCGCGACCCGAATGTGTTTTTTTACTCCTGATAGTAAAAGTTATGACCCATCAATGACCATTACAGCGGTACCCAGAATAAGAAAAGAACAGGGCATCACTGCGCTCATTATTCTAAGACTTTCGATGGTTAGTCCGAACAGCCTGCAATGTCCGTGCAGCACCACTTGAAGGCACAAATAACAATACGCTTATCAAAAATATGCACTTGAAGCTCGCGAAATTTCTTTAGATTTGTTAAACTAAGTCCAACAAAAAGTTTTATTTCATCATGAAACAGTCATTTAAAAAAAAAGTATAGGTATAAGTATTCTATTAGTCGTCTGGTTCCCATAGTGCAAGCTTTGCTTAGTTTGGCGCTAGATGACGTGTAAAATTTGTAAATCAAAGGTCTGTGTATCGCTGCAATGGTCATGGACAGGCGTTATCTCTTACCATCAAAATGAACGTTGTCTACAAGCTTAATCAAGAAAGCTTAAAAAAGCACGTGCCCACTGTTTTTTTTTTTTAAATTGTATGGTGTGTCACTCGGGACCATGTAAAGATTGTAATGATACCCTATATTTTGTGCAGTCGTGTAAGAAGAATGACATTTTTTTTTTTTTATGTTCGACAGTTAGGTAAGCTCATCTGATGTTAAGTGACGGTGTGGTCGAAGATGGTATACATCTCGTTCTTTTTAATACCGTATAAATGTATAACAGTGTAGTACTGGCGCCAGTAGCTCGCTCCGTGTAAACGAAGCGTGATTCCCGGCACAGGCGTTGATTACATAACAACAGAAAAGGGTTGAACTGTGCGTCCCCCCCCCCGTCCCCCCCCCCGCGCGGCGGCACCGTGGTGGGGGGGGGGGGGGGCTCCCTCTCGTGAGCTGCGTGTAAATATTTCAGCGCCTCCGGTCCGCAGAGCAGAGCCGGACTGAAGGATGCTCTGCTTAACTTACAAAAAAAATATACGATTTATCCTAATTATACTATTATCCTGTGATTTATCCTGTGTCCGACCGCCATCGCGACAGATGTTGAACGAAGATGCGGTCTACGATGCAGCACGCTCGCCTAGAACAAAGCGTGTTTTAGTTTCTTATCCTACTCAAATCATACATTTGAAACATGTTTGTTATTCAATCACGCAAAATCGGCTGAACGGATTTAGATGAAATTTGGCACACATATAGTTCATCATCATCGGCCATAGGACGTCCACTGCTGGACATAGGCCTCCTCCTGGGGGGGTTTTGCCAATGGATTATCAAAAAACTACCTACAGGACATATCCACTTGAAATCTGGTACAGACGCGTCTTACGGGATAAACGGCAGCTTTGTATGAACGTAGGTAGTTCGGCAGCGCGAGCTGCACGAACCAGGAAACTACTGCTTAGTTGGTACTTACACGTGTTTCAATTCTCTCTGAACTCAATTCTTAAGTCAACGCGAACGGAATCACGGGCGCAAGCTAGTAAGTATTACAAATTAAACAACAGAATGACGGTAATTCAATTAATATAAATTGATAATGGAGTAATTTTTTAATGGCTGGCAGGCTAGATCTTTGACCACAGCTCACCTGATGTTAAGTGACGGTGTGGTCGAATATAGTAAAGCACACCTAGCCTGGAATAGAACTGGCTCTCAAGTGAGGCTGCCGGAACACACCGTTAAATGCTTGTGCTTCAGATTTTCAACGCTCGTGTGGTAGCTAGCCAGCCGTGTACTAAAGAGTACTCTACTACCACGCTATGGTTTCCTCACGATGTTTTCCTTCACCGGCAGCGCGATCTCATTGTTGGGGTTTGAACCCACGCCCTTCGGCATGCGAACCGACCGCGCTAACCACTGAGCTATCATCGCTAACATGTACTTAGGGTTCGAATTTTTAACCCGGTTTACAAGCCCTGACGAGTTTCAATAGAGTTCTGGATGCAACACGGAACGCAGAGTGACGTCACGACTCTCTGTCTCGCAGAGTGTCGCCGTGAGTGCTCGCTCTTCACATATAACTCTTTGTAGGTCACAAGCGCACGCCTCCTGCCCGCGGCCCTGCCCCCGGGCGTTCCCGCGGGGCGTGGGGCGTGGGCGCGCGCGACACGCCCCGCGGCGCGGCGGCCTGCCCCCGCGGCCGGCAGTCCGCTTCCCGCCCTCGGCTGAAATACAGCAGCGCGGGCTGGAGTCGCTTCAGACAAACACTGTGATAAGTTGTACCGAGCGAGGCGAGTCGAGCGCGGCGTGTTGCAACGTGTTCCATGTTACTGCGCGAGTTGTGTGGCGTGCTGTGGACCGCGCAGCTCGCGCGCTAGACACTCACGTAAGTACACATCATCTCAGATGTACGACGTCCACTGCTGGACATAGGCCTCCCCCGTTGACTTCCAGTGCAGACCGGTCGGAAGCGGCTCGCGTCCAGCGCGTGCCTGCGGTCCTTATGAGGTCGTCTGTCCACCTTGTGGGCGGACGTCCTACGCTGCGCTTGCTGATCCATGCAGCCCCATCGGCCATCAGTTCTGGGTGCCCTGCCCACTGCCACTTCGACTCGCTAATCCGCTGGGCTATGTCGGTTACTTTAGTACGTCTACGGATCTCCTCATTTCTGATTCGATCTCGTAGGGAAACTCCGAGCATAGCCCTCTCCATAGCTCGTTGTGCTACTTTAAGCTTACCAAGAAGGCACATAGTCAGAGACCACGCTTCAGCGCCATAAGTCATAACAAGTAACTACTATACTAATAAGTTATTAAATAGATTTTGAGGTGGTGCATCTCACCAGGAGGACGTCTAGGTACCTCCCGCCGTGATACCAGATATTCCTCCCGCGCCCATTTTTCTATCGGAGCCAGAAGCTCAAAAAGGCGACGTCGTTTCATGGTCGACGTTCCAATAACTCGACCGGAACGATTTGATTCCACGTTCAAAACTCAAAAACTCAAAACTCAAAGTGCTTTATTTCCTTTAGACCTTAAAGGACTCTTGGACACGTCACACGTCACAAATTATAAACATACTTAAAACTAGGAAATAAAGTGATCACTTTGATCTTTCGTTCACTTCAATCTTTTTGAGGTAAAGTAAAGAAGCGAACAAGAAACCTTTACCTTGTTATATTGTTAGTTTTCGAGTTGGAGCAAAACTCGTCCCAAGCTTTTTTATCGTCTAGATAATCTGATATTTTGTAGTAGGCCTTTTTACATAAGATATTTTTGACAATTTGTTTGAATTTATTTATTGATAATTTTTGCAACTCACTAGGAGTTTTGTTGTAGAAGCGTATACATTGCCCTTTAAAGGATACATTTATCTTGTTTAGCCTTGTTTTGGGGACAGCAAGTTTATTCTTATTTCTAGTATTTAAATTATGTATGTCGCTATTTTTAGGGAAACGATTGATATTTTTATGAGTGATTTTTCATTGTGCGGACTGCTAGACAGTGGAATGCGCTGCCCGAGTGGGTGTTCCCCGGTGGATATAATCTGGCTGTCTTCAAGTCGAGAGTGAATCGGCATCTTCTAGGCAAGCGTGCTCCATCTAAGACCGCATCATCTAACATCAGGTGACATGGCGGTCAAAAGAAAGCATACTTTAAAAAAAAAAAAACACCGCCAAACGATAGTGTTTAAACATTACTGTGAAGAGTACAGCGGCTTTACAGGGCTGTTGAGACTAACCATCGCAAGTCTATAGCGATGATAGCTCAGTGGTTAGCGCGGTCGGTTCGCATGCCGAAGGGCGTGGGTTTAAGCCCCAACAATGAGCTTGAGCCGGTGAAGGAAAACATCGCAAGGAAACCATAGCGTGGTGGTAGGGTACTCTCTAGTACTCGGCTGGCTAGCTACCACACGAGAGTTGAAAATCTGCCACCAAGCATCTAACGGTGTGTTCCGGCAGCCTCACTTGAGAGCCAGTTCCATTCCAGGCTAGGTGTGCTTTACCATCTCCAACCACACCGGCACGTAACATCAGGTGAGTTGTGGTCAACACCAAGCCTGTCTACTATAAAAAAAAAGTCTCAAAGTAATGAGCGCCGAAGCAGCGACGCCCTGGACTTTGTTCTGCTACTCAATGTTCTGTGTGTCGCTGCCATGTTCTTACAAATACAAATATTTTATTGATAACTCTTATGTTACAAGGCAGTCCCGTTATATCATTACAAATCTATCTAATGCCTTTAAACGAGCAATAATTGTATATATATTATATGTACATAATTTGAATCTCGGAAACGGCTTCAACGATTTTCATGTAATGTAGTATGCAGGTGGTTTCGGGGGCGATACATCGATCTAGCTACGTTTCATTTTTTAGTAAACGTCGTTTAATCCGTGTTTTCAGGCGAGCAATGCTCGGTCAACCAGGTACTATATCATTATAGGAGTTTTTGAATACTGATTACTTACATGTCAATGAAGAAATTCATAAAACCGCGCGCCCAGCATGTTTCTCGACCTCTCCGACTTGCCGCGCCCGCGCCTGTGCGACGGCCTTACTAGTCCTTACACGTACTACACAGTCGTTGTCTCTTACCATCAGGAGAGCGACTCGTTCGTCTCATTACAACAAAAAAAAATGAAATTTTACTCTCGTAATACCTGAACGGGCCTTATACTTATTCAACTAACTAGCTGCGCCCGCGGTGTTACCCACTACATTTTTTCGGGATAAAAAATAGCCTATGTGTTAATCCAGGGTGTCAGCTACCTCCATACAAAATTTCATCAAAATTGGTCCAGCCGTTTAAGCTTGAATAAGTAACAAATATATAAACACGCTCACAAACTTTCGCCTTTATAATATTTCTAGCTGCGCCTCGCAGTTTTACCCGCGTGGTGATGGATGATGATGATGAAAAGTATCCTATGTCTTATTCCAGGGCCTAAAGTAGCTGCATGCAAAATTTCACCCAGATCCGTTCAGCCGTTCTGGCGTGATTGAGTAACAAACATCCATCCATTCAAACTTTCACATTTATGATATTAGTGGGATTGGTAGGGATTTATATTGTGTCGTGGCGGCCCTACCTCTCGACTTCACCTAACCTAGTGCACTTTTTCCAGGATCGTAAATTATATTGATGCTTATCTTCGTTCTCCTGCAAATTAGTTCCGTGAATTCTAGCAAGTTTCTGTATAAGTACAACAGTAGTGTGCAGCTCACTCTACAGTTTTAATGTACTTATTTGTAATTGATTGTGTTCGTGTTCAACATGAACACAATGCCATGTACTACGTGCTAGCCCCGCCCGCTCGGCCGGCACTCGCGTACTGATCGCCGGCTAGCGTCAAATTATTAATGTTTTCCTCTAGCGCCGTCGGCTGCGGTCCCGGGCCGCAGCCCCGGCCGCGCACGGCGGGCGGCGCGGGGCTCGCCAATAATGAAATCTGTATCAAGCGGCGAATCGTTTAAAGCGCTGACAGTAGTCCCCGGGAGTCCCGGGCCGCCAGCTCCTCACCCGCGGGTTTCCCCGAACTCAACTTTTTTGCCAAATTTTTTTTAAAATGGATGACAGGCTTTATGTTTTACCACAGCTCATCTGTGATCAAAGATGATAAAGCACGCCTAGCCTGGAATGGTACTGGCTCTCAAGTGAGGCTGCTGGAACACACACGTTAGATGCTTGGCGGCAGATTTTCAACTTGAGGGTGGTAGCTAGCCAGCCGAGTACTAGAAAGTACCCTACCACCACGCTATGGTTTCCTCACGATGTTTTCCTTCACCGGCAGCTCAAGCTCATTGTTGGAGTTTGAACCCACGCCCTTCAGCGTGTGAACCGACCGCGCTAACCACTGAGCTATCATCGCTACAAAACTACTTTTTACCAACAAATACCACAAAACAAATGCCTTGCTGAGTTTGTTGCCGGAGTCTTCTCAGTTGAAGTGTAATTACGAGCCGGTGGTAGATTCAAACATGTACCTTAACGTTCATGAGTGCCTCACCAGGGCCTAAATGGCTTTTTGATTTTGATTTTGAAGTGGTTTAAGTATCGCAGTACCAGATATTCTGCTACCAAGCAGTAGTATGTCAACATTACTGTGAAAAGTACTGCAGCGATATTACAGGGCTGTTGAGACTAACCATCTAGTCTCAAAGTAATGAGCGCCAAGGCAGCGATGCCCTGGACTTTGTTTTACTACTCAGCTCTGTGTATCGCTGCAATGGTCATGGACAGGCGTTATCTCTTAACATCAGGCAAACAACTCGTTCGTCTCATTACTCTTACATTTTAAAAAAATCCTAGTGACTTGAAGCCCAGACCGAACAGGGAACATCCATTCGGGGAAATTTCCCTTAAATCGTGAAAAAAACCCTCATCCTGACAACCCTGGCTCCAGGTGAGCGGCGCGGGGGCAGGGCAGGGCTGGGGAGGGAGGGGGCTCGCCTTTGATCGGCCGATTGCCTGTCAGTTGGCGGGACAGGTTCTATTCTGGCGCGGATTAATGTAACCGCGGTTTAAAACCTCACCGACGACGCGGCGCGACGTCTCGAACTCAACCCCCCCCCGCGGGATGAGAAGCCGCTCTGAACTTTGATGTTGACAGGAAAATAATTCGCCGAGCGCTCGAGTACAGTGTTGCTACATATACTATGCTAGCTGTGCCCCGCGGTTTCACCCGCGCTAGATGCCTACGTCATAGTAGCTTTATGCATGCAAAGTCTCAGCCCGATCGCTTTAAAATTGACAAAGTTTCATACAAACTTTCATCCCCTATTTTATCCCCTTGGGGGTAGAATTAATCAAAATCTTTTCTTAGCGGATGCCTACGTCATAACATCTACCTGCATGACAAATTTCAGCCCGATCCGTCCAGTGGTTTGGGCTGTGCGTTGATAGATCACTATGTCAGTCAGTCAGTCACACACAGTTGCAAAAATCTCCAAAAATTGCGTTACGTAATACTTGAACATTGAACCTGATGTTAAGTGACGGTGTGATGGAAGATGGTAAACACACCAAGCCTGCAATGGAACTGGCGCTCAAGTGACGCTGCCGGAACACACCGTTAGACGCTTGACTTGTTTTCAACTCTCGTGTGGTAGCTAGCCGGCCGAGTACTAAAGAGTGCCCTCCGACCACGCTATGGTTTCCTCACGATGTTTTCCTTCACCGGCATTGTTCCTCACCCAACAATGAGCTTGAGGTCCTTCGTGACCTCAAGCTCATTGTTGGGGTTTGAACACTCGCCCTCCGGCATGCGAACCGACCGCGCTAACCACTGAGCTATCATCGCTACGCAAGCTATTTAGTTCAGTTGTTAAAGACGACTCGGCGAGATGTCAACATCAAAAGATATTCCGCAATTACCCGCGGCCGTCGCCTCCGCCGGCGGCTCCGCCGGCGCCTCTACCGCTCGGAAATTGTCGCAGCGGGGGCTCCGCGCGGCCGCGCCTCCGCCGCATGTCAAACGTTCAATCACCGACATTATAGTAGTACGCATCACTCGGGAAACATTTTGGTGCGACGGAGGGTCCCGCAGAATTATCAATCCAGATATTTGAGACAATTAGGTTAATAGTTTGTGTTTAATCAGAAACTTCGATCATCTAGGTAGCCACCACCGTGGTATCACATTTCTGCCAAGCAGTAGTGTGTAAACATTACTGTGAAGCGACATTACAGGTCTGTTGAGACTAACCGTCGCAAGTGCAATGAGCGCCAAAGCAGCGATGCCCTGGACTTTGTTTTGAAACTCAAAGTTCTGTGTACCGCTGCAATGGCCATGGACAGGCGTTATCTCTCGCCACCAAAATAAAAATAAACGTTATGTATACAAGCTTAATTAAGTTTTTTTTTAATCGATATTTTAGCCCGCGCTATAGGGAATAACGTAAGGCTTCTAACGATACCCTATACATCCAAATCTGTTCAGGCGTTTCAAAGTTACATCCATATAAGAACTCTGAACTGTTTTATGGGCATTCGTGTACTAAGATTGAGAACCGAATGCTATTTTTTTTATTATTTGTCAGGCTAGGTGTTTGACTACAGCTCACCTGATGTTAAGCGAACAATGGAATTGGCTGTAAACTGAGGCAGTCGGAACACACTGTTAGATGTTTGGCGACAGATTTTCAACTTGAGGGTTTTTACCCGACTGCCAAGGACAGGTTATGTTTTTCGTGCGCATTTACCCGACTGTCAAAGAAGGGTTATATTTTCACGCATATCTTGTATGTATGTACATTTCTTTATTACCTCGTATCTTCCAAACTGCTGGACGGATTCCGACAGTTAAGATATCGTTAGATTCGTCTTAAAACCCCAAGTGTTCTTCGGTAGGTGTTTGAAAATGGCGTATTTTTGGCTTAAAATACTAATGCATTAATAAAAACCTATCGAGTAGGCTATCAACATATAGGAAATTAAAAGAGGATTACAAAAATATATATAAGTTATATGTTTAAATGTAATTAAGAATAATAAATTGGTTTGAAAAGTTTTTTCCTTCAATTTTAGCTAGGTATTTTATTCAGTCGAGTTATATATTTTTTTAAATTCTTCGGCTTGTCAAGAGCCGGTACACTGCAATGAGAGCATCTGTGAGATAAAAAAACCGATTAGAGAAGCACCTTTGTTTGTAATGAGTAACGTAAACAGCCCTCCGGTGCGGGGCGGAGCCCCACATATAATTAACAAAATAACCAACAAAGCGTTGAATAGCGGAGGGGCCATCCTGGCGCGCGCGACAATGCCGCCGACACGGCGCGACATGCCGCGCCATCGGGGCTCCGGCTCCGGCCGCGGGAGGACCCTGTCTGTGACCTGGACTCATGCCGCGAGAGCTGTCAGGGCCAGCACGGGGACGACCAGCTTTGGTTGTTAAATTAAAAGTACTGAAAGGAACAAGACCCGTTTGTGATGGTAAGTGATAACGCCTGACCATGACCATGGCAGCGATACACAGAGCTTTGAGTAGTAAAATAAAGTCCAGGCATCGCTGCTTTGGCGCTCATTACTTTGAGACGTTCGATGGTTGTCTCAACAGGCCTGTAATGTCGCTGCGGTGCCCTTCGAACCGGAACACAGTAATGTTTTTCTTGGAGTTTTGGTGGGAATGCGGAGAGTCGTGTCGCCTCATTGTTTGTTACCAAAACTTGTGTTTTTTCGAGTATTTGTGTTTACAAATAGTGGTGTTTTATTCATAAAGTGCCGAATTACAAGCGCGAGTGTGGGAATGTGATATAATGTAGTGAAACATGACTTTTCATGTAACTTCCAAAACTTCACTACTTTACTAAGTCAGGACTGGATTTGACCGGCACGGACTGGACTTTGACTGTAACTAAAGATGTTAGACATGAATTGCAAAAACCGAAGATGAGGCAATTAAAAATAAAGAAGCTGAAGACTGCACACCAAATACATTGAAACTGGCAGAATACACAGAGTGCGATGCCAATAAGAAAGAGGAAAAAAAATGTTGTTTTAACCATTCGTCTGAACGGTGACGTAGGGAGATAATATCGAGCGCGCCAGAATCACGGCCCGGCTGTAGATAATACACGTTTTAATATTTAACCTGCAGCGCGCCGGCCCGTGCCCCGGGGGCCGTGCCCCGGGGGCCGTGCCCCGGGGGCCCGGGTATCGGAACTACGCAAATGGAGTTACAAGCCGTGGCAGTGGCTTGCACTTTACTAATAGTTCGCACCGGATTGTGACCTCGCGACTTATGTCTTCGCAATCTGTATTCTAGCTTGCTAATCACATCGAAATTGCAAAGGGCTTTTTTGAAATAAATATTCAGTAAAATTGAAATTAAAAACAAGTTTAGATTTTAAAACAATTAAAGTTGTAGTTGATTTTTCAATTATTTGGAGTCTGGAATGGAACGTGAAACAGATGGACTCCAGCACAGCCTAAGCCCTTCATTGTAAAGCCTGCCAGCTAAACCCTTCATCGTCTAAACTCTTCATTGTCTAAACCCTTCATCGTCTAAACTCTTCATTGTCTAAACCCTTCATCGTCTAAACTCTTCATCGTCTAAACCCTTCATCGTCTAAACTCTTCATTGTCTAAACCCTTCATCGTCTAAACTCTTCATTGTCTAAACCCTTCATCGTCTAAACTCTTCATTGTCTAAAGCGTTCATCAATCCTACAAGCCACAAAGGCCCTTAATGGAGTCACGGCATCTTCAGTAGATCTATTGGAGCGGAAACCTAACTGTTCTGTTAGCAGATTCTGTGGCAATTCTCGTGTTAACCACTGTCTAGATAATCTCGGACCCACAGCTGAGGACGTGTTGACACGAACTCAATTTGAAGTGGAGCTCGCTTGAACCGACCCCCGCGGGCTCGGACACGCTCGCTGCGGTCGACAGGTGAGCCGCACCCCGCGCCCCGCGCCACCACTCTAAGCATTACTTACAAAACTTAACCAACGCTTGCTCGGCGACTCGACGTTAAAAAAAAAACGACGTCGTTTAACGGTTTCGTTAGATTCTATAATAGAATACCACTTGAGGTAACTGAAATGTCCTATAATACATTCAAAGACTTTATAAAGCAGAGGTTAATTGACAAAGCCTACTATAAGGTGGCTCATCACGTGGAAGACAGGAATATATGGTTGTAGTAGCTTCTCTCAGCACTTGTATCCCCCTGGCTAAGTGACAATTGTAGTAAGCATAATGAATGTATTAATATTTATAACTGTAAACTGTAACCTAATATGAAAAGAAAGATCCACAAAAAAATGCCTTGCTGAGTTTGTTGCCGGAGTCTTCTCAGTTGAAGTGTAATTACGAGCCGGCGGTAGATTCAAACATGTAACTTAACGTTCATAAGTGCCTCACCAGGGCCTAAACTGAATAAATGACTTTTTGATTTTGGTCGACGTTCCAAAAACTCGACCGGAACGATTTGATTCCACGTTCATTGTGCGGACTGCTAGACAGTGGAATGCGCTGCCCGAGTGGGTGTCCCCCGGTGGATATAATCTGGGTGTCTTCAAGTCGAGAGTGAATCGGTATCTTCTAAGCAAGCGTGCTCCATCTTAGACCGCATCATCTAACATCAGGCGAGATGGCGGTCAAACGTAAGCCTATTTCTTATTAAAAAAAGTCTTTATTTACTCTGACCATTAAAATTATTAATATTAAACTATCAGCTGCCAGGCCAGCTGTCTTAAGACACAAGCCTCATCTAGCTGTCTCCATTGATTCTCCGACCTTTGGGCAAAGCATCCTCCCTTCTTTTCTCCTGTCTTCTTCTCCCCCGTTTTCCATTCCTTGGTAACCTTGTTTGTCCATTGCTCCGTGCTGCTTGTCATCACCTCGCCTGTCCATTTCCAACTCACGCGTTTAAGCTTAATTCCGAACATTAAAAACACACGAATGTCTGCAAATAAATGATTATTTTTTAAATATAGCCAGTTGACTGTCACTCGAGATGATGTTCGGATTGTAACGATACCCATACATCTAAATCTGTTCAGCCGTTTACAAGATGCCGGGACAAACAAACACATCACTACCATAGCTGGCCATTCACTCGTTAACTCGTTAATTAACAAAGTTAACATTTTGATTAGCGGTGCCCAGCTATGATCACTACATATCATCACTTCACTATCATCATCATCACTACATAGTATAAAACAAAGTCGCTTTCTCTGTCCCTATATCCCTATGTATGCTTAAATCTATAAAACTACGCAACGGATTTTGATGCGGTTTTTTTTAATAGATAGAGTGATTGAAGAGGAAGTTTTATATGTGTTATTATACATATAAATAATTTTATATCCATTAAATAGTGGAGAAATACTGTTATTTTTGAGGTTTACACCCGTGCGAAGCCGGAGGGGGCCGCTAGTTATAAAATAAAGTCGTCCGCCGCGTCTGTCGGTCTGTTTGTTCGCGATAAACTTAAAAACTACTGAACAGATTATCATGCGAGTTTCACCAATAGATAGAGTGATTCATGAGGAAGGTATAGGTTTGTGTTTGTGGTAACTTGTGATCAATAAAACACCATTTATTCAATATATAACAAGTTTTGAAAAACAAAACTTTTTGGTGTCGCTTACAAAATCCTATCCAAGCCTTTTTTCCACAGTTCACCTGATATTTAGAGATGGTGTGGTCGAAGATGTTAAAAAATCCTAGCCGGGAATGGAACTGGCTCTCAAATGAGGCTGCCACACCGCTGGGTGTTTGGTGATTGATTTTCAACTCTCGTGTGGTAGGTAACCAACCGAGCACTAGACAGAACCCTACCACCCACTAGTTTACCAAGGTAGGACTGGATTTGGCCGTGACTATGTGACTTTGACTGTGACTAAGGTTCAAGATGTTTGTTATAAAAGTTCTAAAAGTAATGTGTGAATGAAGGAACTGTATCCAGGTGCCGAGACGGCGTGTCCGCGGCGCCCCCGGCCGCCGGCCCCCGGCCCCCGGCCCGCCGGCCATTAGCTAATGAGCGAGGTAGCGCCATCGCGGCATTGTCCCGCTCGCGCGGCGCGGCGGGGCGCCTCTCTATTTGTTTTCTATTGTAAAGTTAGTTTGTGTCAAGTTACCGCGTTTTAGCTGATTACTGGCCGAGCGAGGCGAGCCGCGGGCCGGGCCGGTGTTATGTCTTTATAATAAGTTTTCATTTGACCGCAATGCACCTAGGATGGAGCATGGAGCTCCTTCACCGACCTTGTTCACACGGGATATTGTACCTTTTGGGGAACACAGGAGAGAATAGAAAGTTGACATCCTCGGCCTTACAAATATTTGTTTCATAGTGTTTGCTCGTCCATGTTCGAGGCGAGAGGTGCGCCGCGCTGGCCGTCTCGCGTGAGGTCAGGCGACATGCCGGGCCAGCTGCTTCAAGCACGAGTCCGGTCGTGTGTGGAATATTGCTGCCAGCTTTGGGACGGTTCTGACAAGTTTTTTTTTTATTCCTGACAGGCTAGGTGTTCGACCACAACTCACCTGATTTTAAGTGACGGTGTGGTCGAAGATGGTAAAGCACACTTAGCCTGGAATGGAACTGGCTCTCAAGTGAGGCTGCCGGAACACACCGTGAGATGCTTGGTGGCAGATTTTCAACTCTCGTGTGGTAGCTAGCCAGTCGAGTACTAGAGAGTGCCCTACCACCATGCTGTGGTTTCCTCACGATGTTTTCCTTCACCGACAGCTCATGCTCATTGTTGGGGTTTGAACCACTGAGCTGTCATCGCTATATAGTACCGACTTCAAGCTTTTGATTCGGTAGAGCGAACTGTTCGACTTATTAGCGATGAATAGTTAGTTGAAACTTGAACACCGCCGGAAGGTAGCAAGTCTGTCAATTTTCTACAGGATTCATTTCGGAGAATGTGCTACTTGCTACGACCTTGTACTTCCCTCCTTTTGTTACTACAGGACAAGTAGTGGGGCGCCCACTACCACCCATACATGGTGGTTTCCTTGGGTACCAAACGTTTTGACTCTACGTTTCTCACCCGCACGGCAAGGAGTGGAACGAGCTGCTTCCTCATGTCCTGACAGATATAACCTAGATCTTTTCAAGGCCTGGAATTGGTATAAATATAAGGAAAATTAGGTTCCTGTGGGATTATCAAAAACTAACCAGAGAACATATCTTGTCATATCATGTTCTATGAATTAGTTAATATTATTGTTTTCCTCTGATTCGACGCCTTGAAGAAGGCCACCGGATGTGGCCCAAACTACAGTCGCAGTATCCGATATAATATACCTAACGTTAGTGAGCCCACATAATTGAAACGTTGCATAATTTGGTTCCACCTGCCCCTCCTGCTTCCGGGCGGCCAGCCAGACACGGGAGCTCCATCCTTGCATGGTGGACATCCCCCACGGACGGACTAAACGCTTCCATTCCACATTCTTCACACGCGCAGCGAGGATGTGGAACTCTCTGCCGGCGTCTGTGTTCCCGCTCAGCACAACTTGGGTGTCTTCAAACCTAGTGTAAACAGGTTTTATTTAGGTTGCTTCATCTTAGACTAACACAAAACTATTTCGTATAAAACACCGGCTAAGTGCGAGTCGGACTCGCGCACGAAGGGTTCCGTACCATTATCTATGAAACAGGCAAAAAAATCGCGTTAGTTGTATGGGAGCCCTTAAATATTTATTTTATGTTGTTTTTAGTATTTGTTGTTATAGCGGCAACAGAAATACATAATTTATGAAAATTTCAACTGTCTAACTATCACGGTTCTTGAGATACAGCCTGCTGACAGACAGACGGACGGACGGACAGACAACGAAGTCTTAGTAATAGGGTCCCGCTTTTACCCTTTGGGTACGGAACCCTAAAAACAAATGAGTCAAAACCACGTCAGTTTCCAAAGTGGGATAAGTGAGGGAAAAGAATGACGTCAAAATAAAAAATAAACTCAAAGTTCATGTTGACTTAAATACCAGATGTAGTGTTGTCACTTGGCAGCGAGGCTCCGCCGCACGCCGGCGCGGCGGCGCGGAGCCCTGCCTCCGGGAAGTCGTCCGGGGACGAGCAGCTAATTCCTGTCGGCACTCCGCGCCGGGTTAACTAAAAGCACAAAACAATCCCCGGGGGCTGCTTCACCCCTTCTGCATTATTAAACTCGCCATTACGCGGCCGCCTGCTCCCGCTATTATTTACAGACTTCAACCTTCGAATGTACTTTACCCTATTTACTCAAAATGGTATAAACTTATTCTATCAGTTATCTGGTTCCCACTGTACAAGCTTTGCTTAGTTTAAGGCCAGATGGCGCTGTGTTCGTTTCACAAAACGATTGAGTCCAATTAAGGTATACCTATTTATTAACCGACCTTAAAAAAGGAGGAGGTTTCTTATTCCATAGTATTTTTTTGATATGATTGTTTGATACAATAGAACTCCGTCATATTTATTAATCACTCTTACGGCTGGAATGGAACTAGCTCTCAAGTGAAGCTGTCGGAACACACCGCAGATTTTTATTTCTCGTGTAGTAGATAGCCAGCCGAGTACTAGAGAGTGCTACCGCCACACTATGGTTTCCTTCACCGGCAGCTCAAGCTCATTGTTGGGGTTTGAACCCATGCCCTTCGGCGTGAGACCCGACAATGCTAACCATAAAAGTATGCTGCGAGAACATGTTTTTTTTATATCAATATAAAAAAACAGAGTTCAAAATCTCCGTAAATGTGAAAGTAAAGTATTCATTTCGCGCCAAGTGTCGCACAAGCACCGCGCGCTGACTGCCAGGGCCGCGCAGTCAGCCCGTCGTGGCGCCGCGGCGGTAATCCCTCTCAACATTACAGCATCTCATTCCTGTTTGCTCGGGAACTTAATCTCGAATTAAATAAATTGAGTACAAGGGTTAACAACGGGCAACAAACGAGAAGTAGCTCGGTGGCGCTCCCGCGGGACCCGGCGGCGCCCGGCGGCGCCCGGCGGCACCCGGCGGCACCCGGCCGGGGTCCCGCGCCGCGGCGAGCCCCTGCTCACTAGCTACACGATTAATTGAGCGGATTTTTAACCCACTTCTAATAACGGAGATCCGCGAAATTTTGAATGTTTTTAATTGCTTACGGCTAAATCAAAAGGAAAAGTTCCGGTTTTTTCAACACAGCAAAGTCAAAAGGAAAGGTTACGGTTTTTCCAACACGACAAAGTCAAAAGGAAAGATTATGGTTATTTCAACACGGCAATGTCAAAAGGAATGGTTACGGTTTTTCCAACACGGCAAAGTCAAAAGGAAAGATTATGGTTATTTCAACACGGCAATGTCAAAAGGAATGGTTACGGTTTTTCCAACACGGCAAAGTCAAAAGGAAAGATTATGGTTATTTCAACACGGCAATGTCAAAAGGAATGGTTACGGTTTTTCCAACACGGCAAAGTCAAAAGGAAAGGTAACGGTTTTTCCAACACGGCAAAGTAAAAAGGAAAGATTATGGTTATTTCAACACGGCAAAGTCAAAAGGAAAGTTACGGTTTTTCCAACACGGCAAAGGCAAAAACAAATGTTACGGTGTTTTCAACACGGCAAAGCCACAAGAGAAGGTAACGGATTTACCCAACACGCCAAAGCGAAAGGAAGGTTAGGGTTTTTCCAACACGGCAAAGTCAAAAGGAAAGATTATGGTTATTTCAACACGGCAAAGTCAAAAGGAAGGTTACGGTTTTTCCAACACGGCAAAGGCAAAAACAAATGTTACGGTGTTTTCAACACGGCAAAGCCACCACAAGAGAAGGTAACGGTTTTACCCAACACGCCAAAGCGAAAGGAAGGTTAGGGTTTTTCCAACACGGTAAAGCCAAACGGAACAGTTATGTTTCCAGCGTGTGTTGGTATGTTCTTCCGCAGGCACTCCGCTGTCCGCTGTCGCCGTCGCCGTCGGTTCGTTACCCGGCAGTGACATAATGTTTCCATCTATTTTCGTCATTTTTTTGTTACAATATACTAAAGGAGATTCCAGCGATTCGGATGAGTGTCTCCAAATATGGAATACTAACTGCAGCCTCTTGATTACGAACACGTTGCAACTCCAATAAATTAAATATATCTATCTATATCTTTAAACGAGCAATTCTTGTATATATTATATATTCTGAATCTCGGAAACGGCTCCAACGATTTTCATGAAATTTTGTATCCAGGGGGTTTCGGGGGCGATACATCGATCTAGCTACATAGGTTTCATTTTCAGAAAACGTCGTTTTATCCGTGTTTACAGCCGAGCAATGCTCGGTCAACCAGGTACTAGTAATTTTACAATACAGGTTCGTTTGTAGCGATGATGGCTCAGTGGTTAGCGCGGTCGGTTCACATCCGAAGGGCGTGGGTTCAAACCCCAACAATGAGCTTGAGCTGCCGGTGAAGGAAAACATCGCGAGGAAACCATAGCGTGGTGGTAGGGCACTCTCTAGTACTCGGCTGGCTAGCTACCACACGAGAGTTGAAATCTGCCGCCAAGCATCTAACGGTGTGTTCCGACAGCCTCACTTGAGAGCCAGTTCCATCCAGGATAGGTGTGCTTTATCATCTTCGATCACACCGTCACTTAACATCAGGTGAGCTGTGGTCAAAAACCTAGACGGTGAGACAAAAAAAAAATTTGCGCCTGCCGCCGTCTCGCCTAATCTCAAGCGCAGATGCTGCTCACGATGGAGCAGTCTTAAGTAGAAGAAACCACTTCACAGATTTTTTTATAATTATATATCTGCATCAGCTGGCAGCTGGCAGCCGGCTGCCTCCTCGACGCATCTAGACACAGAGTTTACAAATCTAAAAGTTCTACCAATGTTGATCTTGAGTGACGGTGTGGTCGAATGGTATAGCACACCTGGCGGGGATCGGAACTGAATATTTCTGAGAAAAAAATAATCTGAATTAAGAACCTCCTCCTTTCTTGAAGTCGGTTAAAAAGCGGAAACATACAAATCGCCTGCGAGATATACAGTGCTCTGTGGTTGCGCTGAACGACCTGAGATGTACTTAGCGCTATAAATTAATAGCACCTGGATGACCGAGCTTTGCTTGTTTTTTTTTTTTGATAAACGACGTTTTCTAAAAATGAAACCTAGCTAGATCGTGTTATCGCTCCTGAAACCTCCTGCATACTAAATTTCATGAAAATCGTTGGAGCCGTTTCCGAGATATCACTACATAGTATAAAACAAAGTCGCTTTCTCTGTCCCTATATCCCTATGTTTGCTTAAATCTTTAAAACTACGCAACGGATTTTGATGCGGTTTTTTTAATAGATAGAGTGATTCAAGAGGAAGGTTTATATGTATAATACATGCATATGCACCACATTAGCATCTACATTGCACCCGTGCCAAGCGGGGGCGGGTCGCTTACATGCGGCATGTCCGGCGGCTGCGGTCACCCATCTTGCAAGCTAGCGGTTTGTGCATTACTAGTTGCAACTTCGTAAGGATCCCCGGGGCCGCCCCGCGGGGGCCCCGCGGCGCCCGGGGGCTCCGGCTTAATGCTCCAATATCGGATTATTCCTTATGGGATTAGGAACGAAGCGAACAGATTTTTCTGCACGTTTCTCGAGTAGGCCAACTGACTACAGATCTTTGCAACATTATTATAGAAAATTTATATTTTTTGTGACGGTGATAGCTCAGTGGTTGGTGCAGTAGGATGTCACGCCGAAGGGCGTGGGTTTACAGCTTGAGCCGCCGGGGAAGGCAAGCATCGTGAGGAAACGTGAAGCGTGGCGGTAGGTAGTTTTCTAATACTCGGCTGGCTACCTCACGGTGAAATTCAGCCGCTTCGTCCGGCAGCCTTACCTATTTGAGAGCCAGTTCCATTCCATTGCGTGTTTACCATCTTCGACCACACCGTCACTTAACATCAGATGAGCAATGATCTAACACCGAGCTTATTAGCTATAAAAAAAATTACGTTTTTCCAATTTTCTATTAGATAATTTTGATAGTTGGCTTGCTGGCAGATGGCAGGGCGCCTCCCGAGTGCGGAGCCTCCGCGGCTCCGCGCACAGGAGGGGCGAAAGGCAGGGCAGGGGAGGGGGATCTGCCGGAACCGGAAGCCCCCGTTATTGAGTCGGCGCGTGTTTGTTGATGTGATTACGGCCGGGGGCGGGGGCCGGGGGCCGCGGGCCGGGCGCCGGGCGCCGCGGGCGACAGACATCGTGTTTGCGATCCAACTTAACACATTTCAACTTTAACATTCTTATTAATCGCTCCACAAATGTTATCTATCGAGTTAACATCGCGAACTGGCGGACACACGGAACAGACAAACTTCCTAGCAGCGCCGAGCGCGCGGCGCGGCGCGGCGTCCGACTTCATTTGCACAAAAGCATAAAAATTACATAACTTGAAACACATCACATCATCAGCCATAGGACGTCCACTGCTGGACATAGGGCTCCTCCTGGGGGGGTTTTGCCAATACTCGCCACGCTTGGCAGGCGGGTTGGCGAGCGCAGTTAGGTGTGATTGTTCAAGGAAGACGCTGCTGCCCATCTTCCGGATTACATCCCTTAGCCGACTCTTACGGCGACCACGGGTAGAGAGGGTGGGGTACTATTCTCACGCCGGCACCACCACGGCAGAACTTGAAACAAGTTACTATGATATGGTTTATTCACGATGATTGCCGTCACCGGCAGCTCAAGCTCATTGTTGAGGTTTGAACCCACGCCAGTAAAAAATAAAATGCCAAAAAAAAAGATTTCGTTCGTCTCATTACATCTTAAATTCATAATAGCAAAAAATTGTAACGATTATGGCTCAGTGGTTAGCGCGGTCGGTTCGCATGCCAAAAGGCGTGGATTCAAACCCCAACAATGAGCTTGAGCTGCCGGTGAAGAAAAACATCGTGAGGAAACCATAGCGTGGTGGTAGGGTACTCTCTAGTACTCGGCTGGCTAGCTACCACACGAGAATTGAAAATCTGCCGCCAGGCATCTAACAGTGTGTTCCGGCAGCCTCACTTGAGAGCCAGTACCATTCCAGGCTAGGTGTGCTTTACCATCTTCGACCACACCGTCACGTAACATCAGGTGAGCTGTGGTCAAAACATTTAGCCTGTCAACCATTAAAAAAAAAGTAAGTAAATTAATTAAATAATTAATAAATTAAACGTTTCCAAATACTCCAAAAAACCGCATCAAAATCTGTTGAGCAGTTGCGACGAACTAAGCGAACGAACCGAGGCGCAGTATGATTCGTTTTATGTTATTCTGGAATGTTGTTGTGATTTGATTGAGTTTAGGTTCGATATCCGCACCGAGCGACGACTGAATATTAATCGCGCGCGTCTCGCGGCCGCGTGTCGCGCGACCTGCGAGATCTGCGACTTAATATATCGCAAACAACTCAAACCTATTTATTAACCGACTTCAAAAAGGAGAAGGTTCCCACCTAATTTTTTTAAATGTATTTATGATCCGATTTAGGTGATTCATCTAATACTTCTTTTTGCCATTTTGTAGCGATGACGGCTCAGTAATAACATCTGTATGTGTACCTAGTTTTATAGACAAATAAAATTCAAATAAAAATGGTTAGCGCGGTCAGCCTACACGCCGCAGCGTGTGGGTTCAAACCCCAACAATAAGCTTGAATTGCTGGTGAAGAAAAAACATCGTGGGAAGCCTTAGCGTGATGGTAGGGTACTCTCTAGTACTCGGCTGACTAGCCACCACCCAAATTGAAAATCTGCCGCCAAGCATTAACGGTGTGTTTCGAAAAAGGTGCGTTTACCATCTTCGACCACACCATCACTTAGCATCAAGCGAGAAGGCGGTAAAACGTGAGCCTATTTCTTATTTAAAAATAAGAAAAAAGCGGCACCAAATAATTCTAACTCCTAAAAACACTTGACACAAGCAAAATGCACAAAGTGCGATGCCGAATAGAAAAAAAAAGACTTAAATTGAAAATTGACAATCAATAACTCGGAAGGGCGCTCCAGCACGCGCGCGAAATGATAATAAGAAATGACAATCCAATCTGACACCGAGATACAGCACAAAGAGCGCGTTCCCGCGAGCGCCACAGATATTTAAATTCAATATCGGCTACCTGCGCCGGAACTCAACCATAATAACCGAGTGATTGGCGGGCGGCGCCGCGGGCCCGCGCTAGTGCGGGGGCTCCGCTAGAATACTAATGCGCGGGAAAAACCAAGCCGCGAGTACATACGGCCTCATGCGGAACGGTATAAGCCGAAATAAAAAAAAAATAACAATATAATCAAGCCTTCATAATAATTATCGTGTTTTTTTTTTCTCTGGAATCAAGATGATTAATGATTTATTTAAGCACAGATATATAAACACAACGAAGTTGGTGGGTATAACTATTAAATTTATTGAAGGTATTACATCATCAGCCATAAGATGTCCACTGCTGGACATAGGCCTCCTCCTGGGAGGGTTTTGCCAATACTCGCCACGCTCGGCAGGCGGGTTGGCCAGCGCAGTTCAAAATCAAAATCAAAAGTTATACTACAAACCTTGACTCGTTCCAAAGTAAAAAAATAGTTCTTAATCAGTATTTTGTCTCTTGTATGTACAAGGATCGCTAGAGAACAGTTCGGAGCGAACAACGAATGAACTTTTATTTTTTTAAATAAAATTATTAAAATCCGATTTTCTATTGAAAACCTAGTTAGTTCCATTTCAAAATAAAATTGCAAAAACAGTTTGAAAGTAAAACTTCATTATGTTTTTTTTTTCTAGAAGCAATCCTATCCCTCCGGAGCCAAATCCGTCGGTGGCTTCCGCCGGAAACGAACCCGCGACTCCGCCGCGCTCGCCCGCAACCACTCCGCCGCCGGTAACTCGCTTAGCTGCGGACACAGAGCTCTCACCTGTAGAGATGCCCACACTCGGAGCTGATCCGGTCTTAGTGAAACCACTGCATGCACGAACGTTAGGAACGAACAGAGAAGTTAACTTAACATTTTTGTGTTTATGACCAAGACGCTCTCCTGACGGTAAGAGATAACGCATGTCCATGACCATTGCAGCAATACATAGAACTTTGAGTAACAAAACAGAGTCCAGGGCATCGCTGCCTTGGCGCTCATTACTTTGAGACTTGCGATGGTCAGTCTCAACAGCCATGTAATGTCACTGCAGTACCCTTTAAATACGGAATGCTAAAAAAATCAAATGCACTATCACAGTATTTAGTTTTTAGGGTTCCGTACCCAAAAGGTAATACGGGACCCTATTACTAAGACTCCGCTGTCCGTCCGTCTGTCCGTCTGTCAGCAGTCTGTATCTCATGAACCGTGATAGTTAGACAGTTGAAATTTTCACAGATGATGTATTTCTGTTGTCGCTATAACAACAAATACTATAAAACAGAATAAAATAATTATTTAAGGGGGCTCCCATACAACAAACATGATTTTTTTGCCGTTTTTATTAATGGTACGGAAACCTTCGTGTGCAAATCCGACTCCCACTTGACCTGTTTTTTAATACGTTATACTTATTAGTCTCAACGAAACGAGTCGTATGACCCAAAACTTGAAGGGATCACTAGAAGCCGCTGCAGGCCCGCCCCTGCTGGCTCCATCATCAGATCAGCTATATGCTCACATCCAAACTACAGACACACACACAGTTACATTGCACACGATAATAAATTAGAAGCAGGATGAAGTCGACTTCCAGGATTTCATTACATCGAGAATTAGCTGCGAGGGAAGCTAGCGAGAGCGAGTAAAAGCCAACATTTTACTAAAACTTATTTGTTCGCACCAGTGGCGCCGCCAGCTGTCAAACGTTCCGGTGCGAAAATTAAGTCCCCATCTATATTGGTAATAAGTAAAGTTGGCAACACTATGACAGAAAATTTTAATTGTAATTTTAACTGAGTTGCCATTATTATAGTTGTGTTGCAACTTGTTTTATTTATATCTTAAAAGTGGGAGTAGTATAGCAAGGTGTGCTTGCTTGGTGGTCAGGTCCGTAGCCTCTTGAGCTTGAGGGCCCAACTGCATAGAACCGCCTAGCCCCTTAGTAGCTACGAGCCTCGAGACGAGTTGCGAGTGTTGTGATGAAGCATACACCGAATGCAATATGCGGTTGACTCAAACGCGGAATCTTTGAGCATCTCTATAGATAATCTCATCTGTGGGTGTGCAGATATCGACCGGGTTCGTATTCTCAGCGCTCGATATTACTTCCTGACGTTTCGTTATGAGACATACAGAATCTGGAATAAGTTACATTAACCCTGTACATAGCTGATGTTTTTTTTTCGATTAAAAAATTAAATTAATTAAATTTATTTATTGAGATTACTATTCTAATCAATTATATCTATCTCACAATTAAAAAAAAAAAATTCAAATGTCAAAATAAATTAGGTTTATAAATGTCAAAAAGGTTATACAAATGTCAAAAGAACAATATAAATACAATGTCAAATCAAAATCAAATACAAGTGTCAATATAAGGTAAATCTAAATGTCAAAATAATAAAATTATACAAATGTCAAGGGCAAATTGTCAAATAAAAACATTTTGATGCTTGATTTTTTTATTGATAACACCAATGTTACAAGTGTTAACAATGTTACTAGTGTTAACAATGTTACAAGTGTTTAGGCTTAGTATTGCCGTTACAAGTAACCCCGTACAAAGGCTTTGGTTAACATTGTATGTTTCAGGTGGTAGCGATGCCTTCGCAGCGAGTAGGCGAGCCGGTCCCAACTCGAGCGATGCCTTGCTTCGGGCGGCGCGAGCGGGCCGAGTGACGAGATGGCGAGCGCCTACCCCGCCTGGCAACACTACCCACATCGGTGACTACCAGTTTACAACATTACTGTGTTCCAGTTTGAAAGGTGTTCCATTACAGGGCTGTTGAGACTAACCATCTAATGTCTCAAAGTAACGAGCGCCGAAGCAGCGATGCCCTGGACTTTGTTTTGCTACTCAAAGTTCTGTGTATCGCTGCAATGGACATGGCCAGGCGAAAAAGAAATAAATAGAGAAAGAGAGACAAAAAGAAGAATACGGAAAGAAGAAAAGTTGAATTGAATGTTTTTTTATTTATTGTATGATGTTTCCCAGGGACAGCGGCGGCGCGGCGCCGCGGCCGACGCGACGCGACGCCTTCGAGCCCCACGCGTACACACGCCACGCGACGCTCGCAGACAGCGTGTCCCACACACAGGCCCACACTCCGTGAGTATCGCGTGCTCGTGGTATACGACCACTGTGGTTTTTAGACAACATATTAAGTTACCATCCATTATTTGTCATCTATATCCTACATGTGGTTACACCGCGCGGCAGCTGAAGGAGCGAAGAACTCGTTACGGGCTTGAAACACGAGAAACCGAAAGAATTCTCAGTGTTCAATGTACACGTGTTCACAACACAATTTTTTCTAACATCGTAAAAGTTGTAATGTTTTTAAATATCTGGCAAGGTGTTTGACCACTGCTCACCTGATGTTAAATGATGGTGAAGCACATTTAGCCTCGAATAGAATTGGCTCTCAAATGACGCTGCCGGAACACACCGCTTGGCGGCAGATTTTCAACTCTCGTGTGGCAGCTAGCCAGCCGAGCACTAGGGAGTACCCTACCATCATGCTATGGTTTCCTTCACCGGCGACTCAAGCTCATTGTTGGGGTTTGAATCCAGGCCATTCGGCATGTGAACCCCCTACCCCCTACAGAATACCTCATAACGTTTGTAAGTTAACTGTGTGTGTGTGTGTGTTTGCAGCTGCAAGGGCGAGGCGGAGGAGCCCCGGGAGTACCGGGAGCACTACCACGTGCACAGGTACCGGCTCCCCTGCCTCACGGCCTCACGGCCTCACGACCTCACGGACTCAGCGCAGCCGCTGATTCCCAAACGAACAAGCGAACATTCACTCAAAAAAGCGCCATCTATTAATTTAACGCTTCACTACTACGGCTTTAGTAAAGCCGGATTAACTCGGAACACGGACAGAAAGTGGCGCCATCTAGGCGCCACACGACACTAGAAATTTATCATCATCACTACATATTATAAAACAAAATCAACCGCCGCGTCTGTCTATCTGTTTGTTCGCGATAAACTTAAAAACTACTGAACGGATTATCATGAGAGTTTCGCCAATATATAGAGTGATTCATGAGGAAGGTTTAGGTGTATAATTTGTCAAGGTTTTGTGTTAATTGGTTGAAATACGATGATAATTGTTGGAAGTGTCGGAGAAAGTCAAGCCACCTGGGAGCTTTCATCGAAAACGCTGCCTGAACCCTTTGAGATATAACAAAACAATGCATGGCGGGATATTCCTCCTTTATAGATCTACAAACAAGTCCGCGGCGGCAAATATCTACCTTTTAAGGATAGCTCACTAACCCATTCTTACTACCCGTGCGAAGCCGGGGCGGGGCGCTGGTCTTACTAATATTATAAATGTGAAAGCGTGTATGTTTGTAACTCAATCACACAAACATGACTGAACGGATTTTGATGAAATATGAGCACACAAATAGTTTCATCATCATCATCAGCCATAGGACGTCCACTGCTGGACATAGGCCTCCTCCTGGGGGGGTTTTGCCAATACTCGCCACGCTTGGCAGGCGGGTTGGCGAGCGCAGTTAGGTGTGATTGTTCAAGGAAGACGCTGCTGCCCATCTTCCGGATTACATCCCTTAGCCGACTCTTACGGCAACCACGGGTAGAGAGGGTGGGGTACTATTCTTACGCCGGCACCACGGCAAATAGTTGATTACCTGGATTAACATATGGAATACTTTTTATTTTGAAAAAATGTTAGGTTGCTGTGGGATTATCAAAAAACTACCTACAGGACGTATCCACTTGAAGTTTGGTACAGACGAGTCTTATGGAACATTATTCCGGGATATACGGTATCCTTTATCTAATAATAAAATAGCGCTAGTTTCACAACTACTGCTTATTTGTTACTTACACAAGTTTTATATGGTACAGCACTCTCTAGTACTCGGCTGGCTAGCTACCACCCTCTAGTTAATATCTACCGCCAAGCATCTAGCGGCGTGTTCTGGCAGCTTCACTTGGGAGTCAGTTCCATTCCAGGCTACGTGTGTTTACCATCTTTGACCACACGGTCACTTAACATCAGGTGAGCTGTGGTCAAACATTAAAAAATGTATGTGTCAAGTATGCATTACATGACGGCGCCTTCTTCCTGTCTGGATTACTCCATCCAGTTTCAGATAGCAACCTTCTCACTGTTCAAAGACAGCTGATGACTGTAAGATTGCTTGCGCAGATGTGGCGGCTCCAGCGGGTACGGCAAGGACGGCGAGGCGGGCGCGGAGCCCCTTGAGGAGCAGGTCTCCAGCACGCAGCACCTACCCTGGGACGAGAAGCTTGGTACACCATCACCTGTCACCTGATCGCGAGCGGGGTGCTCCCCCCACGGCCAGGCTGGTGGCGCGCTGCCAGTCGAGCCAACCCTGCCTTCCGTTCTCTTTTCTGACGTATTTTGCTTCCAATCCGTCCTCATAGCTCAAAAAAAAGTGCATTCGATTAATTTGCGGATTAAAGCGAAGAGATTCTTGCAAACCGTAGTTCAGTGGTTAGCGCGGTAGGTTCGCATGCCGAAGGCCGTGGGTTCAAACCTCAACAATGAGCTTGAGCTGTCGGTGAAGGAAAACATCGTGAGGAAACCATAGCGTGGTGGTAGGGTACTCTCTAGTACTCGGCTGGCTAGCTACCACACGAGAGTTGAAAATCTGCCGCCAAGCATCTAACGGTGTGTTCCGGCAGCCTCGCTTGAGAGCCAGTTCCATTCCTGGCTAGGCGTGCTTTACCATCTTCGACCACACCGTCACTTAAAATCAGGTGAGCTGTGGTCAAACACCTAGCCCGTCAGCAATAAAAAAATCGTTTTAAAAACTGTAACTCTAACTTCCATAAGTGAGTTTTTGAATGACAAATTGGTGACAAAATGCAATACAGTTAATGACTAACTAACTACATTACCTAAATTGAACAATTAATTAAACTTATTTATAAGTGTTGCCTGCTAGTGCTAGAGCAAGGCGATCTTATATGACTTTTAAAAAACCCATGTCTCTGCGAAATAAATGATTTGAATTTGAATAAAAAACGAGAAATATCATCATCAGCCCATCATAGTTCTTTATGTAATAGTAATGCGACGAGCGATACGCTCTCCTGATAGTAAGAGACAACGCATGTCCATTGAAACAATACTCAGAACTTTGAGTAGCACAGCAAAGTCCAGGGCGTCGCTGCTTTGGCGCTCATTACTTGGAGACTTGCGATGGTTAGTCTCAACAGCCCAGTAATACTCTTCACAGTAATTTACACACTACTGCTTGAAAGCAGAATATCTGGTACTGCGGTGGTACCCATTTAGACGACCTCCTGCTGAGGAAATCTACCATCAAATACGTGTGCCTTGAGGACATGGGCGCTTTGAGAGTCAAATTAAGAGAAGAATAGAGTTGGGAATAGCGTTTGGATAATTAGGGCGAGTTTTCTCGTCCCCTTTCCCGCGAAGCCTCAAGACAATGGACCCCCGCGGAGCCGAGACGTACTCGCAGCGGGGCCGCGAGTATTAAGTCAATTAGCGAGACATGGGAAGAACTATGCTCGGTGTTTCTCTAAGGGATTGTTTTTCTTGTTTTGTAGCGTGATAGCTCAGCCAGTGTGGTCGAATCACACGCTGAAGAGCGTGGGTTCAAATCCTAACAATGTGTTTAAGTTGAAGGAAAACATCGTAAAGAAACCATAGCATAGATGTACTCTCTAGTACTCGGCTGGCTAGCTACCACACGAGAGCCGGAACACATCTGACGGTGTGTTCCGGCAGCCTCTCGTAAGAACCAGTATCTTCGTCTACAGACTACGCCGTCACTTAACAGCAGGTGAGCTGTGGTCATACGCCTAGCCAACTACATAAATATCTTATCCGGAACGAAGTGATTATTAGTATCCTGCCAAAATAAAAAAGTACGATACAGTCATCAATATAAAGTTGTAAGTTCTTTTTGTCATTTCAGAACTACCTACGTCATTTATAAACTAATTTGAAAGGTTATACTTTCAGATTGGCCCCATAGAAATTTCATCGAAATCGGTTCAGTAAAATAAATAAATATCGTAGGACACATTACACACAGCGCCATCTGACCCCAAACTAAGCAGAGCTTGTGTGATGGAAGTCAGATAACTGATGGGATACATAAATACTTTTTTTTTGTAAATACATACAGAACACCCAGACACAGAACAAACATTTGTTTATTCCAAACAAGCATTTGTCCTTGGCGGGAATCGAACCCACGCCCTACAGCTCAGGCAGACATACCCCCAATGAGCCAACAGGGCTGTCAAAGTAGTTTGATTTTTAAACCTAATTATTGTGTTTAGAGGCACGGTGTTGGTGTTTATTAATTGTTAATATAAACATGTTGAACGGGATGTTGTCTGTACATGTCATGTTGCTGTGTGCCAGTGTCGAGCTCCATGTGCCGCGGGACGGGCGCGGGCGCGGCGCGCCCCCCCTCCCCCCACGTCACCACCACGCACGCCGGTAACCACATCACCTTACACCACTTTTTAATGGTATTATGAGGTCGTCTGTCCACCTTGTGGGCGGACGTCCTGCGCCGCGCTTGCCGGGCCGCGGTCTCCAGAACTGTGCAGCCCCATCGGCGTCAGTCCTGCGTGCCATGTGCCCCGCCCCCTGCCACTTCGACTCGCTAATCCGCTGGGCTATGTACTCGTATATACATATATCTAAGTCAGTAACTCATAAAGACCGCAGGCACGCGCTGGACGCGAGCCGCCTCCAACCGGTCTGCACTGGAATTCAATGGGGGAGGCCTATGTCCAGCAGTGGACGTCCTACAGCTGAGATGATGAAGATGAAATGGTATTTAATTGTCCCACAGCTGGACTGAGCGCTACGTGAGCGGGGCCCACACCCTCCAGCGTTTTTTTTTTAAATTAGAACTGATTCCTCCACAGTTTCCTAGTAACAAAATCAGCACCTTTTTTTATGATGTTAAGGATTGTGTTTGAGGGCCATCTCTCGACTTGAAGTGAATGTGGATTTTTGATTGTGTTCATGTGTGTTTGTAAGTCGTTAGATCAAAATGCGTGGGTAAATCACGGTTCGCAGCGCAAACCTGGGGATTTATAAGTTTTTTTAAATAAAAATATTAGTATTGCAGTTAGGGAACGCTTCGTGACCTCCCAGCTGTTTGTAGACAACGTCTGTGAAAGAAAGAGAAGACATCAGCGCCAACGAACGAGGTGCTGTGTCTTTTTACTTCATAGCAACTAAACGCGATAGCACTACGGTCGTGCGACCAGCGCGGTCTCCCTGGACGGAGAGCGAGCGCTAAAGTGAGTTCCGGCGCAGGGGGCTGCGGGGCCGGCGCCGGCGCCCCGGGCGGCGGGCGGCGGGGCGCGCTGCAGCTGTGGCAGTTCCTGGTGGCGCTGCTGGCGGAGGGCGCGCGCTGCGTGGCCTGGACGGGCCGCGGCCTCGAGTTCAAGCTGCACGAGCCCGAGGAGGTATTCCTTGTTTCTGGCATCGTGCCTTATACATTCAGCCACTGACGAGTATCGCATAATTTTAATAAAAAATTCAACTTAAACAAATGCAGGACGTAGTATTTCTTTTCTATGTACTGTGGTTCTGTCGGCAGGTGGCGCGGCGCTGGGGCGCGCAGAAGAACCGGCCCGCCATGAACTACGACAAGCTGTCCCGCTCGCTGCGCTACTACTACGAGAAGGGCATCATGCAGAAAGTAGCGGGTAAACCGATAACCGAGTAGCGATGATGGTTCAGTGATTAGCGCGGTAGGTTCGCATGCCGAAGGGCGTGGGTTCAAACCCCAACAATGAGCTTGAGCTGCCAGTGAAGGAAAACATCGTGAGGAAACCATAGCGTGGTGGTAGGGTACTCTCTAGTACTCGGCTGGCTAGCTACCACACGAGAGTTGAAAATCTGCCGCCAAGCATCTAACGGTGTGTTCCGGCAACCTCACTTGAGAGCCAGTTCCATTCCAGGCTAGGTGTGCTTTACCATCTTCGACCACACCGTCACTTGACATCAGGTGAGCTGTGGTCAAACACCCAGCCTGCCATAAAAAAAAATAAAAAAAAAACCGCTCACTATCACACCGACACCAGCTCGTGTTCAAACCGGGAACAAAATTACTTTTTTATTACTATGAAAACTGATGTGGTTTTCATACATTATTTTATTTATGCGGGAATACTCACATTTAATTTCCATCACGGAGGAAGGAGTACAACTAGCGCGTGGCCTCGTTTTGCTTCGCACACAAAACAAAGCAACCAAGACGAAGCCGCGCTCTCCTTGAAGAAGGCCACCGGGTGTGAGTAACTGAAACTATACGAGTAGTCGGAGAATCCGACATAAACGAAAGTATTCCCGCATTAAAAAAAACCTACTATAATTGATTTCAAAACGCGGAGTATAAAGAACATTTCTACGCGATGGTGAGCTCGGGGAAGTCTCGTCAGAGTGACATGGCACGTGTTCCAGGTGAACGCTACGTGTACAAGTTCGTGTGCGACCCGGAGGCGCTGTTCAGCATGGCGTCCCCGCGCGCGCGCAGCCCGCCCCCCGCGGCGGCGCCCTACGACGTGATCTCGCAGCTGTACGGCGGCGCGGTGTACCCGCAGTACCTGGCGCCGGCGCTGGCGCCCGCGCCCGGCGCCCCCGCGCCGCCGGCCGGCGCGCACGACTACGGCCGCCGGTACTACGGCCACGTCAACCACCTGGGGCACTACGACACGTGAACTGACCCTAACTGATCCACCACGAGTGACACTTCTATACAGGCTCACTGGTAAAAATGACAGCACACTGACAGCCCAGTTGGCTCATTAGTAGTGTATCTGCTTTAAGAGCTGTAGGGCGTGGGTACGATTCCCACTCGGAACTAACATGGACGTTTGTTCTGTGTCTAGGTGTTCTGTATGTATTATAAGTATGTATTTATTTAAAAAAGTATTTAAGTTTTGTGCCAGCTGGCTGGTTCCCATAGTACAAGCTTTGCTCAATTGGGGTCAGATGGCGCTGTGTGTTATACCTACCCTACGATATTTATTTTCGGGATAAAGGTAGTATACTGGTATCCTTTCAGTTATCTGGTCTCCATTGTAAAAGATGTGCTTAGTTTTTGGCTAGATGGCAATATGTGAAATGTATAACATTATTTAACAATTGTTTAACATTATCTATAACTAACCATGCCCCGTGGGTCTACCCGCGTTTGCAAACAGATTCAAAAAATATTTTCCTATTTAGAGGGACATACTTTTAGATGTTCTTATAGAAATTTAATCTAAATCTGCTTAGTATGACACTAAATCCAAATTATCATCTAATAACTACTACTAATAATCACTACGAAAAATATGTCATACCAGTAAACAAAATTACGTAGTACTTTGCTTTCCTGTGACTTTTCAATGGCGTTTACGGTCACTAGAATAGTCTTAATGAACTGTCTACCTTCCGGCTTCATCATCACCTAATGATGGAAACGTAATGGTTTGGACTTACTTAAACAAAAAGTTTTTTTTGTCAAAATTATATTTGTATTTGTTTTATTTAGGAACAGTGAAAATATATTTGATTTTATTGTTATTACCTACTGTATATGAAATCTTGAGTTGGTACACTAAACGTTTTACCAGTCAGCCTGTATGGAGTTTAAGTGGCTCACAAGAAAGTTTTATAAAAATTAATGTCATAGATAAAGTTTAGACTAGAAAAATAAATTATTTTCCATTCCTTAGAATTAGGATAATCTAGTCAATAACTTAATTATAATTATAATTGACAGCAATATGTATAAATAATTAATATAACTTGTAGATATTTAGTTTAGAACCTTACAGCAAAACGTTGTTTCATGTCAAAGCAACCTACCTCGTTTAAAAGCGTGACATTTTTAAGACAAAGTGAATACTTTATCAAATAAAATATTGTTGTAAGTAAGTTTTTTTGCAAAAACTTTGACATTTTATAGTTTTTTCTTTTCTTCGCCTTACATTTTTTACTGGCAGGCAAAGGTCATTTGACCATACAGCCTCATTCTAAAGATATGATTGATGATAGACTCTTTTTTTTTTCAAATATGGCATGTTACATTTTCACATTTGCCGCTGTCAAAACATTTCACAGCGATGCCTATTCATTTCTTTTTAACCGACTTCAAAAGGGAGGAGGTTTTATTACATATCTGCTCAAAAAAGGGGGTGTAATGTTTTTAGGATTTATGTTTGTATGTGAATTTCTTTATTCTGTCATATACTTTTAAATACCTGAACATATTTGAATGTATGTGGTTACAAGCCTTACACCGTCCCGAGTGACACTGGCTATAAAATTTTGAAAAAAATAAATGTCGTTTTTTTTTTAATTTTCCTAATTAAACTGGTCTATAATTAGAGTAGACAATTTTTTATATTTCAGAATTGTGACCATAATTAAACTTGTTAATAACCTAACTTACAACCCTATATAATTAACCCTTAGTAGCCTGATTTACGAAAGTGATTTTTTTTTATATTATTGTGTTTGCTTGAAGGTCTAGATGAAGGGAAAAATAGCTAAAAAAATCACAATATTTATTTTACATATTTATTTAGAAAAAAAAAACAGGTATCAATTTTGATACTTCAGGCATTAAGGCCATGAAGAAATCAAATATACCTATGCATGAAATAATGCGAAACATTGATTGTTTTTATTATCGCATAACGACACTTTACACTTTTTACAGAACATATAATTACTTTTTACTCGCGAAAAGTAATTATATCATAGCGAAAATAATATATTCACTTACCTCAAAAGTATTTATATTCTTCAGAAAAAGAAAATATATCAAATTTGTATTCAACAAAACTTTTAGTAAAATGTATTTACTTGTTCACTTTGCCGCGCAAGTAATATGTCATAGATAAAATAAAACAATAATGACATTTGTTTTTTTTTTAGTTTCGTTGGAAAGAATATTATACAACAGTAAAATACGAACAGCCAATATATAAAAAAACTAATAGTAATGTGAACATTCGGTTTAAAAGATTGGTATCAAAATTGAAACTCTAGGTTATTAAGGGTTAAATATGGTGAATTTTATAGCCCAAATTGTCATCAACGAAAAAATAATTGCAATCAATTGAATTCGGTATCAATTGTAAAGAGTCATCGTACACTTTCCAAAAGTATGTAACCCTTACTCATTAATGTGTAAATACATGAAAATTAAAGCAGGTTTTAGCTTTTTAGGACGCCGCGCCATACATCATCTTCAAATCTTCTGACCGAATCAGAAATGAGGAGATCCGTAGACGAACTAAGGCTTCCAACCGGCCTTTATGGAAGTCGATGGGGGAGGCCTATGTCCAGCAGTGAACGTCCTACGGCTAAGATGATGATGATGAACATCTCTTGAAGCACTAGTTTTCAAAGATTGACGAGACATATTTTTTTAAATATTTAACAAGTTAGGTTTAAGTAAGTTTGACCACAGCTCACTTGATGTTAAGCGACGGTATTGTCTAAATGGTAAAGGCTAGGTGAGCAGCCTGGAATGGACAAGCCTCCATACTAACTCCTTCAGACCGCATATTATCTTGTCGAGTGTGTTCGGACCGACGACGCCCGCCGAAGTGACATTATACTATAGTTTTTAAATCTGCCGCCAAGCATCTAACGTTGTGTTCCGGCAGCCTCACTTGAGAGCCAGTTCCATTCCAGGCTAGGTGTGCTTTACCATCTTCGACCACACCGTCACTAAAAATCAGGTGAGTTGTGGTCAAACATTAAGCCTGTCAGCCATAAAAAAAAAAAAAAAAAAAAATAGTTCTTTTGAAACATAAAATTATTATGACGAACGAGACGGTCCTCTGATGGTAAGAGATAACGCCTGTCCATGACCATGCGCTGTTCCCCGTTGGATATAATCTGGATGTCTTCAAGTCTAGAGTGTATTGTATCTTCTAGGTAAGCGTGCTCCATCTTAGACCGCATCATCGCTTAACATCAGCGAGATGGCGGTTAAACGTAAGCCTATCTCTTATTAAAGAGTACCAAAACAAAGTCCAGCGCTGCTTTAGCGCTCATTGCTTTGAGACTTACGATGGTTAGTCTCAACAGCCCTGTAATGTCGCTTCAGTACCATTCACAGTAATGTTTACACACTACTGCTTGGCGGCACAATATCTAGAACGAATCCAGAGTGCAGCCTTCTGATCTTTTATCAAAGACCAAGACAAAGGACTTACAAGTTAAAATAACTAAAAAAAAATTAATAAATTTGCCGGAACCAAAACCAGTTTCCCCAGTCAGTTTTTGATGGGAAATTGAACACCGTTTTATCGCTTTACATTAATGTATTTGTTCAATGAATTAGTATCGACGTGTTTTGTTCATTTAAATAAAAGCAGCTCATCATGCCTCCTGTGGGCGCCGCGAGGGGGCGCCGCGGATCCGCCCCGTCATCATCGATTACCGAGATTGGCTGCACAACGAACCATCACTCGCATCACACACAAATATACATCGATACGTCTTCACCGGATGCCAGATCACCTTAACAGTAGGTCATTGTGTTTTTTTTAATACGGATATAATTCCGCGTTTGACCACTTACTCAGACTTGACGCAGACTTAGAAGATATCTATTCACTCTGACCTTGCAAAGATCTAGTTCAGGGCTTCCCAAACTTATTTGTACTGTGACGCCCTTGAGAATTTGCAATTTTTTACGACACCCCCAACTAAATAAGGCCAAAAATACCTTCCAGTTTGAATACTGGCCTAATAAAAAAACTCTATTTGAATATTTATACTTTTTATATTAGAAAATAATAACAAAACCAAAACATAAAAATTAAAACATCTATTTTACTGTTGGCTGGCTGCTAATGAGATGTGCTTGACGGCGCACCAGGGCGTCGCGACGCACAGTTTGGGAAGCCCTGATCTAGATTATATCTCTCAGGAAACAAGGAAGCAGCTTGTTCCATTCCTTGCTCGCACGGATGAAAAACGTAGAGTCAAAACGTTTGGTACCCAAGGAAACCACCATGTATGGGTGGTAGTGGGCGCCCCACTACTTGTGCTGTAGTAACAAAAGGAGGGAAGTACCAGGTCGTAGCAAGTAGCACATTCTCCGAAATGAATCCTGTAGAAAATTGACAGACTTGCTACCTGCCGGCGGTGTTCAAGTTTCAACCAACTATTCATCGCTAATAAGTCGAACAGCTCGCCGCTCTGCCTAAGCTCAACTTTTGTTCGCGATCCTTCTGCTTTAGTTAAAACACAGAAATAAAAGAGATTTTGAAACAGATAACACATTTTATTCTATTATCCTATAAACGATACAAACAGTCAAAACGTTATAACTACATATATAATACTATTCTTGATTGCTCAGATACCTAAAAAAAAGGAGTTCCCATCGGGACGAACTTACAGAGCGGACTGATAATGATGATGATATATTCCGCGTAAATAAAAAAAAACAAAGTTGCACAAGGCACACCGACAGATGGCGCTCTTCTTACATTTGTAGCTTAACTATATCTTAAGGGAATAGCGCCATCTATCGGATATGAAGTGCGACTGTTAACCAACCTTTGGTAGCACCTGGTACCTATAAAAGGATTTTAATATTATACGTTGTTTAAATTTTTGCTCAAACATCTAATCTGTGGTGACTTCATAATAAAGTCGTCTGTCTGTTCGCGATAAACTTAAAAACTGCTAAACGGATTTTCATGTGAGTTTCACCAATAGATAGAGCGATTCACGAGAAAGGTTTAGGTATATTATTTGTCAAGGTTTTGCGTAAATTGGTTGAAATATGATGATAATTGTTGGAAGTGTCGGAGAAAGTCAAGCCACCTGGGAGCTTTCATCGAAAACGCTGCCTAAACCCTTTGAGATGGCACACAAGCTCCGTGTAAGCCCGTGCGCAGTCGGGGCCGGTCGCTAGTAATAAATGAGCCCTATGTATTCGTCCACGGTTCCCAGATAATAATATAACAGGCATATAACATTAACCGCGTAATAAATTTCTTCATAAAAAAACCCGGCATTTTATATAACCAATAAACAATACACGAGAGAATTACTTGTCAATAAAAAATATCAAAAATAATCAAAAATCTCGTCGTAATAAAAATGTTTCTGTACGTTGGTTGTCTGGAAGAGATTGCTTTTTTTTTACGAGCTAGGTGTCTGTGGCCGCAGCTCACTTGGTGTTTAAATGACGGTGTGGTCGAAAATGGTCAAGAACATTTGGAATAGAACTGGCTCTCAAGTGAGGCTGTCGGAACACACTGTTTAGTGCTTGGCGGCAGATTTTCAACTCTCGTGTGGTAGCTAGCCAGCCGAGTACTTACCTACCTATGCTATGTTTTCCTTCACCGGCAACTCAAGCTCATTGTTAGGGTTTGAACCTACGGTCTTCGATATGTGAACCGACCGCGCTAACCGCTGAGCTATCATCGCAACAATAAGGCCGCAGTTTAATACACCAAACGCTACGTTAAAAAAAATTCAATTTGAATATAAACAAATTAAGACGAAACAAGATCGATATACGAATAAGGAAGGAAGGAATTACACAGCGAGTCAGTGCCTGCAAGAAAAGGATCCTGATACATCCCAATAAATTGACATCAAACTTGATGAAAACTAAAACTTTCAGGAGGCTCAAAAGAGTGGCCCCGCAAGACCTGCTAAGATACTCACATAAACCATATTCAATATTGATGTGGATATGCCAATGGGCGTATACCAAGCATGCCTATAGTTTCATAAATAAGACACAAACAATGCTAAATGTCAAAGAGGACAGATTGCAATAATTAAAAAAAAATATATATACTAATGATTTTAATAACGGTCATAATTAGAGTTATAAATATTTAATACATATGGACGGTCCTATCTAAAAAGATTCGCCTATATTAAATAGAAAACGCACCTAGCCTTTGACACTTTACACGACTGCCCAAAATAGGAATGTGACGTTTTGAGGTTCTATTCTATGTATGTGTGTGTGAGTTTGATTATTCCGCCATAAATTGTAAACGCCTGAACAGATTTGGATGTATGGGGTGTCGTTACAAGCCTTACATAATATCGATAAAAAAATCATCAAGAATTCATTCAAAACGAAAAAGAAAAAATTTTTACCCGACTGCCAAGTTATGTTATGTTTTTTGAGCATATGTTGTATTTTTTATGTCTGACAGGCTAGGTGTTTGACCAAAGCTCACTTGATGTTAAGTGACGGTATGGTCAAAGATGGTAAAGCACACCTAGCCTGGAATGGAACTGGCTCTCAAGTGAGGTTGCCGGAACACACCGTTAGATGCTTGGCGGCAGATTTTCAACTCTCGTGTGGTAGCTAGCCAGCCGAGTACTAGAGAGTACCCTACCACCACGCATTATGTACCACCATGTTTGTTCAAATCGAACCCACGCCTTACAACTCTTGAAGCAGATATTCTACCAAATGTGCTAACAGGGCAGCCAGTTTAGTTGTATGATTTATTGTTTTTCGAAATTTCAAATGTCTTTTTTTGATTAGGTTAGGTTAGTCAAAATTTCGGGAAATCGTTATTCGAAGTTAATCGAATGCGAAAGTATTAAGCAACTCCTAAAGACCGACTTATGATAACTAACACTAGGGCTCACGTAGCAGTCGTGCTTGTATAAAAAAAAATCATTCGGTCGAGGATAACTAGAAGTAAGCAAGTTATTGTCAAGTTTTCAGTCCACCGATCAGTCTGTATGTGGTCTGCACATTATTATAATTCAGGATCAATATGACCCCAAACAATGTCGACAGGTTAAGGCCTTTTATCTTTAAAAAAAAACTTTTGGAGTCAATTTCAACCCCATAAACCTTAATTACTCTATTCTTAAGTTTTGACTGTTTCGTTTTATATATGGGGTCAAATAGACCCCACGACGTACACCAACAAAACTTACCACAGAGATGTACAGGTATAGATATGCCCAAAGACTCAAGCCCGACAGTACTAGCAAAGTACACTGAGGAAAGTAGAATACCTTAGGCCTGTCGGCGAGATTTTTTTTTCTTTTTCTTCTTGGCATCGCACTCTGTGCATTCTGCCAGTTTCAATGTTTCTATATTTTGTGAGTAGTCTTCATTTTTCAGCTTCTTTATCATCTATAGTTACAGTCAAAGTCTAGTCTTGATCAAGTCCAGTCGGTCCCAGTCAAATCAAGTCATGCCTAAGTAAAGTAGTGGCGACTTTACTATAAGCTTCTGGATGGAGTTTTGGAAGCAACACGAAAAGTCATGTTTAACCACATTATATCATTCTCCCACACTCGCGCTTGTAATTCGGCACTTTATAAATAAAACACCACTATTTTTAAGCATAAAAAAATCGAAAAAACACTAGTTTTACGAAAAAATACAATGAGGCGACACGACGCTCACCGCGTTCCCGCCAAAAACCGGTCGGCGAGTTAATAGCCTACTCTTGCGTTGGCGCTTAGGGTTGTCACTTTTACTTTTAGTTAAATATTATTTGCGTATAATGAGTAGCACTATAAAACTGCGCTAAAAGAAATGGCCGGTAAAGTGTAAATAATAAAGTGTCCGGTGAGAGCAGGCGAATGCGGGCGCACGTGCAGCGTACTGGCACGTGCTCGACCAAACTCACGGCAAGGCCCGGACTGCCGGCACCCGAGTCTCCCCGAGATGTGCGCTGGCAGAGTGTATGTACACGGCGCTCGTTACGGACGCACACATTCAAACCGGCAGCGGCCAATTTTTTTAGGAAGATGACTTACTGTTCTTTGTGTATTGTGGGACGAGTGAAACCAGTAGGTACAAATTTAGTTTTTTTTTTTTAATTATACATACTTATATATTTTTTTTAGTTTAACTTATGCGGGATTACTCACGTTTAATGTTATCTGAAATTCCGACTATAGTTTCGGTCACATCCGGTGGCCTTTTTCAAGGAGACAAAGCTGAGTAAAACGCGCGCGCGGCTTCGTCTTGCACCGTACTTCATATGTATGTATGTAACAACGATAAAGTATGCAATGATACTTCATTGGAACCACCTTTTTTGCACACAACTACCGAATTTTGGTAAAATTTATCCGTTTAGTGCAGTCAAGTTGCGTTTCTTATGATTTTAGGAATGTATACTAATATATAGCGACGTTTGCATACAGTTGATTCAAGCGCGAGTCTTTGAGCTTCTCTATAGAATATCATCTCTGTGATAATAACACATACTATACTGGCCATGGTATAAAACCGTGTCTTCATTGTTTAACGCTTGCACGAACAAACGATGTTCGCATTGCGTCGTTCGCACGAACAAACGATGTTCGCACCATGTCGTTCACACGAACAAACGATGTTCGCATCACGTCGTTCGCACGAACAAACGATGTTCGCATCACGTCGTTCGCACGAACAAACGATGTTCGCATCACGTCGTTCGCACAAATGCGCGATCGGTTCCCCTAAATATTACACAATTATAATCGTACGACATAATCACATAATTTGTTCGTACGAGCGATGATAACAGAATGTAACAAAAAATAATTGATAAAATAAAAAATAATCTATTGACCATACCACTTATAATGATTATATCCGATTTGAATTGAAGCGTCGACCATCAAATAGTGCAAAAGCTATAAGTTATCTGTTTTGTGCTATAAAATTATTTAAAACAACACCCAATTATTAATTAACACAAATTTTTGCACGGAACTACATATAATATTGCACGAATAATAAAAACACTCACATTATGACGCCATCTGTTATCAGAATAAGAGAAACAACATACGTTACGTTATAACGACATCTAGCCGCGAATAATGGCAACAGCTACTCACAACGCAGTAATATCATTTTAATTACATTTAAAATCATATAATAAATAACACATTTTTGAGTATGTAACCGAGTATATGATCGCATTAAAATATGTTATAATGCTATTTAACGAATTTTTTAACTCAGTTTTAAAAATCTGTTTGACAGATGAGAGATGCTCAGGTCTTGTATTTAAAAAAAACTTGAACTAGCAACTCTAAACACGTCAAGATCAAGTCAAGATCGAATTTACATTAGAAATAAGAACGAGTTTTCAAAAACACATTTAACAACTGCTAAAAATAATACGCTATTTAGCAATTTAATCTTGCATGATCAAGGGTAAGTGTTTTGTAAATAACGATAAGACATTAAAAATAACGCTATTTCGTACCAAAATAGCATGTTATTGATAGTATTATTACAGATAGTAACTCTGCATCACAACTGCTAACAGACTTCGTAGATAACGATAATATATTAACAATAACTGAAAATAGCATATTATTGAAATGATAACCGTGCTTGGAAAGTACTAAACGATAAACGATAAAGCTATTACTAATAACACCATTTCACAAACGCTAAAAATAGCATATTATTTAAACGGTAATGCTGCTTAGTCGTGTAGGTAAAGCGTAGCGTAGTAGTCCTAACAGTTTGTCGTACATTAAATAACAATAGCGAAATTTCACCAATGCTAAAAATAGCATGTTATATAGCTGCTAACTCTGCAGCTTGAGCGCGAGGTCTCGCAGCGTGGATCGTATCGCATCGTAAGTCGCGAAAGAGATGCCGACAGCGATCGGCCCTTTCACCCAGTTCATGCTGAGCCCCTTGAAGAAGCCGCGGACGCCTTCCGTCCTGCGGGAAAGAGATGACAATAATATTCCTGCTCATTCTTTCAAGATTTGTTAAATATTTTATGACCGACCGCCATCATTGCATCCATTACTGATAACAGGTATTAATACTAGTATAATAATACCTGATACAAATATTAGATACTGCATACCTATTGGAAATAGCATCACACTTTTAATATCATTTTACAAATATTAGTAATGCGAAAATTTTATTTGTATGAGTGTATAGTTATGAGTTTTTCACGTTGCTTCGAATGCTATTTAACCCAAACAATTAAAATGCGAATGCGTGCGATAATAAATCGTATATACGCATGTATATCTATGTTTAGGCGTTTGATACGTTGGTTCAGAAGTCTTAGTATCTCGTATCCGCGAGACATTGACGCTTTTATGAATATCTCATTTCCTTTGCTTCAAATTACTTTAATTGGTTGTAGATTTCCTTAGCAGGAGGTTATCTAGTAACAGATATTCTGCCGCCAAGCAGTAGTGCGTAAACATTACTGTGAAGGGTACTGCAGCGACATTACTGGGCTGTTGAATCTAACCATCAAAAGACTCAAAGTTATAATCGCGAAAGCAGCGATGTCCTGAACTTTGTTCTGTTACTCAAAGTTCTGCATAACGCTGCAATGGTAACACACGTTTACATACTACTGCTTGGCGGCAGAATATCCGGTACTGCGGTGGTACCTATACGACCTCTTGATAAGATCTACCACCAAATTGAGTAGTAGTATTTATATTATCCCACTAATATTATAAATGTGAAAGTTTGGATGGATGGGTGTTTGTTACTCAATCACGCCAGAACGGCTGAACGGATCTGGGTGAAATTTTGCATGTAGATACTTTAGGCCATGGAATAAAATATAGGATACTTTTCATCATCATCATCCATCACCACGCGGGTAAAACCGCGGGGCGCAGCTAGTACTAGATAAATAATTGTTTCCAATACCTATTCCTATAAATTAGTTCCTTATACTTGTACAAAAATATTAGTTCCAAATATCACTTTTCAAATACCTGTTCAAAAATATTAGTTTCTAATACGTATTTGATTATATCAGTTCCTAATTGTACTTTTTTTAAATATTGAACACAGCTCATTTTATGTTAAGTGACCGTGTGGTCGAAGATGGTAAACATACCTAACCTAGGATGGAATGAGGAACACATCGTTAGATGCTTGGCGGCAGATTTTCAACTCTCGTGTGGTAGCTAGCCAGCCGAGTACTAGAGAGTACCCTACCACCACGCTATGGTTTCCTCACGATGTTGCAGCTCAAGCTCAGTATCGGGGTTTTGAACCCACGCCGCTCGGCGTCGTGTACGTACCTGTACACGTGCGTGAGCGTGCCTAGTATGGTGCCGTACAGGTAGGTGCCGTCGGGGCGGCGGCGCGCGGTCTGCATGCGCCGCCGCACGATGTCCAGCGGGTAGGACGCGGTCTGCGCCAGCGCGCCCGCGCACCCGCCGAACGCCACGTTCGTGAGCGCGCCCTGCTTCGCGCCGAAGTACTCTGAGGGCGGCGGAGCGTCGCTCGGTTAACGACGTGCGCTCGCCGAGGGCGGCGGAGCGTCGCACGGTTAACGACGTGCGCTCGCCGAGGGCGGCGACCACTCGTTAGTTGTTCCATAGCCGCGCTCAGGGGCGGATCTATACAAGGGCTTTTTGGGCTGCAACCCAGGGCCGCGTGAATATAAAAAGCCTCCAGCCCCCATTGAAAACAAAATTCGGTGAAATTTTTATGCTAATTTATGAAAAAATACTTTTGTTGTTTTCCCTAATTATTATAATAATGTTTTTAATGTTTCCGCTACCTGTGAAGCGGAGCGCTCTTTCTCCAGGATGTCGTATATAGAAAACAAATATAGGACAACAATGTCAAACTATCGACTTAATCATTTATCAGTTATTTCCTTAAATTGTGATTTAACAAAGGACTTGCAATGTGATGAGCAAATAAAGGAAATCTTGAAATACTAGACATTGGGAAAATGCAGAAGGTGCGATGCCGAAATAAATAAAAAGTCGACTCACCTAAATATTTGTGCTTGAGCGAGTCGTAGGTGAAGAAGGAGACCCCCGCGTATGGAATGACCCCGAGCACGGTGGCCGGGTAGCCCCTGCAACAGCCAACGCAAACAGCTCTGAGCGACGGCACGCAATGTGGTACCAACATTAATGGTACACATAAAACGGTCATATTATGATGGCGCTAGTAGTCATTATCCGTCCCGCGGGTAGATGTCTCCACAAACCCACCTGTAGAGCACGCTATATCTACGGATAGATGGCGCTAGTAGTCAGTAACCGTCCCGCGGGTAGATGTCTCCACAAACCCACCTGTAGAGCACGCTATATCCACGTATAGATGGCGCTAGCAATCTGTAACTGTCCCACGGGTGGTTGGCGTTATAAGTTAAGCCTGTATAGCGCTCCATATCCACGGATAGATGGCGCTAGTAGTCAGTAACCGGCCCGCGGGTAGATGGCGTCAGTGGCTCACCTGTAGAGCGTGACAAGTCCCTCGTCGCGCACGACCTTGCGGAACACGGCGCGCAGCGAGTCGTACTCGAGCGCGTTGGTGACGGCCATGCGCGCGCGCGCCATGTCCAGCGGGTAGGTGGCGCTTTGTGATATCACACCCGCCATCGAACCCGCCACCAGGTGTTTGTATGGATGTTGCCTGCAATGCCACATTTATTTTGTTTTTTATTATTGGTCACAAAGCAAACAGCTTTTGATCTTTTAATCTTAGTGTTTATAGATAGGGAATTGTATACAATCCAGTGAATAGTTAGACTGATAGACGCCAAATGAAACACTGCCGCGTTTCAACAGTTCGGTACGAAAGGAAAAAAATATAAACATTGTTCAAACCCAATGTGTGGAAAAACCAACTAAGTAAATTCGGTTCCACAAGAACTTTATAGATGGCGTCACAAAAGTATTAAAACGCGCAAGCGTTTTGTTTCTCAAATGTTAAGTGTAATCGACGCCTTCTGATTAAAACGAGTTCTTCATACAAAGTGAAACAGTGTTATTATTTGTGCGATCTTAAACAAAACTGGTGCCGAAACCCGGGAATGGAACACGGACTTAAAAAAAAAAATCGTGAGTACAGTGCTAAAAATAATACAAGTGTTAAAGACATAGTCAAATTCAGTGTTCCATTCTCTAAAAAATTACAAGTGTAAAAGACTTAGAAAATTTCGAAGTTCAAATCGTAAAAAATTACAAGTGTTAAAGACATAGCCAAATTCCGTGTTCAATTCTCGAAAAAATCACAAGTGTAAAAGACTTAGAAAATTTCGAAGTTCAAATCGTGAGAAAATTACAAGTGTTAAAGACTTAGAAAATTTTGTAATTTAAAAAAAAAAAAAAAGTTAAAAAAATATTGAGTGAACTTTAAAACATTACGCGAAGCTAAATAAACTTTCCATAATGTCTGATGTACTGAAGGCACTGCTTCGAAGGCAAGAAGATTTATTTGAACGCGTGAAAAAAACTCAAATAAACTATAAAAAGTCATCAAAGGAGCGACTTACTGCAACATATATTGAGACAAAAATTGAGGCGTTAGAGAAGCTGTGGGAATCTTTCTTGGATGGCCATAATGAAATTGCCGCGTCTGTAGATAAAGCAGACAAATCCAAACATACCTACTTTGGGGATGATATCTATACACAATTTGAAGATGTTTACGCAGATTATAAAACAAAGCTTAAAGATGACCTGCAGGCACGTAAACCGGTGTCTACTCACACTCCCAGTATCAAAACTAATTCTTCTAAGACAGCTTGTGAAATCAAACTACCACAAATCTACTTACCTAAATTTACTAGTGGTTATGAAGAATGGCAAACATTTCATGATATGTTCGAGTCCCTGATACACCAAAATGCCAGCTTAAGCGCAGTTCAAAAGCTACATTACCTGAAGAGCTGTTTGTCCGGAGAGGCTGAAACTCTACTAAAGAACTTATCCACAACAGAGGTTAACTATACCGAGGCGTGGAATCAATTAATTCGTCGTTACAACAACAAACGCTTCAACGCTAACGAGATCATGAAGCGCTTGTTTGCACAAAAGGCTGTAACGAGTGAGTCGCCTACCGCTTTAAAACAAATTCTGGATACAACATCTGCGTGTTTAAAATCTTTAGAAAATATTCAAATTGACACGAGTTCATGGGATGCGATAATCAACTATCTGACAGTGTCGAAGTTGGATCCTGAGTCCCGTAAATTATGGGAGCTTGAAGTAAACAGAGCAGATTCAGACGATCCTGCAGATAAGTTACCTACTTGGGCACAACTCAAGAAATTCGTCGAGATGAGATTCCGGACATTAGAGATGCTAGAACCATCCCAAACTTACTACAATAAATCCACAGCAAAAACACCACAACATAGCAACACTGCAAAACAAACAGTAAAACAAAGATCTTATCATTCATCAGTGCAAGAAGAGAAAAGAAGTTGTACGATGTGTTCCGGACAACATACGCTGTACCAGTGTAAGCAATTTGCATCACAAAGCCCTGAGAAGAGATCTGAGTATGTACAAACTAAGGGCCTTTGTTTCAATTGCTTGTCTACAAATCACGCCGTTAAAAATTGCCAAATATCTACCTGTTGTCGTCGATGCGGCAGGAGACATCATACGCTACTGCATTTTGAGAGAATTCCAAGTCGAGATTCAACTACTGCTGAATCTCCGATATCCGAGAAAACTTCTACTGAAGTACCACAGTCGAGCAAACAACAAGAGATGAAAGTTGTAGCTCACTTTACAAAAGAGAATCATCAGAGCAGAGTACTACTAGCTACAGCTATGGTCAAGATAAAATCGCCTACTGGCTACTCACAAATAGTAAGAGCCTTGATTGACCAAGGGTCCGAAGCTTCATTCCTGAGCGAAGCTACTGCACAATCTCTGAAACTGAAGAAGTCAGCTGTGAATGGCGTCGTATCTGGAATTGGTGAAGGTCAAACAAGAACAAAAAATATGGTCACCTTTGAGATAGAGTCTTTACATAACCCTAAATTCTCCGTTCCTGTTGAGGCATTTGTGTTAAAGAAGTTGACATCTGTCTTACCGTCCAGAAAAACATCACTACCTAATTGGCCTGAAATAAAAAACTTACCTTTGGCAGATCCTACATACGGGATACCTGGAAAAATAGATATAATTCTAGGAGCTGAAGTACACGGCGAAATTCTACTGGAGGGTCTTCTAAAACATTCATCGTCGAGTGGACCAGTGGCACAGAATACGCAGCTTGGGTGGATTCTATCTGGAAAAATAAAAGATGGATTAGTACAACGAGATTATACAGTAATGAGCATGCACATATTATTAAAAGAAGACCAACTTTTGAAACAATTTTGGGAGATAGAGAGAGAACCTGATAGTATCGGCAAAATAATGACTAAAGAGGAAATACGATGCGAAGAAATCTATGAAGAAACCACGTACAGAGATAGAGAAGGTCGTTATGTTGTGAGGTTACCTTTCAAAAGTGCTAATCCAGAATGTGTAAAAGGACAGTCTAAAGAAATAGCTCTAAGAAGATTTAAATCGCTGGAGAAGAGATTATTTAAAGATAAGAAGCTACACGAGGAGTATAAAACTGTGATAGAAGATTATGTAGAACAAAATCACATGATCGAAATAACCGACGAGAGGCAGGATAATCCTTATGCTGTTTATCTGCCACATCATGCAGTGGTTAGAGAAGGTAAGGAGACGACTAGAGTGAGAGTGGTGTTCGACGCTTCGAGTAAAGGAGTAAATAATGTCTCATTAAACGACAATCTACTCGTCGGACCCAAATTGCAAAGTGACTTACGTCATATTCTAATGAGATGGAGACGTCATGAAATATGCATCGTGGCGGATCTAGTAAAAATGTACCGCCAAGTTGTCGTTGACGACCGAGACACAGATTTCCAAAGAATGCTATGGAGATCTAATCCACACGACTCCATCCAACACTACAAACTACTTAGACTTACCTTTGGAACATCCTGTGCGCCATACTTGGCCGTAAAATCCCTGCAACAACTAGCAAAAGATGAGCAAGCTGTATACCCACTTGCAGCTCAAATCACTCTCCAAGATTATTACATGGATGATTTACTCACCGGATGTGAATCCACAGAGCAGGCTATTGAGATCTACAGACAAATGAGTGAATTAATGAAACAGGGTGGTTTCGAACTCCAAAAATGGTGCAGCAACAGTACCGATTTGCTCGATCATATCGACAAGGCGAGACAGAGATCCAATCAATTAAAAACCTTCAAATCGAATGATAGTATCAAGGTGTTGGGTCTCTACTGGAACAAAACTACTGATCAATTTGAGTATCATTTTCAATTGCCTGAAAATGACGGTGCTAGAGATATAACTAAGCGAATAGTACTGTCGGAGATAGCTCGGCTCTACGATCCTATGAACTGGATAGCTCCGATCATAATCACAGCCAAGGTATTCATCCAAAAACTATGGAAGTCAAGGTTATCGTGGGATGAAGTACTAACGCCAACACTCTTACTTGAGTGGCAACGGTTCAAGTCAGACTTACCAAACATCGAAAAGATTGTCATACCCAGATGGCTCCAATGCAAGAGAAACGACGACATGGAACTTCATACATTTGCTGATGCATCTCAGTTAGCTTATGCAGCAGCTGTGTACCTAAAATCAACGAGCCAAGATGGAAGCACCATGGTCAATCTTGTCACAGCTAAAACTAAGGTAGCGCCAGTGGAAAAGGAGATTTCAATCCCACGCTTGGAACTGTGTGCAGCGCTACTAGCTACAAAACTAGTATACGAAGTTTCCCAGATCATGAACATACCTAAGAACAAAATACACGCATGGTCTGACAGCACGGTCGTGTTAGCCTGGATAGCCGGAGAGCCAAGTCGTTGGACGACTTTCGTGAGCAACAGGACATCTGAAATACTTACCATGTTAGATCGCGATCAATGGAGACACGTTAGAACGGATCAGAACCCTGCTGATAGTGCGTCAAGAGGATTACAAGTTCAAGAGCTAATAGAGCATCAGCTGTGGTGGCACGGTCCAAATTGGCTACAACGATGCGAACCTCAACAGTACATGTCCAATGATTACGAGACTTCAGAAGAGACGAGAGCAATCAAAGCTTTAACCTCCATCGTAAAAGAGACAGAAGATTTTATTTGGACGAGATTTTCTAACTTACCCAAAATGTTAAGAGTGTTATCATACTGCAAGAAGTTTTTAATTTTGAGACTACCTAAAGAGCAGAGACAGATATCATTCAAAATTGTGAGCAGAGAAGAAACTGAAGAAATACTAAAATTCTGTATTAAACAGACACAGATAATGCATTTCAAAGAAGAGATCAAACGTTTGACATCAGGTCACAGCATTCTAAATAAAAGTCAGCTTCATACTCTTCATCCAATTCTTGATGAGAACGGTCTCATAAGAGTCGGAGGCCGAATACATGAAGCTCGAGTAGAGTATGATAAGCGTCACCCGGTGATATTACCTAGTGACAGTCATATCACTAAGTTAATAATACAGGACGCTCACCTAAAAACGCTCCACGGGGGACCACAGCTGATGTTAAACTTCTTGAGGTCCAAATACTGGATAATACGAGCACGAGATTTAGTAAAGAAATGCTACAGAGGCTGCATTACTTGTGTGAGATATTCGCGCCAAACTAACAACCAATTTATGGGACAACTACCGGAATCTAGACTGAAGCCAATGAGACCTTTTAAAATTTCAGGAGTCGATTTTACTGGTCACATAAACGTCAGATTTTCGCCAGGACGAGGAGCCAAATCTTATAAGGGCTACGTTTGTTTATTTATCTGCTTTTTTTCCAAAGCAATTCATCTGGAAGCGGTATCTGATCTGACTTCTTCAGGATTTATAGCCGCTTTCCGAAGGTTCGTGTCGAGAAGAGGTCATTGCCAGACGTTATACTCCGACAATGGCACAAACTTTGTCGGCGCCAATAAAGAGCTGCGAGAAATGTTTGACCAATCTAAGTCTCAGCTTCCAAATGAGCTTCAGCATCTTCTGGCTAACGAAGGAACTACGTGGAAATTCATTCCTCCACATGCACCCAATTTCGGAGGACTTTGGGAAGCGGGGGTACGCTCTACAAAAACGCATCTCAAAAGGGTCATAGGAGATTCCGCACTTACTTTTGAAGAGCTAACGACAGTTTTGACACAGATAGAAGCCTGTCTTAACTCCCGGCCACTGTCATATCTGAGCGATAATTCAGACGACCCGATGCCACTAACACCTGGACATTTCTTGGTTGGAGAACCAATACTAATTATACCGGACGAGACATACGAAGAGCACAACATTTCGAATTTGAGAAGGTGGAAGTACTGTCAAAAAATGATGAACCATTTTTGGAGAAAATGGTCAAATGAATATTTGGTGTCTTTGAATCAAAGATACAAGTGGACCACGAAAAAGACTGAACCTGAAATTAATGACGTGGTCATTATAAAGGACAACAATATGCCCCCAGCCAAATGGTGGCTGGGTAGAGTTTTAGAGAAACACAGAGGAAAAGATAACATTACAAGAGTAGTATCTATTAAAACAAAAAATGGAATTCTTAAAAGACCTTGTAATAAGTTAGTTTATTTGCCAAAAACTATTGATTAGATTCGTAGAGAGTAGATTAGTTCATTAGATAGTCGATATGCTAAACATGTATAGTATTTTAGAGGAGTAACATTTTTTGAGGAACCTCAGCTAATGTATTTTAGTTACAATCTGAGGTATCATTGTGTATAATTATATTTTATTCTATCATGGTGGGCGGCCGTTCTTGTGGATATTTCCATTAAATTAAAGTTGCAACTTGTTTTATATACAGTTTTCTAGAGTTTCTTAAAGGACTGCGTCCTTTGGTGGGCGGCATGTTCAAACCCAATGTGTGGAAAAACCAACTAAGTAAATTCGGTTCCACAAGAACTTTATAGATGGCGTCACAAAAGTATTAAAACGCGCAAGCGTTTTGTTTCTCAAATGTTAAGTGTAATCGACGCCTTCTGATTAAAACGAGTTCTTCATACAAAGTGAAACAGTGTTATTATTTGTGCGATCTTAAACAACATACTATGTTAATCAATCTACTTTATGACGTCATCGCTATAAAAAGTTTGAAAACGTATTAAAAATCAATTACGCATAGAAAGGCAAAATATTCAAATTAGTTTCATAAAGTTTACAATCAGTAAAAAATATAAAATAAATACAAAAAAAAATAACTTTACATAACGAATTGTGCCATCGTCCCATATCAAATAATTTCAATTCATACTTTAACAAAGAGTGTCTGAATGAATGAGTGACGGTGTCAATATGAGTTAGTGACAGTGTAACAGTTAGTGAGTGTCAGTATAAGACAGCTTTAGTATCAATGACAGTGACAGAATAAATGAGCGACAGTATAAAGGGGCCCCGAGACGATCAAACGGTTTGATTCAAACCATTTTGATCGTTTACGAAACTAATTTGAACGGCTTGTCAAACATTAACGGGTTTGGAGTTTGATGAAATTTCATATTTTTGTTGTGTTGACGCGCCAAACTGCGGAGTGCCGCTTGAGAACTGTTCAAACCGACATCATACGGTTTCATCAAGCTCGTAAAGTTTGAATCAGACCATTTGATCGTCTCGGGGCCCCTTAAAAGAGCATCAGTATGAATGACTGTGACAGTATGAGAGTGTCATAAAGAATTAGTGAAAGCGTCAGTATCAAAGCTTCAGTGTTAGTGAGTGTCAGTACGAGTGTGTAAGAATAAGTGAGTGACAGCGTCAGTACGAGAGTGTAAGAATGAGTGACAGCGTCAGTACAAGAGTGTAAGAATAAGTGAGTGACAGCGTCAGTACAAGAGTGTAAGAATAAGTGAGTGACAGCGTCAGTACAAGAGTGTAAGAATAAGTGAGTGACAGCGTCAGTACGAGTGTGTAAGAATAAGTGAGTGACAGCGTCAGTACAAGAGTGTAAGAATGAGTGACAGCGTCAGTACAAGAGTGTAAGAATAAGTGAGTGACAGCGTCAGTACGAGAGTGTAAAAATGAGTGACAGCGTCAGTACAAGAGTGTAAGAATAAGTGAGTGACAGCGTCAGTACGAGAGTGTAAGAATATAAGTGAGTGCCAATGGCAGCATGGGAGCGAGTTACTTGGCGAGCGCCGGCGAGTCCACGTTGAGCGCTTTCTTGCACTGCTCGTGCGCCGTGAACTGTATGGCGGCGTAGGGTACGATGCGCGCCATGGTGGCGCTGTTGCCGCGCCACAGCGCCAGCACGCCCTCCGTGCGCAAGGTGTTCATCAGGAACTGCAGCGCGGCGCGCCATGAATACGGCGTCAGTCTGCCGACAACGTTGTATACACTTTGTAAAACGAAATACGCTTTCGCTTCTCTCTTTCGCATCTCGCATGACGTTAAACGAAAATGCTGTCTAAGATATAGCACGCTCACATCATCAGCCATAGGACGTCCACTGCTGGACATAGGCCTCCTCCTGGGGGGGTTTTGCCAATACTCGCCACGCTTGGCAGGCGGGTTGGCGAGCGCAGTTAGGTGTGATTGTTCAAGGAAGACGCTGCTGCCCATCTTCCGGATTACATCCCTTAGCCGACTCTTACGGCAACCACGGGGAGAGAGGGTGGGGTACTATTCTTACGCCGGCACCACCACGGCAATATAGCACGCTCGCCTTGGATAAATATAGATATAACGCCTGTCCATGACCATTGCAGCTATACACAGAATTTTGAGTAGCAAAGCAAAGTCCAGGACATCACTGCTTTGGCGCTCACTACTTTGAAACTTGCGATGGTTAGTTTCAACAGCGCTGTAATGTCGCTGCAGTACCCTTAGAGTAATGTTGACACACTACTGCTTGGCGCTATAATATCTAGTACTGCGGTGATACCCACGTAGATGACCACCAAGTAACCAACCCTGTATAGATTGCTAAAATATCTACCTTTTTTTTTGTAGTTGACAAATTGGGAAAATGACGTTATGACACAGTTGACCATTTGAACATGACTCTTCAAATTCAATACTTGTTATTCAAATTAATTGTTGGAGTGCTAGTTCACACTCACGATACTAGATGGCGTTGTACGGCGTTAAAACGCACATGCAAGATAGCATTTTTATATTTTACTAGCTGTGCCCCGCGGCGGTACACATTTTTTCGGAATAAAAAGTGGCCTTTGTGTCAATCCAGGGTGTCAGCTACCTTCATACCAAATTTCATCAAAATCGGTCCAGCCGTTTAAGCGCGAACAATTAACAAACACACTCACAAACTTTCGCCTTTAAAATATTAGTGTGATTTCCAAGCATCAAAAATCACAGGTCCTCAATCTTTGGTCTTTTCCATCTCGTCTCAATCTTACCTGAGTTTTAATATACATTACATGTATGTATTATATTTCATTTTGACAAGGTGACATTGGCGTGTCAGGGCGGAGATGTTATCTCGCTTCCCCTCCTAACGAGTTATCTAAATATACAAATTTACATCACAAACATGATTATATGTATATATATTGATACACAAACAACTTGCAATAATTACAGACAAACACAAACTTTACTGCCTGCCGTGGTGGTACCGGCGTAAGAATAGTACCCCACCCTCTCTACCCGTGGTGGCCGTAAGAGTCGGCTAAGGGATGTAATCCGGAAGATGGGCAGCAGCGTCTTCCTTGAACAATCACACCTAACTGCGCTCGCCAACCCGCCTGCCAAGCGTGGCGATCATTGGCGAAACCCCCCCCCAGAAGGAGGCCTATGTCCAGCAGTGGACGTCCTATGGCTGATGATGTGAAGTGTTACAAACTTTACTTGACGATGTTTTTTTTACAGTAGCAAGGTCATTGGCATGATGGTAAGCGCAACACTGGTTGTATTTTAATTATACGAAAAAAAAGTATTTTGGTACCCTATCAGTTGTCTGGTCCCCGGTCACGTACCAAACACGCCACATTATACTGTGACGTCATAACACCTTGACACATTTTAGTGCTGCACGCACATCGACTGCAACAAGCGTATGTTTGGCGTGTGGGAGGGTAGGGGGGGTAAGTACCGTCAGTAGAAAAAACTGTAACTTAAATAATACTAACTACTATAAAATACTTATTGACATATAAAGTTAGTACTTAATACTTTTTTTTAATAAATTTAAATACAATAATGGTGTCACGCTTACCATCACGCGACTGACCTTGCTACTGTTGACGATCGTGTTTGTTTGTATATTGCAAAGTTGTTTGTTCAACATTATGTACATAGCCATGTTTGTGTGGGGAAAAAAGGAAATATACAAATATAAAATACATATTTTGTCAATATAATATATGATAATATATAAAAATACGTTAATACGTTAATCTAAAATAATGTCAATATATAAAAATGTCAATATAAAATAACGTCAATATAAAAATAATGTCAATATAAAAATAATGTCAATATAAAAATAATGTCAATACAAAAAAAAACATTGTCTAAATATTGTAGTAGGTAATTGTGTGGTGAAGTAGGTAGGCAAGTGGTACTCACGAGATTTGGAAGTTGATCTTGGTGCGGTCGAGCGGCGCGATGGCCGTCTTGGCGAGCGAGCCGGCGCAGGCGCCCGCCACCAGCGACGTCAGCACCGTGGTCGCGCGGCCCAGCTCCGCGTGCGAGCGAGCGCGCCCGCGCTCTGCGGACACACAAACATCACATTACAATCACTTTCACGGACTTCGATAAAGGAGGAGCTACTTAATTCGACTGTATGTTTTTTTTTCATAGTGTTAAGGTACTCTCTAGTACAAATACAAATATTTTATTGACAACACCAATGTTACAAGTCAATTCCGTAATATCATTACACTGAGTTTAAGAACACTGATTACATGTCAATGGAATAAAAACAAAATGTCAAAGTATACAAACATGTCAATATAAGAATATTGTCAATATAATAATACGTCAATACAAAAATACGTCGGCATAAAAATATGTCAATATAAAAAATATTGTCCATATAATAAAATGTCCAGAAATTACTTACTAATAATTTAATAATCTTTTAATTTAAAATATTCATCAATGTCATAGAACATTGTCTCTAGCAGCCAAGATCTTAACTTGGTTGCACCTAACGGTGTTCCGGCATTCTCGCTTGAGAGCCAGTTACATTCCAAGTGGATGGTAAAGCACACCTATGCTTTACCATCTACGATCACACCGTCACTTAACTTTAGGTGAGCTGAGAACAAAGAATGGGTTATAGTAAGCTATCCTTAAAAGGTAGATATATGCCACCGCGGACTTGTCTGTAGATCTATAAAGGAGGAATATCCCGCCATGCATTGTTTTGTTATATCTCAAAAGGATTAGGCAGCGTTTTCGATAAAGGCTCCCAAATGGCTTGACTTTCTCCGACACTTCCAACAATTATCATCATTGTTTAACCAATTTACACAAAACCTTGACAAATTACATACCTAAACCTTCCTCATGAATCACTCTATCTATTGGTGAAACTCGCATGATAATCCGTTCAGTAGTTTTAAGTTTATCGCGAACAGACAGACAGACGCGGCGGACGACTTTGTTTTATAATATGTAACGATATATCAAATGTACTACATAACCTGTTGATTTGTTTTGCGATTACATTTCTCAGTTGCTGTTTGTGTATGTAAAGCATACTCGATAAATAAACTATTTGATTGCCCTCCTTTTAACCTAAGCCGTGTGCACATTATCGAGAACAGGTTTTTGACAAAATTGGTTGATTATTCAGGCAGGGCCCTAAGTAGTGTCAACCCTACGAACGGCTAAAGCGTGGAATGCGTTACCTGAGTGGGTGTTCCCTGATGGATACAATCTGGGTGTCTTCAAGTCGAAAGTGAATCGGTATCTTCTAGGCGAGCGTGCTCCATCGTAGATTGCATCTTCACTTAACATCAGGTGAGATGGCGATCAAACGCAAGACCATTCATTATAAAAAAATAAAAAACTTACTTTTACTTGTCGTCTAGGTAGGTACCACCGCAGTACCAGATATTCTGCCGCCAAGCAGTAGTGTGTAAACATTAATGTGTTCCGGTTTGAAGGGTACTGCAGCTAGCGAAATTACAGGGCTGTTGAGACTAACCATCTAGCCTCAAAGTAATGAGCGCCAAGGCAGCGATGCCCTGATCTTTTTTTACTACTCAAAGTTCTGCGTATCGCTGCAATGGTCATGGGCAGGCGTTATCTCTTAACATCAGGAGAGCGTCTCGTTCGTCTCATTACTGTTACATAAAAAAAATTAAAAAACCCAGGGCCCCACAAACTCTTGGTCCGGCCCTGCTCGTCGGTCAGATTCCGTAGCCCACTCGTATGGCCTTGGACTTAACAATAGGGTTTTATTTATCTTATAAGTGGTAATAATGCTATCATTGGAGCGTTGCGCTGCAGATAAATAGATTGCGTTATCAGTCATGTTCGCTTCAAATGTTTTTTTAAGTACAGTTGTTGAGGGGTCTGATTCCGATAAGGATTCAAGTCGGTTATATCGCTAGAGTTTCGTCATAAGGTTCCGCAATAAGCTACGCTTACTTGTAGCGATGATAACTCAGTGGTTAGCGCGGTTGGTTCACACGATGGGCGTGGATTCAAACCCAACAATGAGCTTGAGCTGCCGGTGAAGGAAAACATCGTGAGGAAACCATAGCGTGGTGGTAGGGCATTCTCTAGTACTCGGCTAGCTAGCTACCACACGAAAGTCGAAATGGCCAATAACGCAGCACAGGACCAAAATCCATATTGAGCATTCCGGATTTAAACTGAAGCATAGATTTAAGTTATATTATAACAACCACGGACATGCCATTTTTATTTAAATTTAATTTTTATTTATACGACTTTATATTTATGACATTTTATTTAAACTTTTTGACATTTTGTTTTATTTTGACATTTTTGTCCCTTAAGTTGAAATCGTTTCTAGTTTGAATTTTAACCAAATTAACTTTAAAAAAAATTAAATGCTTATTTTACTACCTACCTTCTGGCTTCATCATCAGATCAAACCGTAATAACCTAGACGTGTTTGGGCTTAGCGGAATGCGGTAATCAAAATACTTGAAGCAAAGTGTGATGCCAAAAGTTGGTAATAAAAAAAGTAGCAAGCCGTCTCACCATGGTGTTCGTGCGTTGACTTGGTTTCCGAGAGCACGGGGACTCGCGCCTCGCCCACCGCCATGCTGCCACTCACATCACTGCCCCTGCAACAGTACGCGGGGTGAACGGCCACTCCTATACTCCGACTATAGTTTCGGTTAAATCCAGTGGCCTTCTTCAAGGAGACAAAGCTGAGTACAACTTTGCACGCCTCGCGCGTCAAGACGGCGATTGGTACACGAAGTAGAGACTTCGTCTTTTTCTTTGTAAAAGTAATGAGACGCAGGAGACGCTCTCCTGATGGTAAGAGTAATAGTAACGCATGTCCATGACCATTACAGATTTACAGCGATACGCAGAACTTTGAGTAGCAAAACAAAGTCTAGGGCATCGCTGCTTTGGCGCTCCTCCTGTCCACCGCAGTACCAGATATTCTGGCGCCAAGCAGTAGTGGGTAAACATCACTGTGTTCCGGTTCGGAGGGTACTACAACGATATTATAGAACTGTTGAGACCATCGAAAGTCTCAAAGTAATGAGCGCCAAAGCAGCGATGCCCTGGACTTTGTTTTGTTACTCAAAGTTTTGAGTATTGCTGCAATGGCCATGGACAGGGGTAATCTCTTACCATCAGGAGAGCGCCTCGTTCGTTTCATTACTTTGCAAAAAAAAACATCTATGTTTGTGACACTAATATTAGTCTTGGGTACCGAACCTGCACTTCAGTTCTCAAAGCAGAACTACTACCGAGCCATCAGTTACAGTTACGTAAGTTGTTTGAACGCAAGACGTCACAAACATCCCACGCCTGTAACACATTGTTTACTCCTTCCCATTGTCACCTCCCCGGGCATGAGATCTAAGAACTTGGTGAATCGTATGAATGAAGTATTTAAAAAATTAGATTTTTAATATGTGAACTTATTTGTGAATCTAATACTATAATACTAGAAAAGTAATATTTGTATATGTATTCCTATGTATATTTCGACATGTCAAATCAAATCAAGTTATTTGAGAAGTATAGATAAATTATAGCAGATGTACATACAAAAACAAAAAATGTTTCATGTAATAGACCCCACACTGGGTGAGAAAATGTCCCAATACAAATACACTAATTTCTGTTGACAATCTTAATAAGTGTAATAATAGCAGGGAATGATTTGTCAGAAACACAATAATATTACATATAGATAAATAGATAGATAGACATACGTCATAATTGTAAGAATAAAAATTTATAATATGTCAGAAGAATAATAGTTTGTCAGAAATACAATTATAATATAATACATATTTCCAAAATATTGTCATGAATCCTTATTCGTATATAGTTCGATACCTAATATGTATGTATTTAATTTTATTGACATTATGAATATATTTTTTTCAAAATCAAAATCAAAAAGTCATTTATTCAGTTCAGGCCCTGGTAAGGCACTTATGAACGTTAAGTTACATGTTTGAATCTACCACCGGCTCGTAATTACACTTCAACTGAGAAGACTCCGGCAACAAACTCAGCAAGGCATTTTTTTTTGTGGATCTTTCTTTTCAATTATAAACAGGCTTGCATTTGACCGTCATCTCGCCTGATGTTAATTGAAGTGCACAGAGTCTATGATAGAGCAGGCTTGCCTAGAAGAAACCGATTTTACATATTACTTGGCGAAAAAATGCAATGTCATACAATGTTGAGTAACATTGCATTTCTTTCCATTGCACTCAAACTGAAATTAATAAAAACATATAAATTGCAATATAGCACATAATAAATAAAACTTGATGAAAGAAAAATAATAAAGCCTGTTTCAAATCAATGTAAGCTGTCAAGTTACTATCTTGTCAGTACTGTAATCAGTGTGGAATATCATAGATAGATTTTTTTATGATAATTAAGTAGGTATCCTTTTTGACTTTGCTCGTGTGATTATGACGTCAACAAGGTGAAGTTTGTGGTGAATCTACTTTATATTTTTAAAGGGTAAACAACTGTTTAATTTAAAAAAATGAGTTTGCCCGACTATCGGATTTCAAAAGATTGTTCGACATATACCATGTAGCTATTTAAAAAGAGGTCAATTGAATTAATAATTGTACATGTTTTGTATTAAATGTCATTGTATCTAAATATATATAACTCAATGGTGACTGACTGACTGACATAGTGATCTATCAACGCACAGCCCAAACCACTGGACGGATCGGGCTGAAATTTGGCATGCAGGTAGATGTTATGACGTAGGCATCCGCTAAGAAAGGATTTTGATTAATTCTACCCCCAAGGGGATAAAATAGGGGATGAAAGTTTGTATGAAACTTTCTCAATTTTAAACTGATCAGGCTGAGACTTTGCATGCATAAAGCTACTATGACGTAGGCATCTAGCGCGGGTGAAACCGCGGGGCACAGCTAGTTAAAACCATAAATTGAAAAGTGTGCAATGATATTGTTATTCAATTGACAATCACATATTACTGTTATATACCAGCTCACAACTATGTCCGCGTTGACTTTACAATTGGGTTCAGAGAGAAATGAAACGTGTAAGTAACAAAAAAGATTTAGTTTTATCTGTCACGCCACCTGTGCTATTTAATTACCTAGATTAAGATAAAGGAAACAATGTTTTGTAATACACATCTATGCCAAACTTTAAGAATTACAAATACATCCTGTAATCTTTTTTTTAAATTATACCACATGAATCTAACAGTTTTCCGGGAGAAACAGTATCCTCTATGTTAATCCAGGTAATAAACTATCAGTGTGCCAAATAGCATCCAAATGTGTTCAGCTGTTTGTGCATGCTCGAGTAACAAATATCTAAAATTATAATATTATTATAATTATTAGAAACCCCACATAATTTGCAATTGTACTATGTACAACAAATCATCAATAAAACCATGTTATTAGCAAAATTGTAAAATATAATATATCCTACAATTAAAGAAATGAAAAATTACAATCATTATTTTTCAGGCGATGCCAAATTAACCAACAGTATATTCAGTTTTTAATTATTTTTAACTAAAAAGAAAAAAATTAATACAAACCAAAGAGTTTTTAACTTTTTATCAATTATTTATTTAAACATATGTAACGAGTTTTGCATTCTTGGTTGCCTGGAAGAAATTGATTTTAGCGATAAGGCCGTCACTTGTTGCACTAGCTTATAAGATTCTTTTGTTTTCTGTAAATTTTTTTCTATTCCTGTTATGAGAATAAAGAGTTTAGGGTTTATCTCCGTTATTAGTATGATTTCAATGTTGTACGAATGTTTGTCTATATGTTTGCTACTTCTTCAAGAATATAACTTCATTGTACACCAAACATATATAACTTAAAACATACAAAATTTAAAAAAGAGTTAAATAATAACAAAACAAAAACAACAAGTTGTAAGGACCGATTTGAACTAAATTTGAAACACAGCTTACCCTGGTTCAACACATAAGCTACTCTTTATTCTGAAACACAGACGGCGAAACTGCTCGCCCAGCTAGTACTATGAATAAGGTAAACAAGTCAGTTTAAAATTCCCCTAGTAAAGTTTTTAATGAAAATTCCTTAATTTTGTTTAAAAACTTCACATGGGCTCCGTTTTTATAATTATTTCAGACCTCAGCAATTATGTATCTTAACTTATTGCTAGGAATAAAAAAAACGCATACAAAACCAAACCAAAATTAACCAAAAAAAAAATCTATTGTATATGACATAATGAGGCTTCATCATTGAAGATTTTTTTGCACTGTCATTGAAATTTATGCAAATACTTTTTTAAAAGACATTAAGAAAAAATTACTTTATTCTTTTTCAAATGACTTGAGTAATTTACATATTCCCCTACTCCATTGTCTTAAATGGAGTTATTTCCCAGATAAGAGTGATAAAGGTTATATTTGTTTATAAAATGTATATTGCATGCCAATTTAAAACTATTTTTATCTCACTAAGGTCCAAAGTTCGTCCAGCAACCTTGAAACTTGTATTTCTGAGTTATGAAGCGTTAGTTAAGTATTTGGGATGTTCTATATTTAGCCCCGTGCCATAATGCTAATAGAAAAATTAAATATACTTACGCGGGTTCTAATTTAAGATTCCCGAAAATGATATCGGCATAACAATTTTTTATTTTATAAGCACTGCGATTTATGAATAACAAATTGAGCGTAACATGAAACTGTTACCATCACCGACTGCTGTCTTGGAAGAAAGGGTTAATTCGCGTGAATTGAGTTAGAATTTATGCACGTTATCGTGTCCAACGCGATTTCTAATGAATTGTTTTCGACTTTTCATTTTCAATTTTCGTACAACTTGACTGTCAACAATTATCAGCTGTCATTGACAGATGTTTGACGTTGACATTTTTTTTAATTCATCGGCAACTAGGTAGATATTCCTTAATGACATCTTTATTTGTACTCTTTTATTTGCGCTAAATCAATCAAGCTGATTCAGTCTTAGTCATACAAAACGAGATACGGTTAAAACTTACCCTTGCCCTGGTACAACCGTAGCCCCGGTGGCTTAATTAGAAGCTTCTATAGAGTTTTTGGAAACGACCCGAGAAAGCATGCGACATCAAATATTACCTTTTGCCAACACATACGTATAATTCAATACTTTATGATTAAGCACTATAGTTTTAAAACATAATCACCTGAAAAAACAAGATTTTACAAATAATTGGCTGTAGCAATTTAATTTTGTCATACTATTTTCACCAAAACAGTGGCGTAGCTAGGCGTGGGCGAAGTGGGCCGTCGCCCACGGCCTCGCACTTAGAGGGGCCTCGCGAGGCTTCTCTAAATGTGATGCCAACGGACTTAAAATTTCTGTTTATTTTTTAAGAAATTGATAGCTCAGCGTGTTAGCAAGCTGGCAGCTGGCAGCGGGACATATCTCTCGCAGAACCAAGTTGGAGTAGACATGTTCTAGAGTGGACACAGCGAATTAGCAAACGTAGCGTAGGACGCCCTGAGACTCGATGGAGTGACGATATACGTGGGACAGCTGGCGATGTATGGAAGCGTAAAGCCGAGAATCGGGCCGAGTTACGTGCCTTGAGAGAGGCCTGTGTCCAGCAGTGGACTACAAAAGGCTGATGATGATGTTGATGAACTTCAAGCAGTATTTTAAAATAAGGCATTAGTATTAGGAACAGTAATTTCGGTAAGAAATACACTGCACGTCAGTTATACTTAAAAAACATCATTTCGCCGTCAAGTTAAAAAAATATACAGGTTGGAGATGTAGGAACATCCATATTAATAGACGTGTAGCGCTAGTGGTCATGGAGAGAAGCATGACAGGAATAAGGAAACAAGACAGAATAACAAGCAAAGTAATGAGAGAAAAAACAAAAGGAGCTGATATCCTCAGTCGAATAGACCAACTAAAATGGAGATGGACCGGGCATATGATTCGAAACAGGCGACAAAAATGGAGTACAACCATCTCCAACTGGTATCCCAGAGATGGCAAGCGCAATAGAGGACGCCAACAAACTAGATGGGAGGACGACTTGAAGCTCACGGTTGGACACCACTGGAGAAGGGTAGCGCGAGATAGAAACCTATGGAAAATACTAGAGGAGGCCCATGCCAAGAGGCACGCTGAAATACGGGATATTCTTTAACACTGACATATTCGCAATATATTTACTTCTGTATGGTCAATATCAGTATTCAGAATAAAGGGCTTATTATTATTATAGTGGTCAGTAATTAATTTAAAAAAACAACGCAATATGAGATAAAAACAGCTGTTCAATATTATTTTGTTTATTAACACATGCATACATAATTACGTTAAATTATTAAAAAAAAGTTATATAGTTCTTTTTCGTTTATGGCATCACACTTCGTACATTTGCCATAAATCGAAACGATGTTTCCATTCGGATGTTTTATAAAAAATCAAAGTGAATAAGTCACAGTTAAAGACATACAAAGTCATGGTCGAGTTCGGTCATGCCCTAGTAAAGTGAGTTTGCAACAAGTTTCAATGGAGTTTTGGGAGCAACAAAAAAAAGTCATGTTCTATCACATTCAGACATACACTCACGAAATTCAGCATTTTATAAATAAAACATCACAATTTTTATATACAAACACACAAAGAAACAGGATGATATGATTTTTCCGCGTTTCCGCTAAAAATCTGGTGACTTTTTTCAAAACACTCTTGACTCTGGTGTTTGCTATACAATCTTCACCATGTATAAAAAACATATTCACACTATAAATATTAAAAAAAACAAAATGGAATGAACTTTGAATCCGTTCTTTGTTAATTCATTCTCCAGTTATTTCGTACACCTTTTCATTCACTCTTCACCGTTCACTCGTTCACTCGCCCTGTGCAATGTTAGTCGCTGAGTTCCAGGTCGGAGTCGCTCTCGGTCCGGCCGCGAATGGTGCTCTTATTTTTAATCTGTAGCGCGCGTTGCTTCTTCGCTTGTTCTGGCGGGACGAGCAGGTCGCCCGCGTACTCGATCACTTCCGACCTGCGCCACAGATTATATACGATTACTACAACAAATATATACTAATTTTTAAGTAAAAATTTGAATGGTTATTACATGAAAATCTTTACCATCAGGAAAATGGCTTCCTCCACTCGTTAGATGTTAATTAGTTGCATAGACAAATAAATAATGAAGTGAATAGGGAAGTAGAATAGGATACAACTTAGTTACATACCAAACATAGGTAAATATATAATAACTTACAAAACTCTAAAAAGAGATAAATAATAGTAAAACAAAAATATGGCGTACAGCGGCGGCCTTATCGCTTGTAGCGATTTCTTCCAGACAACCTTTGGAAGTAGCCATGGAAATTGGTGTCTTAAGTAGAATAATTGCGATAGATGTTTTTTTAATTGTTATTTTTTATGGTTGATAAGCTAGGTGTTTGACCACAGCTCACTTGATGTTAAGTGACGGTGTGGTGGAAAATGGTAAACACATCTAGCCTGGAATGGAACTGGGTCTCAATTGAGGCTACTGGAACACACTGTTAGGTGTTTGGCGATTATTATTTGTAACGATCGTAGCTGAGTGGTTAAAGCAGTCGGTTCATAAGCCGAAGGGCGTGGGTTCAAACCCCAACAATGAGTTTGAGCTGGCGGTGAAGGAAAACATCGTGAGGAAACTACACTTAGTGAGTACTTTCTAGTACTCGGCTGGCTAGCACAATAACGCAACACTGGACCAAAATCCATATTGAGTATTTGTGATCCAGACAGAAGTATAGATTAAGTGAATATTACAATAATCGCGGGTTTTTCAAACACGCAATTTTTTTTTTTATCCTTTTTATTTTTTGGCTTTATATTTATTTTAAATAATTTTTTTTTTTTTTTTACATATTCTTCAATTTTGACATTTTTGTATTACATTGATTTATTTTTTCCATAATCTAGATTATATTTATATGAAATAAATTAATGGAATTGATTCCAGTTAAAAAAAATCTGTAATCATATTAAGAGTGTAATCGTAGTTTACCTGGCGATCCTCCACTCAAGCACTTCGGTGGTGAAATCATCCCGGTTCCCCAGGTCGGTGAAGCCGACGATGAAGTCCTTGGTCTTGTTGGTCTTTACGAGCCCGATGGTGGGGATCACGCGGATCTTCAGACGACCTGAACACATCAACAACTTTCTATGTAACCATAAATAAAAATTGTTGAAATTAGTTGACGATGTTTTTCATGCAATGTTTTACCTATCTTGACGATCTAGCCTAGGTACCACCGTAGTACCAGATATTCTGCTGCCAAGCAGCAATGTGTTAACGTTACTATGAAGGATAATGCAGCGAAATTACAGGGCTGTTGAAACTAACCATCATCTGTCTCAAAGCACTTTCGTCTTGCTAGTCAACCATGACATGTCTCAAAGCATTTTGGTCTTGCTAGTCAACCATCACATGTCTCAAAGCACTTTCGTCTTGCTAGTCAACCATCACATGTCTCAAAGCACTTTCGTCTTGCTAGTCAACCATCACATGTCTCAAAGCAGTTTCGTCTTGCTAGTCAACCATGACATGTCTCAAAGCATTTTGGTCTTGCTAGTCAACCATCACATGTCTCAAAGCACTTTCGTCTTGCTAGTCAACCATCACATGTCTCAAAGCACTTTATAATACACAAGTATAATGTGACAAAATGTGTTACCTGTAAGGAACGGGGCCCGTTCGACGTCCAGCTTCACGAAGCGGCACTCCACGTGTTTCTTGGCCAGTATCTTGAGATGCATGTCTACGATCTTGCAGCGCGGCGAGTCGCTCTTGTAGAAGTGGCACACGACATTATCGCTCTTATTGCAAATGGTGAAGAACTCTTTTTCACCATCGATTTCTGTGTATTCACCGTGACCCTGAAATAGGATTTACAGTGATGATAGCTCAGTAGTTAGCGATATCGGTTCACAAGCCGAAGGGCGTGGGTTCAAACCTCTTCAATGAGCTTGAACTGCCGTTGAAGAAAATAAACGTGAGGAAACCATAATGTGGTGGTAGGGTACTTTCTAGTACTCGGCTGGCTAGCTACCACCCTCAGGTTAAAAGTGTTTTTATTACGCAATAGAAGCGGAAGTGAGACGAATTTGTCTGTAGCAAGCCGGACCCGCCACCTTCCGCAACCACCGCTTAGTTCATCCTGTTCGTCTATAGTTAGTTTTGTTTTGTTACAGATAAGGAAAAACACAAACTCTGAACGGTACCATACATAATATTCGACAGTTAACCCAATCTCGTTGTGTGGCAGTCTATCATTCCACGTGACATTGACAGAATTGTGAAGTGTCTTCACAAAGACCATTAATCAGGAGTTGAAATTGTTGAAGATGAAGTACTTACAAAAACCTCGACACCAGTATCAATCAAATCAAAAAGTATTTTATTCAGTTTAGGCCCTGGTAAGGCACTTATGAACGTTAAGTTACATGTTTGAATCTACCACCGGCTCATAATTACACTTCAACTGAGAAGACTCCGGCAACAAACTCAGCAAGGCATTTTTTTGTGGATCTTTCTTTTCATATTAGGTTACAGTTTACAGTTATAGATATTAATACATTATGCTTACTACAATTGTCACTTAGCCAGGGGGATACAAGTGCAGAGAGAAGCTACTACAACCATATATTCCTGTCTTCCACGTAATGAGCCACCTTATAGTAGGCTTTGTCAATTAACTTCTGCTTTATAAAATCTTTGAATTTATTATAGGACATTTTAGTTACCTCAAGTGGGGTTTTATTATAAAATCTAATGCAATTCCCGAGAATTATTTACAAACCTATTCATGAATGGGACAAATTCATCTAGCCAGTTTATCAATAAATATAGCCAGTACATACGTTAGCGAGCCATTCCTGCTTGAGCTTGGCTCGTTGCTTCATCTCATTGAGCCGCTGCTGCCGTATAGACTCCAGGTCACCATTGTCCAGGGCATCCAGTCTGGAAGTGAAAAATATAGTGTTGTTAAAATTAAATCATTTCCTTGGTAAAAGCATCAACTACCTGCCGCAGCTCTGTAACATAGCTGGTAATAGCTGTGGGGTGTGGATTCAATTCCTTACCAACACAAAGATTTACGTCTAGATATTTGTTGGTAATGTGCTTATTTTTGGGTGTTTAAAATGCTATAAAAAAAAACACAATTTTGCACAATTATTTATCGAGGTACAAGATTTATTAATACTTTGGAATTATATGTTTTGTTTTCATCTGCTTCATAGTTGTCAGTTTTAAAAAACTGTTGTGATGATAGCTGTGGTTAGCACGGTCGGTTTACACACCGAAGGGCATGGGTTCACACCTCAACAAAACAGTGGAAACCATAGCATGGTGGTAGAGTATTTTCTGGTACTCGGCTGGCTAGCTACCACCCTCATGTTAAAAATCTGCCACCAAGCATCTAACGGTGTGATCCGGGAGCCTCACTTGAGAGCCAGTACTATTCCAGGCTAGGTGTGTTTACCATCTTCTACCACATTGTCACTTACCATCATGTGAGGGACCATTCAAATATTACATAAGCTAAATTTTAGTAATTATTATATTATCAACAAAAGTAAGCAAAAATTTTATTTCCCTCTTCTATGCATGCTATGCAAAGCAAAAACTTGGTGCTTATGTAATACTTAAACAGCCCCTAAGGTGTGGTCAAGCTCCTAACTTGTCAAACATTTAAAAAAAACTGATTACATGTTCTTGCATTCAGTTTTGTCTGTCACCATACACATGGCACCTGTCCATTTATAGGAAATATTACTTGGACTGAATTAAAACATGTGGCTACTAGTAGGCCCTAAAGAATGGTAATTTATATAGGGAGGTGGATTTTTTCATATTTATTTAAAGATATTACCTTTCTATCTCAGCATCGAGCTGTTTTTCCATGGTTTGCGCAACATGCTGCAGGACCTGGTTCATAGCCGCCATCTCTGTGAACTATGTAACATTATATCTTTTAATGCTGGTATTCCTGCGCTAGAGAACATTGTGAGAAACAACAACCTGGTAAAGTACTTTCTAGTGCTTACTAGAAAGTACTGGATAGCATCAACATCAAGTGTTAGTTTTCATTAAAATCAAGAGAGCTGTGGTCAAACAGATGAAAAAAAAAATGGATTGATTCAGGCATTAGTTTCAGAAAGTTCTTTATGAATATTCAAGAGATTTCTTTTTAGGTGTGTTTTCGCTTAGAAGTTGTTTTGATTACAGCAATGACAAAGATTTAATTTAATTTTAAACGGTTGCAACCAATACTAGACTTTGAAGCAGAAATACACTAAACATTATTTTTTTATTATTATATTGCCTAAAATTGTTATAAGGCCAATAATTTAAATAAATATCTCTTGAATACTTAAAAATACTTATTAGGCTCTTGTTTCATTTTCATTTACTGCGATAATATTATAAAATCACTCTATCGAGTCGTCAAGCATCCTACGCAGTACTCTGCCTGAAGAATATTCAAAACGAACCTAGCTTTAACAGCTGAGGTTAACAATCACTAAACTTCATTTAAGCCTTTAAATGAAGTTTAGTGATTGTTAACCCTTCTTAATTCGGGAATAATGTTCGGTTCCTGCAGGATAGAGTGTAAATACCGAGTCCTGATCACTTTAGTAGGTCAAGTTCGGGTTGGATGACCTCATCTGCCGCACATGTTATACAAATCAACGATTTCAAAGAGCATTACCTGTTTTAGAACGCTAATTTAATAACACTGTATAGAACACAAAGAAAACTATTGGATAGGCTACTTTTTTATGGAAAAAATCAACTTCTTTTACCAAATTGAATTAAAATTTCGTTTAGAAAAACAAAAGCAGTGCAATGTTTACTTCAGAAAAGAACGACGTTCAAGAATTACGCTTGACATGACACTGACAGCTACTATCAACTTAATATAACTTTTTTGTTAACTTATCGGCAAATGGAAACATAAAATGTAGTCATTTAAGGCACTCACTGTATCTATTGCAAGCATATTTCAGCGGGTCAGTTGACTTTTAAACTCATTTAGCAATTCACAGGGTCACACTTAACGGAACAAAAACATGGTAGTTACACGATGATGTTGTAATTCATGCAATTCGCTTAATAAAAATAATGAATTGGACTAAATCAGTTGCGTTATTTAAAAAAAAGAAGACGACAGTACCATTAAAGAATGTGTATCATGCATACTTACCTTTATAAGTATTTATGGAATACCAATAGTATTATTTTTGAGGTCACCTTAAAATTTTCCTGTCAAGAAAATTTACTGTAATTGTGTTTCAAGAACATTAAGACACAATAATTGTCAAATTTATTACTATATTTATCGCAGCTTTGAAGTGCATACATTACACTAGAAAAAACTTACTGCGAAACCCTTTTGACTATACATACAGCATCTTAATCCAAACAGATTTAAATAAGTCATAACCAAGTCCAGTTCATACTCTAGTAAAGTAGTAATAACTTTATGAGAAGTTTTAACGGCGTTTTGGCAACAGCACGAAAGACATTTAACCTGATTATGTCGCTTGCCCACACTCATGGTTACATATAAATAAGTAGGTACGTAGAATTCGTTGCATGTACATAACCAAGGTCCAATAGCACTAGCAGGTCAAAATCAGTATTTTTATAATAAAACGATAAGTAATTAACAAATCTTATTTATTCATCACAACATGAGATTTAAACTAAAACCTATCGAGATTACTCAATACTCTCTGTATACATACTACGATCAATTAAGTCTCCGATTTGTTCTTCATGCAACGGTCTTTACCATGAAGCTAACCTATAGCTTCATGGGTCTTTACGACTATAGATTCAGTACTAAAGCGTCAAAAATGGTACCGAAATACACATAAGCGGAACATGCCACAATTATGCAGTTGAAAACTAAGTTGAAAATATATTTAAATAATATGGTCCATTTAACATATTTGATTAAATTAATAAATTTACATAATTATGTACCTATACTGAACAATTTTTGTGGCAAATGTAATTATTGGAGTTTTGAGTTATATTCTGTACTAAATATTGTAAACCCAAAAGGATAGTTATTGATACCCAATTCTAATACACATTAAAAGTTTTTTTTTTTTTTTTTTGACTTTTACATATATTATTTCCTCAGATGAAACACTACTAGGAATCACGCTTTTATTATGGCAGCACCTAATGCGGGAACGAGAGAGGCTTTGGTGGGTACACGAGCTTCAAATCTAGTAGTCTTTCATCTGAGATTACAAATTCAAATCACTCAGATATTTGGTTTTTGTTCAAAGAGTAACTTTGAAATATCTTAATATTTTCTTAGTACTTTCTTTACCAACAGGGGTTGCAAGTGCCTGCACCATGCACTGCTGCCGGCGTCTATGTGTATTACTTTTTTAATCTGTGCCTTAATGCTCGGTACCGAACCGTTGTCACAGATGATTAACTCCTAACTAGTGGCTCAGAATAAATTGTGATCTTTTAAAAAGTAAATTTTTTACAAAAAAAAAAAAACCGACTTCATTCCAGCCCAAAAACGGTAAGATTAAATTGTTTTGCCTACGTTCTGGTTTCATCATCAGATAATGAAGAAGCCGGAAGGTAGGCAGGTCATTGAAACTATATTAGTGTAGTTGACCCCACTGAAAAGTCAAAGAAAAAAAAATGCAATTTTGTTTGCATGGACGACATATTTTTAACCTCCGACGCAAAAAGAAGGATGTTATAAGTATGACGTCGATGCTGTCTGTATGTGACGTCGTAGGTCTCAAACAGATGGACCGATTTCGATGCGGTTCTTTTCATTTGAAAGTCAGTTTCCTTGCGGTGGTTCTTAGCTATGTTTGGTTAATTGCGCAGTGTTTTTTTTATTATTATTACTTTAATTATAAGTTATTCCTAGTTGTTTTGGTTTAAAAATCAAACTACTAAACTCAATTTGAAGAAATTAATATGGAATCAATTGGAAAGTATATCTTTTCAAATAAAAAAAAACCGAATCTGTCTTGCTCTTAGTCACACAATATTTTTAGGTACTAGCCCTTCTAAGTCTTGATTTCCAGCTTTTCTCAACTCTAAAATTATGCATATTTTTTGTAATTAGTAATATTTATTGGCCATAAATAATTAAAAAAGCTACAGGCAAGTCACATGTTAAAAAAAACAACAAATGAAGCTAAATAATCAATAATTACTAAGCTCTGAACAAAAATTAATTATATTTAAAGTAGTACATAGTCTGTTTATGTGTTACATAAAAATGGGAGATTCCACGAAATTTATTCACATAATTATATTCATTTGAACACAATGTCCGGTTTTCTGAACTACCAGGACGCCTCCTATCCACAGATTATTCACTTAACACGCCGCACCCTGTACTGGTGTTGAATCCATAGCTACAAAGATGGTTGATGCCAACAAATTAATATCAAAACGAATAAACTTTACAAACTACATCACAATTATATGAACTGAAAATAATATTTACAAAATAAATGCACAATGCCTAAAGTGGATTTGGCCGCAGACAAACGATTCTTCATTCTGAAACAGCTGCTTGGCATGTAGAAAGCGCCGGTAACAGCGATAAGGCTGGGTTGTATCACCCAACTCATCAGGCACCAAGTAGAAACATACATTCCAAAGCAAGCATCAAAAAATATATTACAATTCCTAGCGAGTCACTGTGGCATTTAAATGTGACTTATTACTAAGGATGTGGCAACAAATATTTGTTGGTTCCTAGCAAGTCACACTGTCACATTCAATATGACTTGTTACTAAGCGTGTGACAACAAATATTTGTTGGTTCCTAGCAAGTCACACTGTGACATTCAATATGACTTGTTACTAAGAATGTGACAACAAATATTTGTTGGTTCCTAGCAAGTCACACTGTGACATTCAATATGACTTGTTACTAAGGGTGTGACAACAAATATTTGTTGCTTGCTAGCAGATCACACTTTTACCGAGTGTGACTTGGTAGGAAGCATACACATACTGTTAAATTGAGTGTAATGATTTCAGTAGTCCAACAATATTTTTATAGTAATGAGTAATAGTGTGACACTTTGGGAACTGTTTCACTAGAAACATTATTTTTTTTGACAAATAGTATCGCTGTAGTAGTGGCAGAAAAATGAATACTGTTGTTATGTATAACGGAATTTTAAATATAAAATATTGACCAGCGAAAATCGACTAGACATGATCTGTAGGTTAACTTGGCTTATCTTTTACAATGGCCGTTGCACATTCGAATACTGTATGTCGATGAGTTTAATAAAGTTACTAGAATGCTGAAACACTTGACAAAGAGTAATCATTTACGTTCGCGTAGCGTAATGATAGCTCAGTGGTTAGTGCGGTCAGTTCACAAGCTGGAGAACGTGGGTTAAAATCCTAGCAATGAGCTTAAGCTGCCGGTGAAGGAAAACATCGCGAGAAAGCCTAACAGGCCTTACTACCCTCAAGTTAAAAAACTGCCATCGAGCACTTAAAGGTGTGTTCCAGCAACATCACTTGAGAGCCATTTCCCATTCCTGGCATGGTGTGTTTACTATCGACAGTCATCAAAAACATCACTTAATATCAGGTGGGCTATGGTCAAATACCTAGCCCATAAAAAAAATTAAAGTTTCGTGACCCCTTTATCCAAACAGCCCCTAGATCAATTTTTTCATATTAGAATTCAAAAATTGAAATAGACAAAGAAAACACGAAATTAAATTTCATAAAGATCGGAACCAAGGTTTCAACCAAATATACAAACATAGGCTGACCCTCGCTGCGCTCAGTCAGTCGTACCACCGACGCTAGTCATTCAAATTCTGCTATACTCACAAAAATTTCACACAAATCAGTGTTCAGTAATCCAATCGTCACGTATTAGTCGGCACAGCTTTGTATATCCTCAACCTAGACTCAGAGAGAGACGCCACTATCGTGTTCCCGTTCAGTTCCACACAGCCGACGTCCAGCGCGGGCTCGGCCGCGGGGAGAGACATAGTCCTCGAACCATCCAACCCGTGGAGATACAGGGCGGAATCACTTTCAGAGTGCGCCGCCACCCAGGACGCCCCGGGGACCTTCACCCAGCACGGCCGCGACATCAACGACGACCGGGCCGACCCGTTGAAAGTCTCCTCGATATCAAACAACACCTCACCACTTAAGTTGCTGCTCTTAAGCTTGCATAGAGTGAGCTTAGAGCGTCCCAAGCCGGTTGCACTCGGCCGTGATGAAATCAGAGCTCGGTGCGCTTCGCTATCATAACACAGAGAGGTAAAGGAGCCCTCGATGGGCAAGGAACGGGGTTCCCACGTCCTGTTGTTCCCGACCCACAACCAGCAGGAGTTCAACTGGCAGGACAGCAGCCCGAACTCGGTGGAACATAAAGAAACCACGGGAGATAAATCTCCGGGAGCTGTCAAAGTTTGTATATAGTTGCTCGGGTTCCGGACGTCGTACTGTTGTATGATGCCACCGACACCGCCCACGTAGAACTCGTTGCTTCTTAGATAATCCCACGAGCAGGACCACAGAGGCATGCTGGTGTTCACTGTCACGGAGAGGATTCCCCTTTCGACGATCTTCGCCGAGCTGTCCAGGCCGACGCTCAGCAACAAGTCTCTGGGTTGGGAGTACGTGATGTCGCGGATCGGCTTCGGGTGCAAGTGAACGAAATGTCCCAGTTTATAATCGATGCAGCTGATTTTTCTGATCCCATATCCGGGGAATAAGTAGTTCCCGCTCTTTTGTGACACGTACAACTCGCAAGTTCTGTAGTTGTAAGTTAAAACGCGGCACCCGCCATCTTTGCTTATCTCCAAGTTTTTTTCTAGAGCGAATCGCCAGGATTTCCTGACCGGCTGGTCTTTGTACGTTTCTGATTTTATCAAAGACCGGAGGACGTCCAACTGCATGGAAACGGCCTGGTACGATATTTTCGACTTTTGCAGCTCTAATTCCGTCCGACTCTTCTCAGCCTGCAGAGTGTCTATTTGTTTTTGGAGCGATGTAATTTGCGATGTGTCTGCGGCGACAAGCCTGCGAGCGTATATGAACCTTAAGTCTCTGACATTAGCTTTACTTTTGCACGTGGGGCAGCATCTATTTTTGACCGGTTGCGCTTTAAGCCATCTCTGAACGCATTGGTCTCCGAATAAGTGTCCACATTTAAGAGCGACCAGCCGATGCTCTCCGGAGTTGCCCCACGAGTCCAAGCAGATGGGACATGTCTCTCCGTCCGGTTCTTCTGATGATTTCGGAGAGCTAATTTTTCGTATTTTGGCGGGAGGTTCATCGCAGTCTTTTGTGTCAGGAACGAAGGCCAAACTGGAATCCTGGAACATATGTATATTAATAACGCATTATTTTTTTAGCTTTCACTGAATTTAACACAAATTAATGAATAGGCTTGCGAGGGGCCGCTTACTCGCGTGATGTCAAGCGAAGATGCGATTGTTGATGGAGCACGCTCGCCTAGAAGAAACCGATTTGCTCGGAACTTGAAGGCACCCAGATTGTATCTGTCGGGAAACCCAAACCGACAGCAAATTCTATTGTTTAGCAGTTCATATGATGAAAGTGGAATCAAACTGTATGGACAACAACTCGTATGGTTCCATGGTTTTACCATGGAAGGTGACGTGATTTTGACACATTTTAGTTTTACTTTTGCGAGTATATTCACGTTTGATTAGGAAGTGTACTCCAACCTAATCCAACGTGAGTCATCAACATCATCAGCTTCTCTAAGTCCACTGCTGGACACAGACCTCACCCAAGACACGCCACTCAGCCCGATCTTCGCTTCCATCCACCGCCAGCTGTCATACGTATATCGTCACTCCATCGAGTCTCAGTGCGTCCTATGTAAAACGTGAGTTCGTTTTTTTCGTATAATAAAAATAAAAATGTTTCGGTGGTAATGAATTCGCTTTGTAATAATAATATAAATTTATTTCATGACAAGTCCATATCGACAAGTGATAACGAAATGCTCTGTTAAAATTTTAATAAAATACGCTTCACATCATCACATCCCATCATCAGCCATAGAACGTCCACTGCTGGACATAGGCCTCCTCCTGGGGGGGTTTTGCCAATACTCGCCACGCTTGGCAGGCGGGTTGGCGAGCACAGTTAAGTGTGACTGTTCAAGGAAGACGCTGCCCATCTTCTGGATGACATCCCTTAGCCGACTCTTACGGCAACCACGGGTAGAGAGGGTGGGGTACAATTCTTACGCCGGCACCACCACGGCTCGACTTAATACACTTATTTAGGCACAATGTCAAAAAAATTACAATAAATTAAAAAATAATTATTACATACCTCGGGAAATTCAAATGCTTCCGACCGCGTAGAGTCCCTGGTGTCATCGTCCCGGGAGCTGGGCCCGGCCACAGAGTCCGGCTCTGTGGATGCTATAGAGGGCCGAGTGTCGTCTGACTCTTGGGAGCTCGCCCTTCTGACCGGGTGGACAACGTCATCCAAAACTCTGGAGCTGCTGACGAGGGCACCTATCAACAAAAACGTTTTTACAAAACATTAAAATCTTAAAATTTGCCATTTGTGTGACACATTGGGGAACTCTTGTTCCGAAAATGTCACACGAATTAAAAATATTCAGGCCTTTTTTACATTAGCACACGGTGCGGCGTCCGGTAAACAAGTACTTTAACTCGTCCTCCACTTAAATTTCGTTAATACCTAGAATTAATTGCAAAATCGAAATAAAAGTCACACTGAAAGTTTTTAAATAACGCGATCTTCCATATAATAGTGTTCCTTGAAGATTCACATGAGTATTTGAAGCAATAAGTGCATAATTAAGATCGAAGAAACTCGAGAAGTTTGTGAAATTTTTGTGTTTGTTGTTTGCCTACCCTACATTATAGTTTTAATACATGTGGGCACTATCTTGAGTCGCCAACTCGCTTGGAGCAGTAGCGTAATTTCGACACACCTTGCTATAGCCATTTGGCGCAACCGATAAGACGCATAGGTCGGGATCTTAACGCTGCTCGTTCGTGTCTCAGCCCCCTACTGTTAATTTTGCACTTGAATTTTACTACAAACATGTCGACAAAGTGCAGTGGCTGCAGTAAGCCCATCCAATCACTGGATTTCTTAGAGTGTAGCGCCTGTCAAGAAACCTATGATCTCCTATGCTTAACTATGGATGTGGAAGTATTTAAAAAAATGAACCAACATACCAAGAATCATTGGGTTTGCCCTTTGTGTACTAGCTCCCGACCAAAAAGAGACAACACAGACACTCCAATAGGCAGTCCATCTGGCCCACTGAATAGCACATACAACACCTCAGAACGTGCAAATACAACTATAGACCGTGTAAATCTTTTGCGCGGAACCCGCAGGCAGATGTCTACCCCTACGCTTTTTTGTAGCAGCTCAGACTCTGAAATGTCTCAGCTCATAAGCGAAATACGACATCTTAGAGATGATATGCAGGAACTAAAAGATCAAAACAAAGAGCTCGCTCTACTAAGGCAAGAAGTCCGCCTTCTGAAAGAGCAACTTTTGTCCGTTCCCATGACCGTTGCATCTAGTTTGGATACCTATGAAAAGACGATTTCCGCTCAAAACGCAGAGATAGCCGACCTAAAAGTGTCTATTGGCAACTTGCAAGCGGGTCTTAATTTATATGAACAGGGTAGTCTTCGAAACGAGCTGGAAATTGCTGGAGTACCAGAATCTGAAAATGAAAATCTTCCACACATGGTATTAGTCACGGTTGCAACCCTAGGAGTAGATCTCACAGCTTCCGACATCGATGGTGTCATGAGAGCAGGGTTCAAACGCCCTCTGACCAATACCAATAAGAACTGGATGCCTAGACCAATAGTTATAAAACTTCTACGCCGCTCAAAAAGAGATGAGATCCGCACGCACTTAAACATACACACGCTACACTATCACCTCATGTCTCATGTTACGCTTAATTTTTATTATTATTACTTTTTTTTTTTTTTTTGTATAATTCCTTTTTGTTTACAAATATTGTTACCAATCGCACCGTAGTACTTTGTTCACTTTTTAATTTAGTAAGCGAATCTATGTATTTGGCCCCTGCGATACAGGTTCTCCTAGTGCAGGGTCCATTAGTAATATTATAACCCCTAATACGCTATATTATTAAATGAAATGTATTGTAATGTAATGTATTAACATGTATACTTGTGAATAAATTATTATTATTATTATTATTATTATTATTTTCTATTAGTAACACAAAATCGATAGGGGCACTAGCAGCCGCTTAGAAATTCTACTATTGACCTACCAGCTGCATCATCAGACCCAGGTCACCATGTCATGTCCTCATTGTTGTCTATGGTATAATCTCATGTAAATAAAGCCAATAAACTCGAACTGAATTTGCTTTATAAATAGCCATTGAAGAGTCTCCTTTCGCCTTCGAGCTCCATCATCAGATCAGGTTACTGACACCAAATCATTGTATCGTTATCTGGATTACATATACATACTTGCAATTAAGCATTTTATTGCTTTTTTTTATTATGGCTGACAGTCTAGGTGTTTGACCACAGTTTACCTGATATTAAGTGACAGTGTAATCGAAGATCATAAACACACCTAGCCTAAAATAGAATTAGCTCTCAAATGAATCTGACGGGACACCCTGGTGCTAAAACTAAATAAAATTAATAACAAAACTACAAAAATAAATAATCAATAAACCTAGATCAGATCTTCCCTGCCGAGCCCATGGGGCTATCGTGGTGACACTGCTCCTCTGCAGATCAGGTGTCTCTGCATCGTCAGAGGTGTCGAGGGCTGAAGTTTGTAGGGTGACTGTCTCCGAGTCGGGCGGATTGGATGGAGATGGAGGGCCTGAGTCGAAGCGTAGTTCCGGGCTCACTGATCGTTGAGAGCTTGATGGCTGGCTCATGATGGGGCATTTTCTGTGAAAAATTATGTAAATATTGATTGATTGGTCATTGCGAGTCGTAGTACATATGCCACTGTAAAATTGCAATGGTTATCCGAGCATTGCTGAAATGGATTATTTTACAAATGCTTTAAACTTTCATTACAAACAACAAAAGTGAGTGAAAGTGCACTTTACTGCTGGTATTGGTTTTACGAGACTATTTGATAGATTATGTGTACTTACTAAAACTATTTTTAATGTATTATATTTATTATAACTTATATCTAAATAAATATAGTACCTAGACTTGTAAACTATGATAATATAATTTGTTTAATTGCATATGTGTATTTATAATATTGTTTTTTTTTTAATGATCTATGTATTACCTAATTATGATTTTGCTGATATACATAATGTACATTAAAAGTAATACATGTACATAATGCATTTGTTCAGTATAGACTTCACCTGAGAAAGACTGAGATGAGCAAGATACTTACCTAATGGTAAGCTAATACTTTTCAATGCTCAATGCTATCACAATTTAATTATTTTTATTATTATTTTATTGATATTTTTACTTAATTTTTTGACATAAAAATGTCAGTTTTAATATTTGTTGTAAATGTATAATTATGAATTTATATTGAGTTTTGTATTATGTATTAATGAGTCTTTAGTTACTTGGAAAAATATATAACCCTAGCAGCTGCAGCCAGAACTTTAGAGTTTCAAGGCACTCATTACTTTAAACTAGGCATTTACGGCAACTCAGTTCAGTAATATAGCTAGCCTTTTACAGAGCTAATGACACTTGCCATTTAGATAAAATAATAACTAAATAGATATAACAAAAGTAAACAGTCACAATAAATGGTCTTATGGCAAAGAGTCTCGACCAACATCTTAAGAGACTCGCTAGATGGTTGGGGCAAGTGACAGATCCAACAGGCAGTTATCCTTGATACAGCACACATTGTAAAGAGGTGCCTCAATCTGCAGCCCTAACCACCGGCAGCTTAAGCCTTGCCCCACTGCCAGCGACATCCTAGTTTTCTATGTATATAATATTTAAAAGTTAAGAAAATAAATATATATAGATAAATAAAAGATATAGAACAAACATTTATTGTCATGTTTGTTCTGGAATTCTTGGAATCCACATTCTACACCTTTTGAAGCAGATATTTTACCAATTAACTAACAGGGTAGTCAGAATATATATCAATAACTATATTTCCTTCAAACAGTAACAGTTTACACACTACTGCTTGGTAGTGTGATAGTGCCTAATTAGAAAATCTCCTGTTAAAGGTAAACAGTACCTACTATGCATTGTTGTCTATAGGCGCTCTTGTTGCCAAGTGTAGTTTGAGTCAGACAAGGAAAAAATTGTAGAGTAAGCTGTCTCCTCTCTTTCTTTTTTACTAAATCATATTTATGCTGTTATTCAAATTTATTTCAGACCAAGGGAATACAAATAGAGGTAGATGTGATAAAACAAATATATATTTTTTAAATCAAATTTAACAAGCTTTTTTCGCTGTGGCACAATAAATTATAACTCAACAATCCCCATATCCTAAAAGCACTAATAATTTTTCACCACAAGTAGGTAGTACTAACTATGCCCAGATGCGTAAAGCAATGTCTTACAGCCACAATTCGAAGCACAAAAATAGACCATACAGTCAACAACATGGAAAAGGAGTATGAAAATATCATAAGCTGTGTGACACTGGGGACAGCCTTAGTCCAGTCTAAGTCATCACATTTAACCTAAGCCCAAGGTTAGTCAGTAAGACTTTACTTTTAAAGCAAGTACTCAAGTACTTACGACAACTGGCACGGAATATGTACAAATTTATACTATACACACTTTGGTGAGGTAGTTTTTACAATATATAACTTTGACGATCGCTTAAATACTTATCAGAATTTTACAATAATTCGTGATATTTCATTAAAAAATAAATTAAATTGCAAGTCAAATGGAAGACGATTGTTACTTACTTTTCAACGCATGAATGCAAATTAAATGTTCCTAGATGGAATGAAAAAAATATGCACCGTAACACACTACAAATATAGGAAGTCAAAAATGCACTTTAGTATTTATTTATAATTATGCACAATGAGAATTTTTTTATTTTTATTTATTTCAAACAAACGAAACGAACGATAGATGATTTGATTGATAACAAAACTGACATCATTATTTTTTTTTAATTTATTGGCAACTGGAATCAGAACACACATTTCTAAAATCTTATAGCACTGTCTGAAATGACAGTGTTACTCGAATATTATATTACGTGAAAAAAACAACTCAATTTTGGCTGGCGGGAACGTGAACAAAGTATTAAATACCCATCGTGTTATTTTACAAGCCAGCTATTTAATCAAACACTTGAGCAACTATTAATACGCTTGACATTGGCAGAATGAACAATTCCGATCAAAATCATTTTTTTTTAAAACACATGTGGATATTTATTACTTTATTTGTGTTACACTATATATCTAATCGCAAAGCTACCTCAAGCAATTTATAGGTGCATTAAAATAAGTAAAGATTTAAAAAAAAATATAGATCTATCTTCGGTCGAATGGAAGTTTATTTACATATTTTGATGTGTACTGGCCGCTGGCACTAGCAACACCAGTTGTCTGTCAAAATGGCATACAACGGGATTGTGTATTGACCTGCGATTTATCAATGCTGATTTTAATTAAGTTTCTTACCTCACGAGCTTATCCTATGACTGATTCGTGTTAAAATATAAGAAGTATATATTATTTGGTGTTTTGTATTTTACAAAAAAGCATGGCGAATTGTCTGTGAAGTGTAAAATAGTGATTTACAAGTGATACTCATTTTAATGGCGGTCGTAATAATGAAATGTTTATGTCAATAATTGCTTAATCTTATTGGATAACATCGCTGTGATGCCTTCTATAGCTGGTAAGACAACTTATAATAACGTCCACTCTTACAAAACACGAAAAAATTTCCAATCTGTGTCATAAAAGATTACAGTAATAAGAGTCCAGAATAGTTGAAAAAATAGGTCAAAATGCACCAAAACTCGTTTGCATAGCGTTATAACTGTATTTCTAGGTCATAGGCGTCGCGTATTAGTCAATAGGCGGTCTATTCTGGCCTTAGGCAAGATTGTTGACATTTAAGAGGGGTTGTTTCGTAAGATTAACTAGGTCATGATTTAAGAGGTCAGATGCGCACGCAGGTGACGTCATAGCACCCCTGTAGGGTGCACACCCCCTGACAACATTCACTTTCAGAGTTCACGTCAGCCTGAGTCAAATATTCATGGGAAATGTGATAATTAACACCCTTCCTGATCTCCTACACAATGCCTTTGATATATACTAAAAGAAGACAGATTTCTGTTAAAATCTGCAATTTTGAAGGTGCGGTATTAAAATTATTGTCTTTTAAAAACTGGCCAGTGTTAGTAAGAACTACTTTTTTATTCAACACTTAAGTCACTTTGTTGGTGACGAAAGAGTTTTTGCAAGTGCCTTTAATCCAAGTACTTGGACTTGCCTAGTGGAAATATTTTGTCAGACTTTTTTTGTGAAATAGTGAATGAAAACCAGTGAAGTAGAAATCCATGGGGACTTTAAATATTGAGATACATTTAAAAACAACACATTTTTAGTACTTCTGTTGATGCAGACATTAATAAACTATGGTCATTGCTTCATCATCATTGCTATCAAAATAAACACATTCTTATAACTTCCACAAGTATACATCTATTGTTTTTTTTTGTGGTTGACAAGCTAGTTGTTTTGGAGACAGCTCACCTGATGATAAGTGACAGAGTGGTCAAAGATGGTAAACACATCTAGCCTGAAATGGAACTGGCTCTCAAGTGAGGCTGTCTGAACACACTGTTACTGTTAAGAGCTTGGTGACTTTCAACATGAGTTGCTAACCACCAGAGTACTAGAAAGTATGCTACCACCATACTATGGTTTCCTCTTGATGTTTTCTTTCACCGGAAGGTTGTGCTCATTGTTGGAGTTTCTACCCACACTCCTCTGTGTGTGAACCAACCGTGCTAATCATTGTGCTATCATTGCTATAAATTGGTCACTAATTATTTGCTATCTGTTATATATATATATATATATCTAACATTTAAACTGTTTTTTTGTAAATACTAGCTGTCACTACACTTTGCTAATAATGTTCTAATATTTATTTTGTTTTTTTTTTTCAAACAAACATATTCTTTAGTTTGAAACTATTCATCGTTAAATTTCACCAAGATTAATCTAGCTTTGTTATCTGGAAATATGAAACTTATTTTACACAACATATGTACCTACCTATATACTTACCAATTTTTTTATATCCTAATACATTCACAGTTGACCACATCCTGCTTGATGTTAAGCAATGATGTGGTGTGGTCTAGGATGGAACATGCTTACCTAAATACTGTTTACTTAGGATTTCAAAACACTCATATTGTACTTAATTTATGGAAATGGTAAATGTAGAAAAAATGTAAAATGTAAATGGTTTGCGTGGTGGTAGGGTACTCTCTAGTACTCGGCTGGCTAGCTACCACACGAGGGTTGAAAATCTGCTGCCAAGCATCTACCATCTTCAACCACACAGTCACTTTACATCAGGTGAGTTGTGGTGAAACACCCAGCCTGTCAGACATAAAAAAAACAGACTGACACTTGGTAATTCATCTGCTATATCCTTATAATAATTGAATCAAACATTTATCAAAAAATAAATGTTTGTCCTAGTGGGATTCGAACCCACACACTACAGCTCTTAAAGCATATAAATACTACCAATAGGGTGAGGGTCCAGTGCTCAGCAACAATTCCAGTCCGAGCATAAAGCAAAAAAAAAAAAACAATACTCTGAAATGTTCACTGACACACATTTGCGCCCGTACACACACACACACGCTTAAACTCCACACACATTCACTCACTCACACAAACATACAATACTCCTTAACATACGATATTCTTATCATGATTTTAAAAATATACTAGCCTACTTATTTGCAAAAATAAACACGAAAGACACTGGATTTTGCGACACAGGTTTTCCCAGTGCAAAGTCCAGGGTGCCTGTTTGCTCTTTGTCATTTCTATATTAATACCTTACTTATAAATAAATTAATAACAACAGGGCTGTCAGCTAACAGGGCTGTCAGATCTATCTACAAAATAGCAGGTTAAAATGGTGAGGTGCAGCCAGTGGTAATATAATAATGTTGTCAAACAGGATCATTGAGAGTAATGGATTTTGCCATTAAAAGATAATTTACTACTAGATATGTGCTATGTTACATTAAATGTTTGATTCCAATAATACTGATAATATAAACCATTGTAGCTACATCATCATTTCCATTTTGTAGCGATGATAGCCCAGTGGTTAACGCGGTCGGCTCGCATGCCAAAGGGCGTGGGTTCAAACCCCAACAATGAGCTTGAGCCGGTGAAGGAAAAACATCGTGAGTAATTTATTAATGGCCCCTTAATGTCATTCGTAGAACCTTCCACTCGATGAGACCTGGCTAAATCATCGATTTTTCGCTCCCAAAAATTCCCATATAGGTACATATATAGCAAATTTCACCAAAATCATAACCGTTTTTGGACCTCAAAACATACCTAATATGTATACAAATACCTATAGCTTGTTTAATCTATCTATATCTTTAAACGAGCAATTCTTGTATATATATACATATATATATATTCTGAATCTCGGAAACGGCTCCAACGATTTTCATGAAATTTTGTATCCAGGGGTTTCGGGGGCGAAAAATCGATCTAGCTAGGTTTTATTTTCAGAAAACGTCGTTTTATCCATGTTTTCAGCCGAGCAATGCTCGGTCAACCAGGTACTAAATAATTATTGTAGGACATTATACACAGCGCCATCTGACCCCAAACTAAGCACACCTTGTGCTATGGAAGTCAGATAACTGATAGAATAATGAAATACTATTTTTTTTGTAAATACTTACAGAACACTCATGCACAGAACAAACATTTGTTTATACCACAAAATGTTTGTCCTGGGTCGGAATCGAACCCACGCCCTACGGCTCTTAAAGCAGATATACAACCAATTATTTTTACCACCACGCTACGGTTTCTTCACGATGTTTTCCTTCACCGGCAGCTCAAGCTCATTGTTGGGATTTGAACCCACGCCCTTCGGCGTTCATCATGTGATCAGACAGCGCTAACTGAGCTATCATAGCTGCATGTGTTGTCAGTTAGTAATTCCGTTAATAACGTGCGTTGTTTGCAGGGCGGGCGAGGACGGGCGGGGCGAGATGATGTGGGGCGCGCGCGCTCCATGAGCCGGCTGCTGTGCTGTCTCCGCCGCCCAGACATGGGCGCCGCGCTCTCTCATCCACAGGTACCGCCAACAACCGAAGCACGGGGGCCTGTTCTTCGATAGACATTGTTTATTTGGTGGTAGATCTCCGGACCAGCAGGCAGTAGTGTGTAAATATTACTGTTAAGGGTACTGCAGCGAAATTACAGGGCTGTTGAGACTGACCATCTAAAGTCTCAGAGTAATGAGCTCCAAAGCAACGATGCCCTGGACTTTGACCTTGCTTTACTTGTCCGGCCAAAATGGCCGGTCTGTCCGGCTATTAGGTTTGGCGAACTGGCAACCCTTCTCCAGAGTAAGTGCAGGGAGTAGATTCTAGCACCCGAACGAAAAACAAAAAATATTGTATACAAAGAAATACTGTTCTTGTAGTTAAACGTCAAAACTATAGATGTTGCTTTTAAACCGACTTTAAAAGGAGGAGGTTCTCAATATGATTGTTTTTTTTTTTTTTAAATATGTGTACACCGATTACTCTGAGATTTATGATCCGATTTACGTGATTCTTCTTTAGTTTGATGCGGAATAGTTGATATTTAGTCCCATAAATATTAACATAGTTTGGCCCAGTTGTTTTCATTTTATGAGCATTTTTTTATCAAATTTTTTGTTTACGTGGATGCTTACCCTAGCCTAGGTGCCGGTGCTTGGCACCGACTTCAAACAGATCGGTAGGTACCTAGCAGGTATAATAATACTTTGTAAACTAAGTTTATTTTTCGCTTTTTAGTGCTGATATTTTTTTCTTGAAGTCGGTTTAACTTATTTTTTAAAGTTTGTTTATTTATTTTAATTATTGATGTGACCTAGCACACGAATCTGTATCATACATTCTTTGCTGCGTCGGTACCTACTTAGACGACCTTCGGCTAAAAAGATCTACCACCGAGTGTATTGTAACGGCATAAGTGTATATATGAGGTATTACAGCGGCGGCCTTATCGCCTGGAGTGTTTTCTTCTAGACAACCTTTGGATGGGCGGAATAGGATTTGGTGTAGTTATTATGTAGTCTGTGGTGGCAGTAAACAGTAGTTGCGTGGTGCTTCGCAGGAGGGAGAGGCGTGCGACGGCGGCGGGTTGCCGGCCGCGCCTCCCACCATGGCGGATGTAATACGGTCAGTACCCAGTACCCTTCCACGTCATACACATTGTTTGACCTCATAAGGAAATGTTAGTTTTTTTCAGCCCCAGTTCTACCATTTTTCCAACCCGGGCAGAAACTTGACGCTCCAGTGTGTGTCACTTTATATATTATATATAGTATAAAATAAAGTCGCTTCCCGCTGTCTGTCCCTATGTATGCTTAGATCTTTAAAACTACGCAACGGATTTTGATGCGGTTTTTTTAAATAGATAGAATGATTCATGAGGAAGGTTTATATGCATAATATACCTAGTAGAGAAAGACTGATAATTTTAGAGATTTTTTTTTATTTTTATTGCTGAACAGGCTAGATTTTTGACCACAACTCACCTGATGTTAAGTGACGGTGTGGTCGAAGATGGTAAAGCACACCTAACCTGGAATGGAACTGGCTCTCAAGTGAGGCTGCCGGAACACACCGTTAGATGCATAGCGGTTGATTTTCAACTTGAGGGTGGTAGCTAGCCGGTCGAGTACTAGAAAGTACCCTACCACCATGTTATGGTTTCCTCACGATGTTTTCCATCACCGGCAGCTCAAGCTCATTGTTGGGGTTTGAACCCACGTCCTTCGGCATGCGAACCGACCGCGCTAACCACTGAGCTATCATCGCTACAATGTGATGTGATGTCGTAAATAAACACTTTTTTTTGCGCTCTGGGATTTTTTTTCATCGTCTAAATTGAAAGTCAGACGGTCTCCCAACTTGGCCAGCGAAACTTTAAGTCGTGAGTTGTAAATGAGGCGTGTTTATAAGTATTATGTAAAGAAGATTTGTTTTCCAGGGAGCGCAAGAAGAAAGCAGGCGGAGCGGCGCTGGGCACGCTGCGCCGGCGCCTCGCCAACGCGGCGCGCCGCCCCCGCGACGCGCGCCCCGACAGAGGTACACTTTTACCACTGTTTGAATACTTCACATTCACATTATGTCACTAAAGTATACATTCATCATCACCAGCCATAAGACGCCCTCTGCTGGACATAGCCCTCCTCCTCGGGGGGTTTTGCCAATACTCGCCACGCTCGGCAGGCGGGTTGGCGAGCGCAGTTAGGTGTGATTGTTCAAGGAAGACGCTGCTGCCCATCTTCCGGATTACATCCCTTAGCCGACTCTTACGGGTAGAGAGGGGGGGTACTGTTCTTACGCCGGCACCACCACGGCAAATACAAAAAAGTATACATTAATTAATGAGAAAACGAAAAAACATGTCAAATTCGGATTAAAACGTCAAATTCAAATACCATGTCAAACTCAAATACAATGTCAAATTAAATACACCGGTATGACCGATTCAGTAATACTAATCCAGCCTATGATGACAATTTGGACATTTAGTCTTTTGATTTTATGACATTTGTAATTATTATATTAATATTAGGTAGTTTTTTATTATTTTATTATTATTTGACATCTTGATTTATATAATTTATTTTGTTGCTTTTCTTTTTTAGGGTTCCGTACCCAAAGGGTAAAACGGGACCCTATTACTAAGCTCCGCTGTCCGTCCGTCTGTCTGTCCGTCTGTCCGTCTGTCACCAGGCTGTTATCTCATGAACCGTGATAGTTAGACAGTTGAAATTTTCCCAGATGATGTATTTCTGTTGCCGCTACAACAAAAAATACTAAAAAACAGAATAAAATAAGTATTTAAGTGGGCTCCCATACAACAGACATGATTTTTTTGGCTTGTTTTTGCTCGATATTGATAACGATAACAGGTAGACGCTTGAAATATTTACAGAATATTTAGTTATATATTCAGTTTAAAAATATATAATTAAATTAAAATAAAACAAATATTTTAGTGGGGCTCCCATACAACAGACATGCCGTTTTTATAGATAAGTAGCTGTGCCCCGCGGTTTCACCCGCGCTAGATGCCTACGTCATAGTAGCTTTATGCATGCAAAGTCTCAGCCGAATCGGTTTAAAATTGACAAAGTTTCATACAAACTTTCATCCCCTATTTTATCCCCTTGGGGCGAGAATTAGTCAAAATCCTTTCTTAGCGGATGCCTACGTCATAACATCTACCTGCATGCCAAATTTCAGCCCGATCCGTCCAGTGGTTCGGGCTGTGCGTTGATAGATCACTATGTCAGTCAGTCAGCCAGTCACCTTTGAGTTATATATATTTAGATGGTATGGAACCCTTCTTGCGCGAGTCCGACTCGCACTGGGCCGGTTTTTTAGATTTTATGACATTTGTAATTATATTTTTTTCATTATTGTATTATTGTATATGTAATATTTGACATCTCTTACCCGTGCGAAGACGGAGCGGGCCGCTAGTATATGATAATTTGAAACTCGGAAACGGCTCCGATTTTCATTAAATTTAGTATGCAGGGGGTTTAGGGGGCGATAAATCTATCTAGCTAGGTTTCATTTTTAGAAAACGTCATTTTATACATGTTTTCAGTCGAGCAAAGCTCGGTCATCCAGGTACTGAAATTAAATGTAATACAGTCCCTTCTCAGTAGCAAGTAGTAGTGAGCAATGTGCCCGTGTGTCAGGTTGCGAGCACGCGCGCTACATCCGCTCCGTGGTGAGCGAGTGGCGGCTGGCGGAGGTGTTCCTGCTGTGCGAGGAGCTGGAGGCGGGCGCCGCGCTGCGCGACCTGGCCACGCAGGCCGAGCTGGCGCGCGAGCCGGCGCCCGCGCTGCACATCGCCATGGCGCACGTCTACACCGACCGGTACAAACAACATCCACTTGCACTGAACTCTGGAACTGCAAACGATATCAGCACACACAGCGCCATCTGACCCCAAACTAAGCAGAGCTTGTGTGATGGAAGTCAGATAACTGATAGAATACATATATACTTTTTTTGTTAAATACATACTTATAATACACACAGAACAAACATTTTGTTTATACCATAATAGTTTGTCCTTGGCGGGAATCGCACCCACGCCCTACAGCTCAGGCAGACGTACTCCCGATGAGCCATATATATGTCCTGTCGCCAGGTGGTGGTGCGACGTGGAGGTGGTGGGCGGCGGCTGGTCGCTGTGCGCGCACCGCGCCGTGCTGGCCGCGCGCTCCGACTACTTCCGCGACCTGCTGCAGCGCTACCCGCCGTCGTGCAGCCGGGTGCCGCTGGAGGGCGCGTGCGCGGGCCTGTCGCGCGAGGAGGCGGACGCGGCGCTGCTGGCGCTGTACTCGGGCGGGAACGCGCCGCGCCGCCATTGCCGGCACCACAACAGTGAGCATTCCTTAGATCATAGATTCCCTTCATTAGATCGCTCTTAGCGATAAGGCCGCCACTTGTGGCACTAGCTCAAAAGATCGGTGTGCATAATAAAGAGTTTCTATCTATCTATCATTCACCCGCTGGCCTGCTGCCATCTAGTATCTACCGTCAAGCACCTAACGGTGTGTTTCGGCAGCCTCACTTGAGAGCCAGTTCTAGGTGTGTTTGACATCTTCGGTCACACTTAACATAGGTGAGATGTGGTCAAACACCTAGATTGTCGATCATAAAAAAAAACTTGCTACTGTTGGCGCCATCTAGTTTGCTTGTTTTGAAACATTTTTTTTTTCATATGGCGTCTCACTTTGTGTATTTGCCAGTAACAAGTATCTCGACTGGATGCAAACTTCTTTTTGTCTAATTTGAGATAGTGCTGGAGTGACAGAAGAGAGAGTAAATAAATAAAAATGCGTAAGAAATTGTGACAGTTGTAACGGCATAGATAATAAAATATAGCATAGATAAGTTAAATAGGATACCAGTTTCAAATAAAATGTCAAATTCAAATATTATGTCAAACTCAAATACAATGACAAATTAAAATATGGTGTCAGTTTTAAATAAAATGTCAAATTCAAATACTATTTCAAACTCTAATACAATGACAAATTAAAATATGATGTCAGTTTTAAATAAACTGTCAAATTCGAATACTATGTCAAACTCAAATACAATGACAAATTAAAATAGGGTGTCAGTTGCAAATACAATGTCTAATTTAAATACAAATGTATTTGTCATAGACAATATTATATCTGGTAAAGCTGTATTGTTAATTTACATCATTAAACAAACTCAAAGTAAATTAAAATAGGTTCAGTAACTAGGTGGTACATACAATGGTATACCATATGGCATTTGGTAGTTGATTTGCTTACCTAGTCTAGATATGAACTACCGCAGTACCATATATACTTCCGACAAGCAGTAGTGTGTAAACATGACTGTGAAGGTTACTGCAGCGACATTACAGGGCTGTTGAGACTAACCATCGCAAGTCTCAAAGCAGAGATGCTCTGGACTTTCATTTGCTACTCAAAGTTCTGTGTATCGCTGCAATGGTCATGGACAGGCGTTATCTCTTAACAGGGCTGAGCGAAGAGAGCCCTATCACTATCCCACAACCTGAGCATTTTTGTGGTACACTTTACTGTAAAACTATCACGCCTTTAGATTTGTGCTTTAACATAGTAATTTAACTTCACGTCTAGATGTGTAATCAGTCAAAAAAAAAACATTTAAAAATGAACATTAACAATTTTGTATTCGTTGATCGTTGGATATAATGTTATTGTACTACTAACGCCATCTGTTAGCAAACCAAAGAGTTAACATCGCTGCACCAGAACTAAACACAATTAAAAAAAAACTACCCTCCAGATAAACTACGCGAGCCTTCGTAAAGTCTGTCTTAATTTTTTTACATTTATTTAAAATATTGTTATTAATGAATTAGTTAAAGACCTGTGACTCAACTCAAAAAAACTCAAAACTCAAAGTGCTTTATTTCCTTTAGACCTTACAGGACTCTTGGACACGTCACACGTCACAAATTATAAACATACTTAAAACTAGGAAATAAAGTGATCACTTTGATCTTTCGTTCACTTCAATCTTTTTGAGGTAAAGTAAAGAAGCGAACAAGAAACCTTTACCTTGTTAGATTGTTAGTTTTCGAGTTGGAGCAAAACTCGTCCCAAGCTTTTTTATCGTCTAGATAATCTGATATTTTGTAGTAAGCCTTTTTACATAGGATATTTTTGACAATTTGTTTGAATTTATTTATTGATAATTTTTGCAACTCACTAGGAGTTTTGTTGTAGCTCCTAACGCCATCTAGTTTATGTTTGAATAAAATTTTTATTATAATTTGTTTTTGTTTCAGAGTACGACAGCAGCGAGCACACAGACGGCGACTTGGATCTGGTCGACAACACAAACAGTAAGTTCAAGCGTTACACTAGCTACGTCCCATATTTATTAACTATATTATATATTATTTCAGCTACCTCTATACCAAACATCAAAATATCGTAGGACATTTCACACAGCGCCATCTAGCCCCAAACTAAGCAAAGCTTGTACTATGAAAGACAGACAACTGACAGAATATTTCAATTTTTTTTTGTTAGTACTTTCTTATAATACATACAGAACACCCAGACACAGAACAAACATTTATTTATATTACAAAATGTTTGTTCTTAGTGGGAATCGAACACACAACCTACAACTCTTAAAACAGATATACTGCCAATGAGCCAATTTATAAAGTAATTTTTAATTTTGTATCACTCAAAACACTAATCAACTTCGACCACACTGTCTTTTAATATCAGATGAGCTATGGTCAAACACCTAGCCTGTCAATTGTAATTAAAAGTTGTGTCCTCAGCGTGTCGCAGCGAGGCGGGCGGCGGATGCGGGTGCGCGGTGCGTCGCGGCGCCGTCCGCCGCGCCACACAGCTACTCGCGGTCACGCGCGACCCGCTGCCCACCTCCATGCGGTACCTGCTCGACTCCGGTGAGCATACTGCGCGAGCAGGTCATACAGTGAAAGTAATAGCTCGTGTTCTCAGACTGACAACGGACTCGAGCATGAAATATGTCAAATATTGACATTGTTACGTTTTATTACCAGAACTAAAGTCGAACTCCAGAACTCGTACAAAACATTTATTACAACTAATATGTTTTATTTCATATTCAACGAACTCCATCACGAAGTTTTACTCCCATTTTTGCGGGATAAAAAGTATCCTATGTGTTAATCGAGGTTACGGGCTAACTACATTCCAAAATTCATCCAAATCTGTTAAGTCGTTACAGCATGAATGAGAAATAAACTGATATTGTCGCATTTAATAGTTAAAGTATATTGACGTCGTTTCACTAGTCAAGTATTAACGTTTCTCAATTATGTGTCAACTTTTTGTCAAATATTTATGTTGTATCGCTTGACAAATATATATATAAAGTATTGACATTATATCGTCAATTAATCCTTTGACAAGTATTGACATCGTTTTTAACCTTTTGTCAACTGTTGAGATCGTATTGATAAATAATTAACGTTTTGTTAAATATTGACATCGTATTGATAATTAACGCTTTGTTAAGTATTGACATCGTATTATTAATAAATTCTTTGTTAAGTATTAGAATCGTTTTGCTACTCGACCTTTTGTCATGTTCTAACATCGTATCTTTTGTCAAATATTGATGTCATTGGCGTACAGAGCCCGCTATTGCTTCTCAGCTGAAAACACGAATAGTAATTAAAGTCCAAAGTCTCTCGTTTTTTATATCACTTGTTATGGAAGCCATTTAAGGATAAAGGAAGAGGTACTTCCATATGTTCTATAACATCATATCGGTTATACATCATCATCATCATCAGACATAGGACGTCCACTGCTGGACATAGGGCTCCTCTGTCTATGTTTTGGCAATATTCGGCACGCTTGGCAGGCGGGTTGGCGAGCGCAGTTAGGTGTGATTGTTCGAGGAAGACGCTGCCGCCCATCTTCCGGATTACATCCCTTAGCCGACTCTTACGGCGACCACGGGCAGAGAGGGGGGGGGGGGGGGGGTACTGTTCTTACGCCGGCACCACCACGGCAACTATATATGTGTTATAATCGGTTGTTAAATATTAAGTAACGTCAGTCCCGTCTGGTGCAGGCGAGATGTGCGACGCGAAGTTGGTGTTCCGGTTGGAGGGCGGATGCGGCGCCGCCTACGGGTTCCGGTCCGCGCTCGAGCTGCCCTGCCATCGGGTGCTGCTCGCCGCACGGAGCAGATTCTTTAGGTAACGTCACAGGAGGTAGTGACGTCACGTCACAGGAGGTAGTGACGTCACGTCACAGGAGGTGGTGACGTCGCTCACGGGATGGAAAGTGATAAATGTGTACCAGTAATACTAATGGACCTTTTTTTAAAGTATCTCTTTCCGTTTTCGAGATAAAAAAAGGGTAAAACGTATTTTTTTTTACTGGATAAATGAATGAATGAATGAATAACTCTTTATTGTACACACTTAAAATTACATAATACAGAAGAAATTAACTAGTTAATAGGTGTAACAACTGGCGACCTTATCGCTAAAAGCGATCTCTTCCAGGCAACCTTAGGATGGAAAGGATGGTAAAGGAATGGTAAACCTCATCTTTCAAAATTAGATTTTGACTATGTCGTTTGTTGAGAAGTCTCTTTAGCTACGAATTTCCTTGATGAAACTTAGTCACGACATTTTGGTACGACTTCTTATCTACACTTTAGTTAGCTATAGCTTGTGATAGCTACGACTTTTAACTACGATCTTAGCCATGACTTTAGCCATCACGTTTAATAATTACAACTTTAGCTACAACGTTAGCCATAACTTTAGCCATCACGTTTAATAATTACGACTTTAGCCATAACTTTACCAACGAGTTTAGTCATCACTTTAGCTACGACGTTAGCCATGACTTTTGCCATCACGTTTAATAATTGCGACTTTAGCCATAACTATAGCAACGAGTTTAGCCATCACTTTAGCTACGACGTTAGCCATGACTTTAGCCATCACGTTTAATAATTACGACTTTAGCCGTAACTATAGCAACGAGTTTAGCCATCACTTTAGCTACGACGTTAGCCATGACTTTAGCCATCACGTTTAATAATTACGACTTTAGCCGTAACTATAGCAACGAGTTTAGCCATCACTTTAGCTACGACGTTAGCTACCACTTTAACTACGAATTTGCGTCCTTTTTAGCTACGATATTTTAGCCACGTATTTTTTTCAATCAACAACGGGTGCATCATATTTCCAGAAGCGTCATGTCGCGGCGGGGCGCGGCGGCGGGAGGAGCGGTCTGCGTCGACGAGAAAGTTCTCCCGCGCAGATTCGCTCGCGCACTACTACACGCTGCATATACTGATCAGGTATGATCGTGTCTGTAGGATTTTTTTGGTGTTTGACTTAATTATGTATTCATAATAAATATGTACATAGGAAATGTTATTTCCAATAATTTGTGACCTTCTTTCGGCTTTGTGCTACCGTTCTGCGTAACCCAGTACAAACATACGTCTGCTGTGATGTTCCAGGTCGACCTGACACTGATCGGCCGGAATACATCTTTGCCCACTACTGCCAGCAACACTTCCACTACGGTGAGTTTTAAATTTAATTAAAACTAGTTCAACTGGTCATTATATTGATTTAATTCGGTATTTGTTTGTATTTATTTTATATTTTATATTGATTGTAAACTTTATGAAACTAATTTGAATATGTCGTCTTTCTATGCGGTGGTTGATTTTTAATACGTTTTCAAACTTTTTATAGGATGACGTCATCTAGTAGGCTGAATAATGTATGCCCGTGCCATTTGAAACAAAAAAATATACGCTATTTTGACACATTTGATTGACTTTGACAATTGACATTAAGTAAACAAATCTTAATTAAATTTACTAAGGACAGACGCTCCAACTAAGTTAAAACAATTTTGCGAGTGATCGCGAATTGGCAAACGTAGTGTAGGACGCCCTGCGACTCGATGGAGTGACGATATACGTAGGACAGCTGGCGGTGGACTACAAAAGGCTGATGATGATGATGAAACAAATCTTATATCATAGCGTCATAAAAGCGATATGCAGCCTAGAGAGCACTCTACCACCACACTATGGTTTTGTGAACCGACCGTACTAACCACCGAGCTACCATCGCTACAAAAAGCGATCTTGTAGCGATGATAGCTCAGTAGTTAGCGCGGTCGGTTCAAACCCCAACAATGTGCTTGCGTTGCCGGTGAAGGAAAACATCGTGAGGAAACCATAGCGTGGTGGTAGGGTACTCTCTAGTACTCGGCTGGCTAGCTACCACACGAGAGTTGAAAATCTGCCGCCAAGCATCTAACGGTGTGTTCCGGCAGCCTTACTTGAGAGCCAGTTCCATTACAAGCTAGGTGCGTTTACCATCTTGGACCACACCGTCACTTAACATCAAGTGAGCTGTGGTCAAACACCTAGCCATAAAAATAAATAAGGGTTGTGTGTGTGTGTGTGTGCTGCAGGCGTGGGCGGGCGGGGCGCGCGGCGGGCGGCTGACGGCGGCCGGGCTGGACGACGCCTTCCAGCTGTACGACATCGCGCGGTAAGCCGCGCCGAACACAAAACATCAATATTTTATTGACAACACCAACCTCACAAGTCATATTTCCTTAAAAACTAACTGCTAACCTACCCTACTTTAGCGTTAATTCAAGTTGTTAGCTACCTCCACACCAAATTTCATCAAAATTGGTCCAGCCGTTTGAGCGTGAACAAGTAACAAAATCACTCGCAAATTTTCACCTTTATAATACTAGCTGCGCCTTGCGGTTTCACCCGCGCAGTGATGGATGATGATGATGAAAATTATCCCATGTTTTATTCCAGGCCCTAAAGTATGTACATGCAAAATTTCATCTAGATCCGTTCAGCCGTTCTGGCGTGATTTTATTCTGTTTTTTAGTATTTGTTGTTATAGCGGCAACAGAATTACATCATCTGTGAAAATTTGAACTGTCTAACTATCACGGTTCATAAGATACAGCCTGGCGACAAACGGACAGACAGACAGACGGACGGACAGCGGAGTCTTAGTAATAGGGTCCCGCTTTACCCTTTGGGTACGGAACACTAAAAATGAGTGTGCTCTCTCAGGTTCCTGGAGATGCCAATAGTGGTGCAGGGCTGCGAGGACGCGATCGCCGAAGCCCTGACGCCCGACACGCTGCCGCACGTGCTGCGGTGGGCCTCCGCCACCCACGCCAGCCAGTGGGTCCACAGGTAACTTCGACGCGAGATCGAAAATTCTCGATTTTTTTTTTTTATTTCGGATAACTTTGTTAATCGACTTCAAAAAAGAGGAGGCTCTCAATTTGATTGTAATAAAAATTATTCTTTCAAAACACTTGCACCTGTGTAGTTACGTGGTGTTGTGTGGGTATGCGCAGACAGGCGATGCGTTACTTGCGGGACGAGTTCGTATCGATCGCGTCGAGCGGCGGCGCGGCGAGCATCCCCGGCGCCGCGCTGGCGGCCGCGCTCGCCTCGCCCTTCCTGCAGGCCAGCGAACCCGCCGCCCTGCGCGCGCTGCTCAAGTGGGGCGCCGACCACAAGCACAAGCAGCGAGGTAACCGATCATTACGAAACAATAGAGGCCCGATTATTTTACCCTGAGGTAACCTTGTAGGTAAGAATGGCCTGAAGATAACTTTGAGGGTAACTTTGTACAGAGGGTTATGTACGAAGGTCTAAGAATGAAAGAGGAACGAAAATACCGCCTTGAGGTAACCCTAAAATCACAAGCAACAAGCGAGGTGACAAGAATTGAGGGCCGAACATATTACCTTGAGATAACCCAATGAACGAAGATTCGAATAAACAATAGATTTTGGAAAATATTGCATTGAAAGATCTTCCTATTGACATAGATCTATTTAATTTTTCTCTACCTACTCTTCTAAATTATTAATGAAATGGGTTCTCAAGTTAATCTTTCTAGCGAAGGTAAGATAGAGGTCCAAATATATTATTTGGGTTAATTTGTTTTTGAAGGTATAAATGAAATAGATCTGAAGACGCACAAAGTAATATCCTATCTTGAAAGCCACTAGAGAAACGAAGGTTTCGCTCTTGTACATAAAAAAAAAACATTGATCGGAAAAGGCTTATGTTTCCCGTCGTCGCTTTAAGTAAAGCATTTGATAGTGTTGACCGTTCGTTCCTGGTTTCAAAGTAAGTCGCATTGTGTAAATATGTACTTTTTTATGATAAAGTAATGAGACGAATGAGACTCTAGATAGATTAAAACTTGTTTTGATGAGCTAGTACCACAAGTGGCGGTCTTATAGCTAAAAGCGATATGGAAAACAAGAACATTATAAAATTTCAGAGCCGAATGTGGTGTGGCACACGGCGCACTCGGTGTCGCGGCGCGGCGCGCGGCGCCGGTCGCTCAGCGACGCCGCGCTGCGCGACGTCCTCGCGCCGCTCGTGCAGCACGTGCGCACCGAGCACATACCGCGCGACAACGAACTACTGAACCAGGTGAAACGGTGCACAAGTTTGATACCATATGGAATACTGTTCTCACCTTTGGGACGGATCCCCCAAGTTGAGACATATTATATGTAAAAGTAATGAGACGAACAGTGGCGGAGCAAGACCTTAATTCAATGTGGACTGTCACTGTCACTGTCACCTGTCACTATCCCACAACCTGAGCATTTTTGTGGTACACTTTACTAAAAAACTATCACGCCTATAGATTTGTGCTTTAACATAGTAATTTAACACCATATCTAGATGTGTTATCTGTAAAAAAAAAAAATTATAACCACAAGGTATGTTTCGCGAGACCCTCGTCTCTCCTTCGAACATGTTACTACTATTCCGTTCATTATAGCTATCAAAAGTCACCGTTGAGAAACGTTACAATAACGTATGCAAACAGAATCTGAATCTTCAGCTCTGGCCGGCGGGAATCCCCGCGACAGAAGATGTTGTTAGATTAAATAAATATAAATTTGATATGTCAAAAAATGTGCCGTGGTGGTGTCGGCGTAAGAATAGTACCCCACCCTCTCTCCCCGTGGTTGCCGTAAGAGTCGGCTAAGGGATGTAATCCGGAAGATGGGCAGCAGCGTCTTCCTTGAACAATCACACCTAACTGCGCTCGCCAACCCGCCTGCCAAGCGTGGCGAGTATTGGCAAACCCCCCCAGGAGGAGGCCTATGTCCAGCTGTGGACGTCCTGATGGCTGATGATGTGAAATAAATTTATCGCTTCATTAGGCCTTACGTCGCCTCTGGAGACGAATGACTTTTTTGTATTCGTAATGATAAGCCCAGTATTTAACTCGGGTTTTTTTTTTAAATTAAAAAAATGACACTCCACAGACACCGGGGTCCGTGACCTTTGTAAACTTGGGTTAAATACTTATTTAGTCCCTCGAACTACAGGAGCCACCCCGTCTCGGGACTAAATAAGTAACTTTCACCCGTAGGGCAACAATGTAACGATGATAGCTCAGTGGTTAGCGCGGTCGGTTCGCATGCCGAAGGGCGTGGGTTCAAACCCCAACAATGAGCTTGAGCTGCCGGTGAAGGAAAAACATCGTGAGGAAACCATAGCGTGGTGGTAGGGCACTCTCTAGTACTCGGCTGGCTAGCTACCACACGAAAGTTGAAAATCTGCCGCCAAGTACTAACGGTGTGTTCCGGCAGCCTCACTCGAGAGCTAGTTCCATTTCAGGCTAGGTGTGCTTTACCATCTTCGACCACACCGTCACTTCACATCAGGTGAGTTGTGGTCAAGCAACTGGCCTGTCAGCGATAAGAAAAAAAGTACTATTTTTTTGTGTAATGTAATGTGGGTGTGGGTGTGGGCAGCTGGTGCGGCGCGGCATCGTGGCGCCCCCGCCCGCCGCCGGCGAGGAGGGCTCCAGCGCGGGCGCGTGGCTGGGCCGCGGCGCCAGCCGGCCCGCGCGCTGCTTCCTGCCCTATCTCGACGAGATAAAGGTATACAAATGTACATAGTAGATATCTGTAGGCAAAGGTGATTGCTTACCATCACGCAACCCGTCTGCTTGAGTGCTCAATCCTTACAACACGTGACTATTTTTTTAACGTAGTCATGTTCTGCCAATCCAAAGGTTGTCTGGAAGAAATCGCTCGAAGCGATAAGGCCGCCGTTTTAATACCGCCAATTATTCTCGATGTCGTTTTTTTCCCCCTCTTTTTAAGCACGCTATAATTATGTTTATTGTTGGTACAATAAAGTTGTATTCTATTAGGATTTATATTTGTGTGTGTCTGTATGTGCTTGAGTGTGTGGATATGCGTGAGTGTTTGTGTGTGTGGATTGTAATCGTAAAGTATTTTTATTCTTTTTATTAGATTCCTTCTATGTAAGGTTCTAGTTGATTCTAACAGATAAGTGTGTGATATTTGAGGCTTTAAGCCATCCACGATAAGGTCAGTGCCTCTCACGGGCCTCGCAAGAGGCCCTTTTAATGTAAGGCAAAGGGCATTTCGTCCACGCCTAGCTAATAGTTCTTTTGGTTATTAAAGTAAGATTATATAGCTAGTTTTTCTTTCCTTATCTTTTCATTAAGGTGTTCTGACCCATTTTGTATCAGTGGGATTTTTAAAACGGCAAATATTCTGTGTTTGTGAACACGTGTACATTGAACACTAAGAAGTACTTTGGGTTCTCATTTATCAAATCCTCACGCGACATGAAGTGTTCTTTGCTCCTTCAGCTATAGAGTGTTTGAACACGTGTTGACGTCATAAAAGTATTTTCCTGTAACACCTGTATAATCCGGCCTGACGTGTCGCAGGCGCTGCTGGCTGAGCAGGCGGTGCCGGAGGCCGAGGTGGCGCGCGCACGCCGCGCCCAGTACATGCACCGGATACCGGACACCCTGTACATGGTACGTCACAACCTGTTTCCATAATAACAACTTAATCAGGGCGAACGAAGCTAGCCCTGTCACTATTCCACAACCTGAGCATTTTTGTGGTACACTTTACTGATAAACTATCACGCCTATAGATTTGTGCTTTAACATAGTAATTTAAGTTCATATCTAGATGTGTTATCTGTCAAAAAATATAATTTTATAACCACTAAAAATGAATAGTAACAATTGTATATTCATTGGATAGAATGTTATTGTACTACTAACGCCATCTATTAGAAAACCAAAGTAACATAACATAAAATATAAATACATATATATACTCGTGTATATATATGTATTTATATTTTATTAATTCGTGTAGATTATAACGAATAGTATTAAAGAGATATAATGTGCGTCAGGTGGCGGCGGGCCGCGCGTCCCCGCCGTCCCCGGGCGAGGGCGGAGGCGCGCCGGGCGCGGCGGCCGCGGCGCGCGCGTGCGTGTCCCCGCGCGCCGCGGCGGCGCTGCGGGCGCGCGCGCGGGAGCTCCGCGCCGCGCCCTCGGCGCGCACGGCCGCGCACCTGCACCATCACCGGGACCACGTCAACAAACAGGTACACTATACTCACGTGTTAATTGCCGCATTTGGCAGGTATTTGCCGCATTTGGTAAGTTTTTGCCGCATTTGGTAAGTTTTTGCCGCATTTGGTAGGTTTATTGCCGAGGTTTTATAGTCACATTTTCCGGATTTAGTAAGTAGGCAATTGCCATAGTTTGATTAATTTATTTACTGTATCTGATGAATAATTGCAGCATTAAATAAGTATTTACCGCATTTGTTTGCGTTCGTTCTATATCTGGGTGTTTTAAATTTATGTATTACAAAAAAGTATTTCAATGTTTCATGTCATTTATCCTATTACCAGACTTTACTTAGTCTGAGGTTAGATGACGCTGTGTACAATGTCTTTCAAGATTAATTTTATTTGATTAAAGGTTGCCACATTTGGCAAGCATTTGACGTATTTGACAAACGTTTGCCGTATTTGGCAACTATTTCCCGTATTTAACAAAACATTGCCTTTGGTGATGAAAAAGGGCTAAATTCTTTCTCACCACGGGCGGTGCGGTGGCTCCTGGATATTCTCGGTATTAAATAATATTTTTGCGGGTGCGGGGAAAGACGGAGAGAAACTGAAGGCCAGGGTTCGTGTTTCTTGTAAGAAATTATGTAGACTGTACATACCAATCCAGCGTCCAGAGGTCGGAGTGGGCGGCGCGGCCAGCGCAGCGTGCGCAGGTCCACAATTCCTCACAAACTATAGGCACAGTTTCCGTGATCCGTATTTCTCACTCGCAAGTAGGGTTAGGTCCCTTTTTGAAGGTCTCGCGAACTGATTGACGTTATTTTCGAAGCGTCGTGCGGTGTCGACGCGGCGGTGGTTAGACACGTGGAAGAACTGCCCTTTGCGAGGTTGCGTCTCGCTAACTAGCGGCGGGTGGCGCCACACTCGCATTTCCGAGCGTGAATTGACATGTTTACAGTCTAACACAATTAAAAAAAAGAACCAGCCTTATTTAACAAACATTTGTCGTATTTGGCAACTATTTCCCATTTTTAACAAAACATTGTTTTGTTTGATAAAAATTTGCCGTATTTGTGGAACTATTTCCCGTATTTAACAAAACATTGCCTTATCTGACAAACAATTGCCGTATTTGACAGACAAAAACAGGCATACGGTTGGCATTACTTCACCTCACTCGCTTGCTGTAACTCTTGGAGAAAGTTTAGGGGCAATAAAAGTTTTTTTTCGTGTCAGATCGCGTTGCGCGCCGTGAGGGAGATGTCTCTACCCGACGCTTGCGCGGAGTTGTTGATAGCAGACATGGACGACACGTGAGTACTGGCCCACACCAGGGCTGGCCAGTGTGGCCAGGTAGCCTATACGGTCCTACTTGCACATTATGTAAATCATTTTGTATAGAGTTTTAACTTCATTCATTGTAACAGTGTCACATTTTGAAAGGCGATTTCATTCTAATCAAATAAATGGTAATTTTGGTGAAAAATCACGTCAAGATAAACGAATTTTACGAAACTTGTGTTTTTTCGAGTGTTTTATATAAAAATAGTGGTGTTTTATATTCATATATTCATATTCATTTATTTCATAAAGTGGAATTTACATGTCAACAATTAAATTAAATCAGATTAAATTAACTTAAATTAACAATTACATTAAATTAAATCAAATCAAATAAAAAATTAATAAATGTCATTTTTATAATAATTCAATACAAAAAACGAAAAATACACTTTATAAAAGTCTTTGTACATTCCTATTCATTATTATAATCCAGGAAATTATAGGAATTTTTATTTATAAAGGTACGCCAACAGCACACATATTGCAAAAAAATATGAACACATTGCAAAGAGTTATGTTCCGATACATGCGCCAGTTATACACAGCTTGTTATACAAATTGCTTACAGTATAAAGTATTAAGTAATGAAATTATAGTTTTAAAAAGAGTTTCCAAACTTATTCAAAACCATAACTTCATTTTTAATATTAAGGAAAAACACAACTTATTGTAAACATAGGCACACAAAAGAAATATTTTTATCTGAGCTTTCGATATCTACTTAAATTTCCCAAACACAGATTTTAATTTTTAAAAAGTATATTAAATGAAACAACCGGCCGATTTAGAGGCTCACAATTTAATGACGCTTATAATTAATTATAACTAAAGGTAAACTATGCTACTAGGGTGGTCTCACGCCACCAAGTCTTTTCCAGCAAGCTCCAGTTGCGGGAACTGATATAGCTTTGCTGAGTAAGGCTTCTATAAGAGAATATTAGAAGTAAACAACTTAATCTAGAACGGAGGGACGTGGGGGATACATAACTATCTACCCACAACCTCGGCACTTTTATTTATATTTACGAGCAACTAGCACCTCTGAAACTCGCTTCTTAAAATATTTATAAATAATTACAATGTTACTTGACTAATGCTATTATAACGTTGACAACTTTTAAACGATAAACAACTTGACATTAGTATTTAATAGTACTATGACATTAATAATAATATATCATGACATTGATAATATACTATGACATTTATAATATACGATGACATTAACAATTAATTATGACATTTATTAATTATTAGTTTTTTTTTGACCAAAGTAATTATTGAAGTAATATTGTAAACTATACTAAATATTGTATGCCCAAAGGGGCAGCTGTTGATACCCAATTGATGACACCAACTTGTCATACACAGCTTGCGACAAAATATTTTGGATTTTAAATAAAATGCCAAACTACGCGCGCTTGTGTGGGAAAATGATAATAGTAATCTTGTTATAAAATCACGACTACATTACTAGGGCATGACTGTGACCTGCTTATCTGACTATGACTGTGATTTGACTTTATCATGAGACACTTTGCAATACTTAACTAGTCGAATTAGACTTCTCGAAGTTAATAAAAAAAAATAACGTTTCAGCGAGGCGGGTAGTAGTGTGCCGAGTGCGTGCGAGACGCCGCGGCTGGAGCGCCGCGTGCCGCCCGCGGGCGCGGATCGCGACGACTCCTGGACCCCGGACCCGGCCGACTGTTGCAGGTCTGTCGTCTGCCGACTCACGTGTCCGACGCTAACCCATCATGAAACCTCCTTACTGTGCCGACCATATGCTGTGTTGAGCCGAAAGGGGGTCGATGTTTTAATCATTACTAGTCACATTTACTATGGGCTTGTTTGGTCATATATGCTGCAGAAACGATAAACGTAGCCCTGAGACTAGATGGAGTGACGATATACGTAAGACAGCTAGCAGTGGCTGGAAGCGAAAAATCGAATCGGCTTAGCGTGTCCTGGTATATCTATGTCCAGCTGTGGACTATGTTAGATTGATGATGAACGCCTATTGAATCTTGAAAAAAAAAAACATCCAAGTTCTTACAGTAAAAGTCATTAATAATGATAATGAAAATGGTTATTAATTATTGTACACCCTGAGCTTATATAACTGTTTATATATACTAGTATAATATTAGTAAAGATGCAATATCTTATATAAAAACATGTTACTATGGTAAACAAGGACAATTTTCTAGTGTCATGTAGTGCGGGAACTAGATGGCGCCACTCTTTGTCCGTGTTTCGCACAAATCCACTTCGTAGTAAAGCGTCAAATCAATAGATGGCGCTCTTTTTTGTATTTGGTTTGGAGTTGTTTAACAGTCATATAAAAAAAATCTGATTTTTTTATTTTATTATTTCGTTATATAATTAAATTCAAACTCAGACGTAGATAAAATCACAATTTAAGTCTAAACGCTGCAAGAGAGTCGATATAACAATTAATGAGATTTACGTACTACGTAATCTATCTATATCTTTAAACGAGCAATTCTTGTATATATATATATATATATATTCTGAATCTCGGAAACGGCTCCAACGGTTTTCATGAAATTTTGTATCCGGGGGGTTTCGGGGGCGAAAAATCGATCTAGCTAGGCTTCGTTTTCAGAAAACGTCGTTTTATCCATGTTTTCAGCCGAGCAATGCTCGGTCAACCAGGTACTATATATAAAAAGAGCATTTTCCATGTAGACCCGATATCTATAACGAAGCGCTGCTGTTCCAATACACTTTTATATAGATTACGTGTTACGTAATTCTCGTTAATTTATTTGTCAGCCGCTCTATATGAAGAAAATAGAATAATGTAATATATTGCATCTTCCATCGTCTTTTTTGTTTCGTTCCATGCTATAGTTGCCTAGAAAAGATTGCTTTTAGCGATAAGACCGCCACTCGTGGTACTAGCTCCTGAGATTCTTGTGTATATTTTTTATTTACAAATCTGATACAAAATATCTTGACGGTTATGTTGCGGTAGGTCGGGCGGGGCGCTGCGCTGTGCATCCGCCGGCTCGCTCCGGCAGCACGACCTCACCAACGGTGCGTACACGCGACGATAGGGCTGTTCACTCGGCCTACATCAAGTTATTTACACCGATTTTCATTCGCACACATCTTTCGTTCTCACACACACACCCTTAAAAACACAACACACTCTACCACTACAAAGTGTTACCGTTAGCTATAAAGAAAAAGAAAAAAAATTAAAAACTGGCCAAGTGCGAGTCGGACTCGCGCACGAAGGGTTCCGCACTATGAAAACGGCACAAAAAATCGCGTTTGTTGTATGGGAGCCCCCCTTAAATATTTATTTTATGTTGTTTTTAGTATTTGTTGTTATAGCGGCAACAGAAACACATAATTTATGAAAATTTCAACTGTCTAGCTATCGCGGTTCTTGAGATACAGCCTGGTGACAGACAGCGTTTGCAGACAGGTTTTATAGCGATGATAGCTCAGTGGTTAGCGAGGTCGGTTCCTATGCCGAAGGGCGTGGGTTCAAACCCCAACAATGGGCTTGAGCTGCCGGTGAAGGAAAACATCGTGAGGAAACCATAGCGTGGTGGTGGGGCACTTTCTAGTACTCGGCTGGCTAGCTACTACACGAGAGTTGAAAATCTGCTGCCAAGCATCTAAGTGTTCCGGCAGCCTCGCTTGAGAGCCAGTTCGATTCCAGGCTAGGTGTGCTTTACCATCTTTGACCACACCGTCACTTAACATCAGGTGAGTTGTGGTCAAACACCTAGTCTGGCAGCTATAAAAAAAAAAAACGTTCGGACAGACAGACAACAAAGTTTTTTTAAAGTAGGTTTCCTCGCGATGTTTTCCTTCACTGTTGAAGTTATAGGCCATATATGGGCAACATCCGGCCCGCCTCGGCATTTGACCCGGCCCGCGAGACATTTTGAAATTACGCGCGAAGAGAAATACAAACAACTGAGAGAGTTCGCGAGAATTGTTTGCGTTTTTGGAAGTACATATAAATGCGAACAATTTTTCTCGATGATGAAGACTAATAAGTCGAAATGCCGTAAGAGAGCCACAGATGAAAATCTGGAAAACTCGTTACGCCTCTGTACAAGTGGATTTTGAACAAACTTGTTTCTGAAGTTCAAACACAAATATTACATTAATTGTTACAAGTAAATTTACTTCACTAATAACTTAATAAAATTGGCTTTTATATTTTGTGTTATGGCCCGCGACTGTATTAATATAGTAAGTTTGGCATGCAACTACCCAAAGGTTGCCCATACCTGTTATAGGCAATACGCTCATAACCTAGAAAAACAGGTGTGTGCCATTGGATTCGAACCCAGGACCTCCAGATTGGAAGTCAAACAATCTTCCAATCTATCCAAACTTTTCAAATATAGTAATTATCGTAATGTATTTGCAGACAATTCCCGAAGCAATTCGTGCAGTCGCCGGGAAAACTCCGCGCGGGCCGACAACCCGCACCACAGGTGAGCCGGGTCCACACACTCATCCACACACACTCACCCACACACACTCACACACACTTAAAACATAAAAAATAAAACATCTTAAAAGGTCGACAACGTATTTGCTGAAGATATTGCAGATATTCGATGGTGACTGCTTACCATCAGGCTACCTATCTGCTTGATTGCCACCTGTGCCATAAAGAAAAATTAATAAGACGAACGATATTCCTGATGGTAACAGCGAAATTAAGACGAAAGTTTTTATGTTTGTAACTTCTTAACGGCTGGACCGATTTTGAAAAATTTGATATGGACGCAGCTACTAACATAATATACTACTATTCACAGCAGCCTGCCAATTGACAGCCCTGTCGGCCCATTTGGTAGAATATCTACCTTAAGCGCTGTAGGGCGTGGGTTCGATTCCCACTTAGGACAAGCATTTTGTGGTATAAACAAAGTGTTTGTTCTGTGTCTGGGTGTTCTGTATGTATTATAAGTATGTATTTCCAACAAAAAAAAATACATATGTATTTTATCAGAAATGTAGAGATAGCCTAGCCAGCCGAGTACTAGAGAGTACTCTACCTCCACGCTATGGTTTCCTCACGATGTTTTCCTTCACCGGCAGCTCAAGCTCATTGTTGGGGTTTGAACCCACGCCCTTCGGCATGCGAACCTACCGCGCTAACCACTGAGCCATCATCGCTACATGTGTGTAATGTCCTACGATAGGTTATTAAATAAATAAATAGTCGCCGGCAGCTGGGACACTAGTGGCCAGAGGTTAGGGCTGCAGAGTGAGTTGTGTCGTTTGTCAAATGGTCGGTATTGACGAGTCCGGTGTGGTGTCCAGTCGCAGCGCGTCGGGCTCGTGGTCGCGCGGCGCGGCGGGCCCGGGCGCCGGCGCCGGCGCGGGCGCGGGCGCCGGCCGGCTCTCGGCCTGCGTGCCCGACGTGGCCATGGCGCCCAACGCCAACACACACCTGCTCACTGCGCGCGACTACTTCCGCCACCCGCCGCCCTGGGGTCAGTGAACACTAAACAAATTGAATTACTATTTTATTATGTTTGAATGGGGGGTTATCTATGTGATTACCTATTATAATTACATTGATAAATTATTATTATTTCTGATTGAAAGTTATCTATGTAATTGCTATCATTCTTTTTGATTCGTTTATCAGTGTAATTATTTTTGATTTTTATAAACAGCTGATTCGTATTCTGAAACTTTGCGAGTTTTCTTATGAACTAGCGGCTTGTGATTTGTCGCCGACGTATCGATATGTTTATCTGTGTGAGTGTTTACTGTTGCGTGTGTGCGTTTCAGAGTACGGCGGCGTGGTGCTGCAGCTCGACCTCGGGGACGGCGCCACGCACACGCCCAGGCCAGGTATGCACACTACTACTAATTATGCGCTTCCACACTCACAGGTACACATACACACACTTCCACACACGCAGGCACTCATGAAATGTTAATTGCTTGTTTACCGTTAGTTTGCGCGGAACATTTAGCAAACGTTTGACTGTGAGACTGGGGAATTTTAGAAAAGGATGTTTTAGCGATAGTGTTCAAATTATTTTGGCGCAAAAAGTGTCATTTCCATATTGTCCCATTATCAAATCGTTTCAGTCTCAACACGTCCCATTCTCATAATGTCTCATTATCAAATAGTCTCAGTCTCAATACGTCCCATTCTCATAATGTCTCAGTCTCAATACGTCCCATTATCAAATAGTCTGTCTCAATACGTCCCATTCGCATAATGTCCCATTATCAAATCCTCTCAGTCTCAATATGCCTCATTCTCATAATGTCTCATTATCAAATCGTCTCAGTCTCAATATGTCTCATTCTCATAATGTCTCAATATCAAATAGTCTCAGTCTCAATACGTCCCATTCGCATAATGTCTCATTATCAAATAGTCTCAGTCTCAATACGTCCCATTCGCATAATGTCTCATTATCAAATAGTCTCAGTCTCAATACGTCCCATTCGCATAATGTCTCATTATCAAATAGTCTCAGTCTCAATACGTCCCATTCGCATAATGTCTCATTATCAAATAGTCTCAGTCTCAATACGTCCCATTCGCATAATGTCTCATTATCAAATAGTCTCAGTCTCAATACGTCCCATTCGCATAATGTCTCATTATCAAATAGTCTCAGTCTCAATACGTCCCATTCGTTTAATGTCTCATTATCAAATAGTCTCAGTCTCAATACGTCCCATTCCCATAATGTCTCATTATCAAATAGTCTCAGTCTCAATACGTCCCATTATCAAATCGATTCATTCTCAAAACTGTTCTTAAAGAGCCCCATATTAAGTAAATACGTCTCCGCCAAAACTATGACCGTGTGTATACTATAATTGTAGTAAGAGCATGTGTTGTTCCGCAGGGTCGCGCGCGCAACGCAACAGCGTCGCGCAGCAGAACTCGCGGCCGCGCGACCACGCGCCCGTCGCACAGGTAACACCAGCCAGCCACCAGCGTGGCCACGAGGGGAGGGGTCACTAGAAGAGCCGTCCGAATTCCCTTTTAAAAAAGTGTTGCTTGGAGTATACTTCTATCATTATGATAATTGTGTAAATAACAAAAAAATAATTTATAATTTTATTTGCGAAAAATTTATTGAGTAGACGTTCCGTTACGTGACCGTGAACACAGAACAGAGAGTGTGACGTCACGCCGTGCGGAATGCCATTACCGGTGTTCGTTCGTGTTAAAACTACTGCCATACAGATAACAAGATTGTTTCACACGTCGTGACGTCATTCAGACGTTATGACAGTCCTGGTCGTTTTAGAGTTAAATTTTAAATACGTAAGGCAAATTTGCAAATTAAAAGAACATATCTTACATATTAAGTACAGTAATAAACAATTTTTGAAATTTTTATAAAAATTTCACATCAAAATATATAAATATAACGCCCCTTCTTCTGTAGTCGCGTAAAAGTTAAATATATTTAATCATTACATGCATATGTGGGTACTAGCTAAAAACCGCCTCAGTATCAGATGGTTAAAAGTTAGTCTTTCTGCGTCTTAAAAAATCTAAAACTCAAAATGGCTAGTTTCGCAAAAGGACTAGTTCTCAGAATGGGAAATTTACATCGTAAGTTTCAAAGTAACGAGCGCCAAAGCAGCGATGCTCTGGACTTTGTTTTGTGACTCAAAGTTCTGTGTATCGCTGCAATGGTCATGCGTCCTTACTTCAGGAGAGCGTCTCGTAAGCATGAACGTGTGTCTATGTGTGTGTGTGTGTTTGCAGGCGATGTCGTGTGTGCGAGCGCGGGCCGACGAGGACGAGCTGCGCGCCGCCATCGAGCTCTCCGTTATGAGAGGTAACTACTATATTTTTTTTATTAGATTTTGGCATAGCGCTTTCCATTTGCCCGTGTCAAATATTTTGATATTTTCAATTATAATATGGCATTCTTACATCTCCGCGCATGTGCGCTTAAACTTAATCTACTTAGCTCAAGTGAAACTTTAATTTTTATGTTAACACTTGTTATTTATTTTATTGATTAGCATCGTTTTCCATGGAAAATGAAATAAAAATTATATAAATTTTGACGATGATTGCCGTGGTGGTGCCGGCGTAAGAATAGTACCCCACCCTCTCTACCCGTGGTCGCCGTAAGAGTCGGCTAAGGGATGTAATCCGGAAGATGGGCAGCAGCGTCTTCCTTGAACAATCACACCTAACTGCGCTCGCCAACCCGCCTGCCAAGCGTGGCGAGTATTGACAATAGGATATCCATATAGGAGAATGGATAACATAAATATATCTACATAAACACACATCTAAATATATCTATGTGATGTAAAATAAGTCTCGAGTCACAGTCAAAGTCACACGAAAGTGAGTCAAAGTTGAGCACGGTCATTTTAAAATCTCCGACGGACTTTTCGCAAATAATGTGTAAAGTGTGAACGATGTGTGTGTGTGTGTGTAGCATACTCGTCGTTCCACGGGCGGGGGGAGGTGACGTCACGGCGCGGGGGGACGCTGCCCGCGGGCGCGGCGCGCGTGCCGCCCCCCTCCGCGCCGCCGCCCCCGCACCACCCCGCCACTTCGCATGCAGGTAATATAATACGGCCGCGCAGGACTTTAACCCGTTACAGTCCGGTGACGATGTAGAGGCCAACTGGCCAACAGAAAGTCATTACAAAAAACTAGCCCGAATTTGTTTCCTGACGTTGGTTTGTTATGTCGGTCGCTGACATCAGTAGGTGATCCCGTACGTTGACGTTGGGAGGTGATGTCGGTCGCTGACATCAGTAGGTGATCCCGTACGCTGACGTTGGGAGGTGATATCGGTCTCTGACATCAGTAGGTGATCCCGTACGTTGACGTTGGCAGGTGATGTCGGTCGCTGACATCAGTAAGTGATTCGTACATTGACGTCGATAAGTGATGTCGGCCGCTGACATCGATAGGTGATGTCGGTCTCTGACATCAGTAAGTGATTCCTACGCCGACGGTGACCGCTGACATCGATAGTTGATGTCGATCGTTAAGACAACATACTTAAATTCGACTTTTTTCTACGCTGACGTCGGTCACTTGTAGCTGACGTCGGTTGCTGGGCTGTTTCTTCGACATTACAATCCTCTAGTGGACGTAAAGTATATAATCTTCAGTTTTTCACTTTTAACTACCGCCAGCTGTATTACGTATATCGTCACTCCATCGAGTCTCAGGGCGTCCATTAATTATCTTTTTAAATGTGTATATTTGTTAAAAGTGTACGTTTGTGGTTTAATTACACTAGTTGTTCTCAAAAATAATATATTCTAATAATATTTCAAACTAAGTATTTATTATTTTTAATGAAAACGAAATGGTCGAGTCCCTCTCCTGGTAGTAAGAGATAACGTGGTGGTAGGGTACTCTCTAGTACTTGGTTAGCTAGCTACTACCCTCGAGTAGAAAATCTACTGTGTACCTTACGGTGTGTCCACTCGAGAGCCAGTTCCATTCCAAGCTAGATATGTTTACCATCTTAATAACGCATGTCCATGACCATTGCAGCGATACACAGAACTTAGCAAACCAAAGTCCAGGGCGTCGCTGCTTTGGCGCTCATTACTTTGAGACGTTCGCATTGTGTGTGTTGCAGGCGCCCCCCGCACGCCCCGCGGCCCCCGCGCGGAGCCTTCGCCCCCGCACCTCGCTCGTGAGTATTATATTCAATAACTAGCTGTGCCCCGCTAAATTTTTTCGAGATAAAGCCTATGTGTTTATCCAGGGTGTCAGCTACCTCCATACCAAATTTTTTCAAAATCGGCCCAGCCGTTTGAGCGTGAACAAGCAACAAACACACTTTCGCCTTTGTATTAGTGTTATGTAACTGCTGTTTAAAAAGTTGAGTAGGACGCCCCGTGTTTAACTTTTCGCCTCGTTTTTAAGAAATCATTCAAATATTACGTAAGCACAGGGGGCCCTGTGCTTACGTTATATTTGAATGATATGGGTTCTTTGCTTATTTTTGGGTTGGGGGGTCTAAATGGTGTTTATACCAGTAATATTTTCTTAGTTTTGTACCAATGCTTATGTATCCATATGTTTGTCTTACATTCAAAGGGAAGCGGCGTTAAAAAATTACAAAAATTTTACTTATGTAATACTTAAAGTACCTGGATTACCGAGCTTAATTTAACTGTACAGTGGCAGCAAAATAAACGTCTTAACACATCATCAGCCATAGGACGTCCACTGCTGGACATAGGCCTCCTCTTGGGGGGGTTTTGCCAATACTCGGCACGCTTGGCAGGCGGGTTGGCGAGCGCAGTTAGGTGTGATTGTTCAAGGAAGACGCTGCTGCCCATCTTCCGGATTACATCCCTTAGCCGACTCTTACGGCGACCACGGGGAGAGAGGGTGGGGTACTGTTCTTACGCCGGCACCACCACGGGAAACACGTAGAGATATCAATTAGGATTGATATTAGGCGGAATCTCGACGCAATCAGACAACCATTAAAGTGATTAAAAGCGATTCGTGGCGCGCTGGCCTTCTTGTTGTAAAGTCCCCATCGGGCCAAGATGGCCGCCCTGCGTCCATAGACATGGCGCTCTGCTAGAGTGACAGCTGAGTCACTCTTGAATTTGACATTGACATATCGACGACGCACCCATGCGCTGTCATACTCTGTATACATACAGAACACACATACGACAATGTTTCGTATTGTAAGTAGGTGACTATAAGAAGTGGTGACCACTCACCATCAGTTGGTCCTTCGCTTGTTTGACACTCATATTATGAGCCTATCAAGTTGATTGACTGGAATGTCCTACGATATTTATTTTATTTAAAACGAATCCAAAGTTGTGTTATTAGTAAAAGTTGTTGGTAATAATGAGTTACGACCACCTTTCGACTTTGTACAAAGAGAAGAAGAAGAAGAAGAGAGAGAATATGTATTTTGTTTGTTCCAGTGGCGCGTGCATCCCCCTCGCCTTCCCCGCGCAGACGAGACTACAGGTACTCCATAATTACATTATTTTTATCGCTTTTTTTTTTCTTTTTCTTCTTGGCATCGCACTCTGTGCATTCTGCCAGTTTTAATGTTTCTGTATTTTGTGTGCAGTTTTCAGCTTCTTTATCTTTTTAGTCAAAGTCCAATCTTGGTCAAGTCCAGTCCGTGCCAGTCAAATCCAGTCATGCTTTAGTAAAGTAGTGGCGACTTTACTAAAAGCTTCGATGTAGTTTTGGAAGCAACACGAAAAGTCATGTTACACCGCATTACATCACTTTCCCACACTCGCGCTAGTAATTCGGTTTCTTTATGAATAAAACACCGCAATTTTTATACATAAACACTAGGAAAAACACTAGTTTTTGAGACAATACAATTGGGTGACACGACTCTTTCCGCGTTCCCGCCAAAAAACCCTTACCGCTTTATGTATGTTTGTTTGTGTGTGTGTAGCGACAGAACTCAGGTCTGTTCTGATGATGAAGCCGGAAGGTAGGCGGTTCATCGGGACTATTCTAGTAACCGTAAACACCACTGAAAAGTAAAATATACAATTTCGTTTACTTGGATGACACTTTTTCCAGTAATTTTGGTTTAAAAATCAAATTACTGAACTGATTTTGATGAAATTTCTATTCGAGTCAGAAAGTATGTCTTTTCAAATCTTTTGATAAATGACAGAGTTCTGAAGGGACAGACATTTAAAAAAATACAATCGAATTGAGAACGTCCTATTTATAAGTCTGTGAAAAACCAACTGTAGCGATCTATATCTGTAGTCGTTTTACATGCTGAAGGGCGTGGGTTCAAACCCCAACAATAAGTTTGAGCTGCCGGTGAAGGAAAACATCGTGAGGAAGCCATAGCGTGGTGGTAGGGTACTCTAGTACTCGGCTGGCTAGCTACCACACGAGAGTTGAAAATCTGCCGCCAAGCGCTTAACGGTGTGTTCCGGCAGCCTCACTTGAGAGCCAGTACCATTCCAGGCTAGGTGTAGTTACCATCTCCGACCACACCGTCTGTCTCCGTCTCGATTTATAAATGACGGAGTTCTGAGGTGACAAACATAAAAAAGAAATACAAGAGAACCTCCTCCTTTTTGAAGTCGGTTAAAAACCAACTACAGCCAACCAATCAACTACAAGTATCTGTTTTTTTTTTTAAACTGTACCTTGTAAATGTTTCAGGCTGGAGGCGGGCGGGTACGGCGCGGGGGGCTCCGGGGGCTCCAGCCGCGGACACAGCCCCAACAACTACGCGTAACGCACACAGGTACAACCCACACACAAAACGTACCTCACCACTTATGTAGGTTCCAATATCGTGAAACTTCAAGCTTATAAGCCGACAGGAAGTCATTTACTCTAAATTATCAATTAAAACTTTTCGTTCGTTGTTTCATTAAAAAGTTGACCCTTGCAGCCTATTTTACATTGTTCATGATACTGAATAAATTGACCCCCTTTCAGTTCAGACTGTAATGTGACACCCCAAACTTATAATCTTGCAGTCGAGCCATGTTGAGATGAAATAAGTCAGCGTAAGTGAATTTGTAACTAATCTGTGTTTGACCATTGACCATTCTTACATGTTGTAAAGAATAGAAAGGCAGACACATCTAAATCTAAATTAGTTTAGTGATAGACCGAGAGCGGAATGTCTGTTACTCTACCCCGTCGGGTACCAAGTTGCGATTTCCTTAGCAGGAGGTCGTCTAGGTAGGTACCACCGCAGTACCAGATATTCTGCCGCTAAGCAGTAGTGTGTTAACATTACTGTGTTCCGGTTTGAAGGGTACTGCAGCTAGCGACATTACAGGGCTGTTAAGACTAACAATCTAGTCTCAAAGTAATGAGCGCCAAGGCAGCGATGCCCTGGACTTTGTTTTGCTACTCAAAGTTCTGTGTATCGCTGCAATGGTCATGGACAGGCGTTATCTCTTAACATCAGGAGAGCGTCTCGTTCGTCTCATTACTGTTACATAAAAAAAAAAAACAATCCAAATGTTGTACATCCCATAGCACTCAATAATAATAAGCTCTTAAGACAGGATCTACTCAACAAGTGAACAAAAAAAACATTTATACAACACTACTTAGGTATTTTAGTTATGTTTTTTCTTTTGATAATATACCCTGTCTGTTTTATATGTCTTTAGTGAATTTTATCCTTACCACAGTTGCCTGGAAGAGATCGCTTTAAGCGATGAGACCGCCAATGGTTTCATTATGTTTTGAATGTTAAATATGATTTTTTACTTTTAGTATTTTCGTTATTTTTTCTTCACCAATCTATCTGCAATCGGCTGTTGTCGCCCCAGCAGCCAAGACCACTCTTTGGATTGTAATACAGCTTCCATTTTCATGGCTTTGATATGGTTAGCCCAGGTCAATCTCCTATCCAAGTGTAGGCCAAGATATTTCGCACATTTTTTTTTTTAAACAATAAAGAGTTATCTATATACAGACAGACAATCAATTAAAAAAAATTATGCTGTGTGATCCCATCTTTACATAATCATGGACACTTAGTTCCCCGAGTGTTGTCGAGTATACTAAACTTGTAGTTGGTACCCGATGTGTTAGAGTTACCGATACATCGCTCTCGGTGTACGAACGGCAGGACAGACGTACATTTGTAAATATAACGAGTCGATTCTACTCGATCGAACTTTAGACTGATACTTTGGTGTTAATAATATTATGTTATAATTTGTTAATGTTTGTCTGTAACAAGTTTATTTGTCATAAAAAACTCGACAACGGTGAAGTCTAATAAAAATTTGTAGTTATTAACCGACTTCAAAAAAGGAGGAGGTTTTTAATTCGACTGTGTGTTTTTTTTTGTACATAATGCGATCATTCCGCCTATTGTGAATCGATTTTGATAATTATTTTTTGTTTAAAGCTGTAAAACAAGGTAATTAAAATTTTCATGCCTGTTGGTTTCGACAGTGCACTCGGAACGTCTACTTGTTCGTATATATACAAGGTTGCACGGAACGATTGTACTCACCGAAAGGAAGAAACTACTCAATATTGTGAATTACTTTCACTTTGAGATCAAATATAAGTCGTTTAAAAAAAGGCGTCGACCAAATTTATTTCAGGATTGATGGTACAGTAATAGTTTACTATGATGACCTCCTGTCGATATAGTGCCACCGTTGCGCGCAGACTTGTATGTTGAAATACATACATGTTACTACACCAGTCTTATCTTTGTTTTACTGTTGTCGGGTAAATGTTATAGAAGTAAGTCGCATTCGACACGCGACTTGCGAAGCACTTCCATGTCTATCCCAGAAAATATTTTAAATGTAAAATATATTAAAAAAAATAAATGTTTATTTTGATCTCTTTAGGCTCAAACTGTTATCTTGCATGTAAATAACGTAGTTGTAAATAATTAACAAATATAAATATAAATTTTGAAACGGAAAGAGCATTTTATGAACAAATCGGGAAACGTCCGCCGAGGCACGCGTAACGTGCAACGATACATAAACTTACGCTTACCATCAGGCGTGTTGGTGCTCAAACGCCGACTTTACCATAGATAAATAATAATAAAAGAACGGGTTCGAGTGAAAACCTCGTTTCTTTTTGTAGTCGGGTTGAAAACAGTTTGAAACTACCGCCATTTTTATGTTTGAGCCATTGATGGAGTTACGAGTGCCTCCATCGACAGTGACCTTACCTCTCTACTTATATAGATATAACTTATGTATGTTTGTTACTGGACTTAACTGCACACAAACTGTTTCATGTCGCACTAGCTGGCCCTACAGACGAATTGAATTCTAATAAAGTATTAGATTTAGATATAGAGATAAAATCGATCTAGCCGAGTCTCATCTCTAGAAGAACGCCTTTCTCCCTGTTTTAAATTGTATATCTATATGTCGCAGGCAATTTGTATAATTGCGCTTTTTACAAACGGCGTCCTTCGTTTAAAAACTCGCAGTATTGTAATATGCCGAAGGCAAATTGTAAATTGCCTTGTCACCATATAAAACGCTACATTTGCTGGACAATTCAAACGCTGCTCACAAATTGCCGCGGCTAATTGAAGTATTCATACTTATTGTTTGTAAAAGTTTTAAATTATTATGTCATGTTATAAGGTCAAATGTCATATCTGTTTAGTATTTAAATATTTTACATACAAACTTTTTTTTTAATGGCTGACATGATAGGTGTTTGACCACAACTCACCTGATGTTAAGTGACGGTGTGGTCGAAGATGGTAAAGCACACCTAGCCTGGAATGGATACTAAATACTTTAGGAGGACATATTTACTCTTATTTTAAGTCTTGATAGGTAGAATAAAGTCTGATCAGTTCAACCTGTGTTTAACGATGGTCATCCTACAATAACAATCAATGCTGAGTATACCATTAACAAGTCGTTAATTAGTTGGCGTGTTTCAAAACTGCGAATGTTTTTAAACGGGCAATGCCGTTAGTAAAATGCGAAATTATACAAATTGTCTGCGACATATACACCGAGCAATGCTCCGTCGCCCAGACACTAAATATATTATTAATACTATTATGACATTTTGAAACTATTTATTTGAACGCTGGAGTGGAGGCGCCACTGTCAAATTTACGCACAAAATGGCAGATCCGGGGTTGGTGCTTGGCCACGACTGGTGGTCAGTATACCGTCATAAATTTCTATTGTGTAAAAATCGCACTGAGCGACCACTTTGCTGTAACTATTTTGATATTAATTTGTTCCTCGTATTTCGAGCTACTTATTGTGATTTATGTCAGGCGCTCACGAAATGGGCATCGCAGTCGAAGCAAATGAAATGTTTTGCGCGGTTAAGTCTTTGTAACACAATCATGCGATCAGATCGCATAAGATTATATTCGGTTGGATAGAGGTCGCTGTACTTATCATTATACAACTTGTGCTACAGCCATCACCCTCAAATCGTGACAAAATATCTAATCCCCTAAATGCAAACAAAATAGAAAACCTACATTGACCAGATATTTGACAGATCGAGTCCACGACTTTCCTGTTTTGGCTGATTCGCGGAAAAATTCGCCCCATTGTATTTTTTTCCAAAACTTGTGTTTTTTCGTGTGTTTATGTATAAAAATAGTGGTGTTTTATTCATAAAGTGCCGAATTACAAGCGCGAGTCTGGGAAAGTGATATAATGCGGTGAAACATGGCTTTTCGTGTTGCTTCCAAATATCCATCGAAGCTTAAAGTAAAGTCGCCACTACTTTACTAAGACATGACTGGACTGTACTGTGAATTACTTTAACTGTGACTTAATTTGATTATTCATGATATACGTGAATATATAAAATTACTTGACACTGGCAAATGGATTAAATGCGACGCCAAAAACGAAAAAAAATCCCAAAAATACTTATGACGTTTATTTTGACATTTCAATAAGACTGTAATATACATTTGGTACGTTTTTAAATTTGTTATTGGCTTAGACGTATGTGATATTGAACGCGATTGATTTTGTTCTCAATTTCAGTGTTTTAAACTGATAAGTACAATGACCTCCTTTCAGCTATAGCCTAAAATAACAGTAACCCTGTATGACTAATGTGAATATGTTTGTTCCACGCTGCCAGGAGATCCCTGCACTGTATATATAGAGCTAGATACACATACTCGCGCATACGGCGAGAAGTCGAAAATTACCCCAAACAATAAATACTTATTAAAAAAAAAGTAAGTTCCGGGTATGGCATGGGATATAGACAAGCGGTATTTCTTACCCTCAATTGAAGGAAGATTTTACTGCTTTGCAATCGCGGCCTTATCGTTAACAGGAATTTATTCGCGATACAGCGAGGGGGGGAAGTATGTCCGTTCGGTGTGCGCGCGTCCGTATCCTGTCTCTTGTAATAAATTAACCTTTTAGTATTGTTATTTAAATATTATAAATTAAGTTATATAAATACAATAAAGGAATATCATTTTAATATTGTTTTAATTTGTTTACCCCCTACTATAGATAATATATACATTTTCTAATGTCACGCGTGGGGACTAGATGGCGCCAGTCCCTCCGTGTTTCGACTTCACTTAGTAGTGACGCATCAAATCAATAGATGGCGCTTCTTGTTAAGTGAATTTCTCTGCTTCGTTATGTGATAACTGGTTTTTATGGCAGGAAACAGTGTGATGAATAAGACGCTCTCCTGATGGTAAGAGATAACGCCTGCCGCTGCAAGGGTCATCTTTGTATCCAGAACTTTGAGTACCTACCTAACATAAGAAATTTCAAGGCATCGCTGCTTTGGCGCTCATTACTTTGAGGCTGGATTAGTTTCAACAGCCTTGTAAGCTGCAGTATCCTTCACAGTAATATTTACACACTACTGCTTGGCGCAGAATATCGGGTATTGGTACCTAGACGAGCTTCTAAATTACAAAAGGAGTGAAATAATACCAAATAATCAGTTGTAATAATTATATTTTATTAGTTATTAATTACAATGTCTAGCACCAACCTCCCTCCCCACTCTAAAAGTACATCCACACACTTGCACACATTTACAGCGCAGCGAACACTTCGTGCGTCGATCAAAGAAACGCACGCCTTGCAACAGCAGCGTGTTCCACCCAAACAAATAACAACTATAACATATGACATTAAGGTTAAAAATGCAAAAACTGTTGAACACGACGCGAATGAGACAAAGTCAAGCTTCACAATTTGCAGAAAAACTAGACAAGTTTCCGATGTTGAGTTTCATGAATACAGCGCCTCTGGCGGGCGGAAACGGAATCAAACTAACAGGACGTGCTGCCATTTTTTGTGCCAAAAGGTTATTTCGCAAATTGTTGTGCTAGACTTTCTGACAACTGGCGAGACGCAATCGGGCGGATGCTGAGAAATATTCCGTTTCTTTGATCGAAGATTTCGTTATTAATGGTGTGGCTACATAAATAAAGCTTTACCAACAAGTAAAGCGATTTTACACAATTCCGCTGATTTATAATCTATCAGATAACAGACGACCACCGCGGACCAAGGAGAACGAAAGAATGAAATATATATTCATTGATTCAGGCGTTACTTTGCTGAAGTTCATTTTGAATTTTCTAGGCATATCTCTAAATATATATAACTCAAAGGTGACCGACTGACTGACATAGTGATCTATCAACGCACAGCCCAAACCACTGGACGGATCGGGCTGAAATTTGGCATGCAGGTAGATGTTATGACGTAGGCATCCGCTAAGAAAGGATTTTGATTAATTCTACCCCCAAAGGGATAAAATAGGGGATGAAAGTTTGTATGAAACTTTGTCAATTTTAAACCGATCGGGCTGAGACTTTGCATGCATAAAGCTACTATGACGTAGGCATCTAGCGCGGGTGAAACCGCGGGGCACAGCTAGTAATATATATAGTAACTGGATGACCGAGCTATGCTCGGCTGAAAACACAGATAACACGACGTTTTCTAATAATGAAACCTAGCTAGATCGATTTATCGTCCCCGAAACCCCCTGCATACTAAATTTCATAGAAATCGTTGGAGCCGTTTCAGAGATTCAGATTATATATATAATATATATATATATATACAAGAATTGCTCGTTTAAAGGTATTAGATAGATTTAATGTATATCCGCTTATCCTTTTGAGCGCCACAAACGCATTCCCATGTCCTGTACGCCGAGGCCCAAAGTAAACAAATTGCTTGAATAAGAATCCATGTTTTTTATTTCAATATTTCTCAGCACTCGTGGCTCTAGAGACTTGTTTCTTTATACTCATATGTTGCTGAGATATTCTATTTTGAGGAATGTTGAATTAGAATTCCAGTAATAATTGTTCAATATGTTTATTTCATACTAGCTGTGCCCCGCGGTTTCACCCGCGCTAGACGCCTACGTCATAGTAGCTTTATGCATGCAAAGTCTCAGCCCGATCGGTTTAAAATTGACAGTTTCATACAAACTTTCATCCCCTATTTTATCCCTTTGGGGATAGAATTAATCAAAATCCTTTCTTAGCGGATGCCCACGTCATAATATCTACCTGCATGCCAAATGTCAGCCCGATCCGTCCAGTGGTTTGGGCTGTGCGTTGATAGATCACTATGTCAGTCAGTCAGTCAGTCACCTTTGAGTTATATATATTTAGATTATTGTGGGCGGGGTTTTTTGTCGCCTGTAGACGTCGTTGGCGCACAGGACCCACAAGTGCTAGTCACGTATAAGCGACTTTGACGCTCAAAAGGTTAAAAGTCATTTCGGTTACAACTTATCACTATTGTCCAAGTCACAGTCAGTCATAAGAAGTAGGTAAGTCAAAGTCGAGTCCGGTTATGTCCTAGTAGCGTGTCGACTTTACTAAAACCTTTTAAGAGTTGGAAGCAACACTAAAATATGTATTTTGTCACATTACAATACTTGTCCACAGTCGTGTACAATTATTCGTCACACACACACACATAAACTAAATTAGAAGTTGAATCGCCTCCAAATTCTTTTGCTGTCTTTAATCACAAGATGGTCGTCAGAAACAAGTCCAGAAATTTACTAGTCACACTGTACACTACATGTTGGGAAAGGGACTCAAGGTAGAATTCGAGGACTGTACAACGGGACAGGAGTCTAATACTTAACAAATCAAATAGATGGCACAATAATAAACATTCGAGATTCTTCGATGTTCTATGAAGTTATGCGGAACGGTAGCCGGTACTCAAATAGAAAAAAATAAACATATTTTTTTTTAATTTAGGATTCGGTTACGTAGGGGAAGTCCAGAATGACATTTCGTGTCATCGCTACAGTTCTGCGTAACCCCATATAGCTGTATCGACGATTTACAAAACAAAAATGTTTCCTATAAGTTGGTTTGAAAATCCTCGTTACATAAGTCTTTAAAACAATAAAAATATTAATAAGGAGTCATTATTAATCAACTGGTAGTATAGCAATTTCACACGGGCTATACTAAAGTTATTTTTTTAATTTTTGGCGTCGCACAATGTGAATTGTTCACACTATTGTGTATACTTTTTTAAATTTATGACGTCATACTTTGTTGTTTTTTTCAAAGTCAATATTTCATTTTTAAACGTCTCATGATAGATTCAAATTAAAAAAGCATTAGTTATAGCGTCACGGTCAAGTTCAGTCCGTGCCCTGATTAGTTGTGCCCTTACTAGAAGCTTCACGTAAACGCAATTCGGCATTTTTTTTAAATGATAAACTGGCTGTGTTTGGTCGCAGTTCACTTGATATTAAGTGACGGTGTGATCGACACAGTAATGATTACACACTACTGCTTGGCTACAAAATATCTGGTACTACGGTGGTGCCTACCTAGACGACCTACCACCAAGTAAAAATTACGTATGATGTCATATATACGTAAATATCGGTGGACATTTCACAAAGCGCCATCTGGCGCCAAATAAGCAAAGCTTGCACTATGGGAACCATCAAAATACATATTTTTGCCGTTGAATTAAAAATTACCCTTACTATAAAACACAAGAAATGCAACAATTATTAACAATAAATGTAATATTATTACAACGTCTCCGGGGAGGGGTTCGCTTCTAAAGCAAGCTTATATTCCGTTTCATACGTCACGGCGTCAGTCAGTGTTCCTTATAGAAGATAATTAACACGGGGTTACACGGAACTTGTACTAAGCCGAAATTGCGTTAGATTCTATAATAAAATCCCACTTGAGGTAACTAAAATGTCCTATAATAAATTCAAAGATTTTATAAAGCAGAGGTTAATTGACAAAGCCTACTATAAGGTGGCTCATCACGTGGAAGACAGGAATATATGGTTGTAGTAGCTTCTCTCTGCACTTGCATCCCCCTGGCTAAGTGACAATTGTAGTAAGCATAATGTATTAATATTTATATCTGTAAATTGTAGCCTAATATGAAAAGAAAGATCCACAAAAAAATGCCTTGCTGAGTTTGTTGCCGGAGTCTTCTCAGTTGAAGTGTAATTACGAGCCGGTGGTAGATTCAAACATGTAACTTAACGTTCATAAGTGCCTTACCAGGGCCTGAATTGAATAAATGACTTTTTGATGTTGATTTTTTGCCAGAAGCAGGTCATTGCGAACAAATTTTACTTTGAAATTTATTTATTTATTTATTTAATTCTTTATTGCACACTTAAGATAATATGTACAAAAGGAGGACTTAATGCAATTATTGAAATTAATAGTAATAACACCAAAACGAAACGACTTTTCAATTCATTTTCATTTTCCAGCATTATTCTTAGCGGAGCCCTATTTTTGTTCCTTATTTGTCTTATGTGTCACAATATAAAAAAGTGTTTTTTTTTTTTAAATTTCGGTACCGACACACCGTGGTGGTGCCGGCGTAATAATAGTACCCCACCCTCTCTCCCCGTGGTCGCCGTAAGAGTCGGCTAAGGGATGTAATCCGGAAGATGGGCAGCAGCGTCTTCCTTGAACAATCACACCTAACTGCGCTCGCCAACCCGCCTGCCAAGCGTGGCGAGTATTGGCAAAACCCCCAGGAGGAGGCCTATGTCCAGCAGTGGACGTCCTATGGCTGCTGCTGATGATCGTCACAGTACAGATAATAATACTACGTATAGAATGGACACTATTTCCTCCCACCAAGTCGCGGATTCCTCATCCCGCATCAAGTCTGAGCTGTCGAGGAGCTGATTAGAGCAAGGGTCGCGCCGCACGATAATCTTTTTCACTAAACTGAATAACGAAAGTTCCGAGCAAGACGCGGAGGGCTTCCGGACGCACACGCGGCTAACTTCATTATTGTTGTTTCTAACTAAATGAGACATTAATAACAATTATTGCGCCTAATTGTAATTATTGTTTTTTTTTTATGGCTGACAGGCTAGGTGTTTGACCACAACTCACCTGATGTTAAGTGACGGTGTGGTCGAAGATGGTAAAGCACACCTAGCCTGGAACGGAACTGGCTCTCAAGTGAGAGCCAGAACACACCGTTAGATGCTTGGCGGCAGGTTTTCAACTCTCATGTGGTAGCTAGCCAGCCGAGTACTAGAGAGTGCCCTACCACCACGCTATGGTTTCCTCACGATGTTTTCCTTCACCGGCAGCTCAAGCTCATTGTTGGGGTTTTGAACCCACGCCCTCCGGCATGCGAACCGACCACGGTAACCACTGAGCTATCATCGCTACAAATGTAAAACGTATAAAAAACTTGAACAAAGAATCATAAGTTTGTGCAGTGCATATTTTTGTATATTGGAGTGAAATGCGAGGAACTGAATATTTATTATATATTCCACCGTCCTACGAAATTGAAGTGACTGTAGTTGTTTTTGTAGGTAATATAGTAAATCTACAGCGATTAGTAAGTGAAACAGGTCTCGGAGCACTTGGGTAAGTGTCACATCATCAGCCATAGGACGTCCACTGCTGGACATAGGCCTCCTCCTGGGGGTTTTGCCAATACTCGCCACGCTCGGCAGGCGGGTTGGCGAGCGCAGTTAGGTGTGATTGTTCAAGGAAGACGCTGCTGCCCATCTTCCGGATTACATCCCTTAGCCGACTCTTACGGCGACCACGGGTAGAGAGGGTGGGGTACTATTCTTACGCCGGCACCACCACGGGTAAGTGTACAATAATGTCATTGATACAGTGACAACCTTAGACTCCACGCACACATTCGCGCGTGTACAAAAACTACAGGTGTGTACTGTCTGTGTAATAGGTAGTTATAATGAAGCGTTGGTATGGAGATCTGATTGACTGTCCAGAATGTGGTATCCAACAAAACAAAACAAATATTTAATAACATCAAGTTACATGGCGATAGTAAGTATTTAACAGAACCTCCTTCCGGTCCAGTGGTACATTTCCGCGTACCCCGCATGGAACTGAAACGTGCGCGATAAATTTCTTTGAAGCCTTGAACTGTGTTTTTGTGACCTAGCGTGTTAGGCGTTTGACCAAAGCTGACTCGACGCGGTCCGAAATACACTCAGCCTCGTATTAAATGCCTTTAAACTAAAAACATCAATCGCAACTTAGTCACTCGACGTTAAGAGCACATTTAACTTATTTTACACTTGATTACCAGCAGGGTTAGAAACTTGGAGTGTGCTATGACACCAATCAAATTCAAATTCAAAAAAATTAGCAGCTTTATATGTTTGGTCAAATATCAATATACTTTTGTAAGCAGTTTTTTTTTGCGATTTCAAATTTGTGTGCCCTTCATAAAAGTTATTCGTAATTAGAACAATGACCCCCTTTCAGGTTAGTACCCCAAGCTTATAACCTTGTATAATGGACAGGGTGTTACGAGATTATATCCGATCATTTTAACACCTTTGTAATCAAACGAAAAACATGTGTTTAAATATTATTCATTTTAAACAAAAACAATTACGCAGAATGAGATTGCACTTTTTGCATTATGTTAATAGTTATATTTCCCAAGTGTCTCATAAAATTAAGTAAAATAAGTCTTAGTCACAGTCAAAGTCACATAAAGTAAAACACGGTCATGTCTTATCAATGCTATGCCTTTATTAGTGTTGACTTTATTAGACATGATGAAAATTTATGAACAACATGAAACAAGATAAAATCAAATAAAATGAGTCAAAGTCACATAAATTAAATCACAGTCATGTCTAGTCTATGCTATAGTAAAGTAGTGGTGACGTCATTGGACACTACATTATAACACTCGCGCACACACACGTGCGTATAATTCGCCACTATTTGAACAAAACACCACTATATTCGTACATAAACACTTAAAGAAACACAAGTTTTGTAGCGACATGATTTTGCTGCGTTGTATCAGATATTTCCTTAGAATGTGTGTTTTATTTTTTTCTTCCTATTCTTACAATTAAGCACATCGTGCATTTGCCAAAGTGGAATCGTTTTAAAGATCAAGTTATGTTAAAATCGTTACACAAGTCACAGTCAAGTTTATCAAGCCGTGGTCAAGTCCAAGTCAGATATGACTCATATATGACATGGGGTACCGAGAACATTTGAAGACTGAGTATTTCTAAAAGACACCCATCAAGCTGTGGTCAAGTCCAAGTCAGGTATGACTCATATATGACTTGGGGTACAGAGAACATTTGTAGACTCAGTATTTCTAAAAGACACCCGCATTTTATTTTCCTATATCATAAATCAATATAAAAAAATATTATTTTTAATGATCGGATATTTTCAAAACATCCTGTAAAACTAAGTGCAAAATCAGTATTTAATATTTTTAATTTATACATCTATAATATTAGACATTTAATAATAATATTATATAATTTCTTCTATTTTTATTACAATTTCTAAGTAGGTACTCATTTAAGACAAAAATATATTTTCTTTTTTTTGATAAGTAGATTCGTTACAATAATTGTTATTTATTTATTGATAATTTATTAATATTATTATGATTTGTAATACATTAATTGTTTTTTTTTGAGATTCAATTTTTTTTATTAACATAGATTTATAAAAAATTGGATTTCTGGTACAATTTAACAAAAAAAAATGGATTACGATTTACGCGGAACCAAAAGTGGTTTTAACAAGTTTAGTGTTCAAAATGTTTTTAGGTTTTTTTTAAATCGCGTAATGGATATCAATTGTTCTATATACACTATCTTGAAGTCAATGATAAGTTGAATTTATAACCTCCCTTCGTTTTTGAAGTCGGGTAATTTTTTTTTATTTTTTAGATACATACATATTATGTAAAATCCAATAATTTATAAATCTATGTTGACATATAAGTTATAAAAACATACTTATCATATAATCGATCGTTTTGTCAACCGATATAGTCGATTAAAAGTCCCTAAGTCATCGGTCGCACGAACACCCTCGACACAGATGCGAACCGATCGCGCGACCACAAAGTCCGAGCAGAGAACAGACTGTAAATTTTATCCAATTGCGCAAAAAGGAGGGCTTTATTTTCAGCAGTGTGGTCTCTCTTATCTCGTGAACTCTTCATATTTGGACAAGTGAGGTGTCGGTCAACGCGTCTCAGCGTGTCATAAAGCATGTGACGTCACAGCAAATACAACATGGCGGACTGTACAACCTAAATTGGTGTATCCGTGTTTGGTGTCCATGGAAAGGGTTCAATATATAAATTTAATTTTACTTTACATAAAAGTTAAAAAGTCTAATTTTTTTAACCCCCGACGCAAAAAGAGGGGTGTTATAAGTTTGACGTCGATGTCTATATGTTTGTCTGTCTGTGGCATCGTAGCTCTCAAACGGATGGACCGATTTCGATGCGGTTTTTTCCATTTGAAAACCAGTTTCCTTGAGGTTCTTAGCTATGTTTGGTTAATTGAATAGGGGGTTTTTAAATTTTCAATATATGGAATTAAATTTATTTATGCTTGACAACAGCTCACTTGATGTAATTTTTTTTTTATGTAATTGTAATGAGACGAACGTAACGCTCCCCTGATGGTAAGAGATAACGCATGGCCATGACCATTGCAGCGATACACAGAACTTTGTCTAAGTCCAGGGCATCGCTGCTTTGGCGCTCATTGCTTTGGAGACTGCCCTTTACAGTAATGTTTGCACACTACTGCTTGGCGGCAGAATATCTGATACCACGGTGATTTACCTAAGTGACGGTATGGTCGTAAATGGTAAACACATCTATCCTAGAATGGAGCTGTCTCTCAACAAATTGTAGTAATATTTATTTGTTAAGCGAAGACGCGGTCAACGATGGAGCACTTTTTCCTAGAATGCATCTAAATTGTATCTATCGGGAAACAACCAGTCAGGTAAAGCGGTTCGCACAGTGAAAGTGGAATCAAACTGTGTTACCATGTAACGATGTCGATGGAACACCGTGGATTGAAGTACTTCTGTGTGAGGGCTAGGGGCTAGTGTGGCGCCCTAGTGTCAGGTGTTCACAGGTCGGTCTCGGAGCTCGGTTCGAGCCAATGTCGGCGCCGCGCTCCCGACCTCTGAGGAAGATTACAGTAATACTTATTACACGAGAATTATTACGACAGTTTTTTAATGAAAAAAGCGTTTTTTTTTAATGGCTGACTGGCTAGGTGTTTGACCACAACTCACCTGATGGTGACGGTTTGGTCGAATATGGTAAAGCACACCTAGCCTGGAATGGTACTGGCTCTCAAGTGAGGCTGCCGGAACGCACCGCTAGATGCTTGGCGGCAGATTTTCAACTCTCGTGTGGTAGCTAGCCAGCCGAGTACTAGAGAGTACCCTACCACCACGCTATGGTTTCCTCGCGATGTTTTCCTTCACCGACAGCTCAAGCTCATTGTTGGGGTTTGAACCCACGCCCTTCGCCATGCGAACCGACCGCGCTAACCACTGAGCTATCATCGCTGCAAAAAAATAACTTTATTCGATATAGAATGTTCTATTACATTTATCTTAAACTAGCTGCGCCCCGCGGTTTTACCCGCGTGGTGATGGATGATGATGAAAAGTATCAGGGCCAGGGCCTATGGTATCTACATGCAAAATTTCATGCAGATCCGTTCAGCCGTTCTGGCGTGATTGAGTAACAAACAAACATCCATCCATCCAAACTTTCACATTTATGATATTAGTGGGATAATTCAAATTAAAAATTATTTATTGACATAAAAACGTTACTCAATTACATTTATGTCACAGAATTGTACATTAATTAATCAAATTCAAAATAAAATATCAAACTCAATTAGAAATGAAATGTCAGGTTCAAATACAATGTCAAATAGAAATGAAATGTCAGGTTCAAATACAATGTCAAATAGAAATGAAATGTCAGGTTCAAATACAATGTCAAATAGAAATGAAATGTCAGGTTCAAATACAATGTCAAATAGAAATGAAATGTTAGGTTCAAATACAATGTCAAATAGAAATGAAATGTCAGGTTCAAATACAATGTCAAATAGAAATGAAATGTTAGGTTCAAATACAATGTCAAATAGAAATGAAATGTCAGGTTCAAATACAATGTCAAATAGAAATGAAATGTTAGGTTCAAATACAATGTCAAATAGAAATGAAATGTCAGGTTCAAATACAATGTCAAATAGAAATGAAATGTTAGGTTCAAATACAATGTCAAATAGAAATGAAATGTTAGGTTCAAATACAATGTCAAATAGAAATGAAATGTCAGGTTCAAATACAATGTCAAATAGAAATGAAATGTTAGGTTCAAATATAATGTCAAATAGAAATGAAATGTCAGGTTCAAAGACAATGTCAAATAGAAATGAAATGTCAGGTTCAAATGCAATGTCAAATAGAAATGAAATGTCATGTTCAAATACAATGTCAAATAGAAATGAAATGTCAGGTTCAAATACAATGTCAAATTCAAATAAGTACAATATGTCATAGGTCAGTAAGAACACCCTACTGATCAGTCAGATTTTCGATATTAAAAAAAACACATTTCTTGTACTAATTATTGTGCTGCCATCTATCGTTATACATGTTACCTACAATCTATAAACAAAAAAGCGCCATCTATTAGTTAGACGCTGCATCACCACGAAGTGGCCAACGTACACAAAAAAAGCGCGAAACACGCGGAGAGTGGCGCCATCTAGTCTCTGCCCGCGCGATCAATGGGATGTTTCAGTGCTAGTGTTATATTATAGTACCTTATGTGTTTTGTCAGTGTGTGAGTGGAGCGCCCGCGCAGCCGCCGCTTCCCGGGCTTCCAGCACCTCCTGGAATCAGTAAAACAACTTATTGTCTCAAGTTCTGTGTATCGCTGCAATGGTCATGGACAGGCGTTAACTCTTACCATCAGGAGAACGTATTCGTCTTATTGCTTTTATATAAAAAAAGCACAAAACGGTGTGTTCCGGCAAACTCACTTGGGAGCATGTTCCATTCTAAGCTAGTTGTGTTTATCGTCTGGAGAGCTGTGGTCAAAAAACTAGCTTGTCAAACATAAAATTGATATCAATCGATATCTTCCACTTAAAATTATAGTTTCAAAGACAGATTAGGATTATTTTAGATTTGATTTCAAAATATAATTGTCATTTTTCTTTAAATTGTTTTGACAGTATAATTTACCTATTATTGTTATTTAATTTATAATTCTAATCCTAATTAACCAATGACATAAATAACTTTTATATTAATTCTCTAGTGACTTTCTAAATACATACATATATAATTATAAATGAGCCTAGACATACTTAGTTTTGGAATACATTATTAGATTCTATAATAAAATCCCACTTGAGGTAACTAAAATGTCCTATAATAAATTCAAAGATTTTATAAAGCTGAGGTTAATTGACAAAGCCTACTATAAGGTGGCTCATTACGTGGAAGACAGGAATATATGGTTGTAGTAGCTTCTCTCTGCACTTGCATCCCCCTGGCTAAGTGACAATTGTAGTAAGCATAATGTATTAATATCTATAACTGTAAACTGTAACCTAATATGAAAAGAAAGATCCACAAAAAAATGCCTTGCTGAGTTTGTTGCCGGAGTCTTCTCAGTTGAAGTGTAATTACGAGCCGGTGGTAGATTCAAACATGTAACTTAACGTTCATAAGTGCCGTACCAGGGCCTCAACTGAATAAATGACTTTTGATTTGATTAAAAAAAAAAAAACTAAGTATGTCTAGGCGCATTTATAATTATATAATATATTTAGAAAGTAACTAGAGAATTAATATAAAAGTTAATTATGTCATTGGTTAATACAGATCGAAAATTGAATTTTGAATTGTAATTGAAATTAACATTATTGCATTCTGTTTTGTGAAATAAATAAATTGTATTATTATGAAATAAATAATAATTGCGCTTAATATGTGTAGAGACATCGGATCTCTGTGCGTATTCTATCGCATAGACAACGGGGAGTCTGAACAAGTATTCCCGCGGAAACACAACAATGGGTTCTTCAAAAGCCGTGTTAACAGAATCATAAAAGGTCGAACGTATTCGATGGTGCTTGCTTACCATCAGGCAACCCGTCTGCTTGATCGCCACCTGTGCCATAAAGAGAATACACTATTTCACCTGCATCATGACGGCCGCCTCCATGTCCTGCATGCGGAATGAGGTTACTTTGCCCAACTCGCTCTCGTCTATATCTGAAATGGGAGCGACCAGTAAGGCCTTTGGTATCGGAAGCAAGGCCCACCAAAAGTATTGTTGTTATTTACTAAATACAAAAATTACAGGTCATTTGACTGACCACATTTATATAATAGTAATGAGATGAACGTGTCGCTCTCCTGATGGTAAGAGATAACGCCTGTCCATGACCATTGCAGCGATACACAGAACTTTGAGTAGCAAAACAAAGTCCAGGGCATCGCTGTCTTGGCGCTCATTACTTTGAGACTAGATGGTTAGTCTCAACAGCCCTGTAATTTCGCTAGCTGCAGTACCCTTCAAACACAGTAATGTTTACACACTACTGCTTGGCGGCAGAATATCTGGTACTGCGGTGGTACCTACCTAGACTACCATATAATACAATCACACTAATATTATAAAGGCGAAAGTGTGTGTAATATTTGTTACTTCTTGACGCTTACATGGCTGGACCAATTTTGATTAAATTTGGTGTGGAGGTAGCTTAACACATAGGTTACTTTTTATTCAGAAAAAATGTAACGGGGAGCAGTTAATGTTAATATAAATATATGTCAAATAAAAAAAATTTACAATACGATTAAATGTCTCTACATCGTAGCTCTCAAACGGATGGACCGATTTCGATGCGGTTTTTTTTTCATTTGAAAGCCAGTTTCCTTAGCTATGTTTGGTTAATTGCGTAGGGGGTTTTTTTAAAATTTTTAATTTATTTATTTTTAGCGAAGAACGATAGAAGAAGTTGTAATTGAACGATTTGTATTTTTTTTTTAAATTTTAAACAATAAGTTATTATCTAGAGTAAATAGTTTTCTAGGTAAGCGTGCTCCATCTTAGCCCGCACTACTGCTTAACATCAGGCAGAGTGAAATTCCTATAACCTTGCGAGCTTCTGACGACACTAGCGACATACGGGCTATTACGGCAACATGCACCGTGACAGCCAATCAGCGACGAGAGCCTGCATCGCGCAAGCGAAATTTCATAGCGAATTCGAATGAGTTTTCTGAAAATGAGTTTTTTTGAAAGCCGTTTACGGAGACTTCACCAGGCCCGGTGGTACTCTTTTATAGGGAGGAACGTGAGTAGACGTGACTCACCGTGCAGCGAGAAGAGCGCGGGCGGGCGGTCGGGCCGCAAGCTGACGGTGTCGGCCTTGAGGCGCGCCGCGTGCGCGCGCAGCCGGCCTTCGCAGCCCGCCGACCATTCCTCCACTGGGGTCCTGAAATACAAACAAATTCCTCATCTCTGTTAACTTATTTAAAATTAATAGACGTGGGTTCGATTCCCGCCTAGCGCAAACTTTTATGTGCTAGTGTTCCAAAAGTAAGTTTACATAAAACGTATAAAGTATTGTTATACTTTATACGTTTTATGTAAACTATATATATAATATATATAAATTAGGTGACTGCACCAGCACTACGCTGCCTATCCACTTTGGAGTACCACAAGGGAGCGTTCTAGGTCCTACCTTCTTCATACTGTACATCAATGACATTCATGATGCCTGTCCCGTGAGTACTAGTACTGACATCATTTGTTATGCTGATGATACTGTTGCTCTTTTCCGCGGAAACACGTGGGAGTCGGCTTTTCGGAGGGCAGAGGCTGGCATGTCACTCATCAAACGATGGCTAGATGAGAATCTCCTTACTCTAAACTATGGCAAAACCAAGTACATTTGTTTTCATAAAACAAAAGTTTCGGAGCCTGATCCTCGACTCAGCCTCAGAATTCACTCTAATTGCAACACTGTTTCCTGTAACTGCAAACTGATTTCCCGTTCACCAACAATCAAGTACTTAGGAGTCATAGTTGATGAACAGCTAACATTCAAGGCGCACATATCTTCTCTAGCAAAAAGAGTTCGCAAACATATTCACGTCATGGGTGCTTTACGAAACGCTGCTAACGAGCGAGTTCTACGCATGGTGTACGTAGCTCTCTGTGAGTCAATCCTGACTTATTGTATAACTGTATGGGGAGGTGCTGGAGCCTCAGTTATGTTGGAAGTGGAACGGGCCCAGCGAGCGGTGCTTAAAGTCATGTTGAAATTGCCCTACCGGCACCCAACAGACGACCTATATGCCAGAGCAGAAGTGTTAAGGGTCCGTCAATTGTACATAAGAAGGATGACTTTAACTGTTCATCAGAAAATGGGTCTCCAAATCGTTTCAAGTTCGCCTAAGAGGAGACCTCCACGTGCAAAAGAGCCGTTCATGAAAACAACTTTTGCCCAGCGTTTTCCAGAATTTAGGTTCCCTTTTATATATAACAAAATTGATAAACAGCATGGCATCCGTCAAAAAACTATTAGAGAGTGTAAATTATTTCTAACAAAATATTTGTGCTCCCTTTCATACCACGAGACCGAGGAAATACTAAAAATAACCCCTTAATCCTTATTGAATTTGGCTCCAGTATTCTAAACGCCTATCATACATACCCACACATTTACACACCCACACACTCAAACACACTCCCGCACACACAAACACACACACACACACACACTCACACACACCCACAAACACGCACCCACACAAAAACACAAACCCTCACACGCACGAACGCACACACACGTACTCACACCCTTATTTATTATGTAGCCCTTAATATTTTAGTAATTCCATTTGTTGTTCATTGATTTTTCTTCAAGTATTTTATGTTCAAATTATATTTAAACTAAATTTCTAAAATGTATATTTATCTGATTTGAGATCATTATTAAATTGTCGATAGTTCCCTGCGATACAAGCTTTCGCTTAGTGCAGGTAACTGTTAATCTTATGTATACGTGCACTATAATGAAATAAATAAAGATTAAAAAAAAATTGTATTAGTTGAAAGTTAAAATCTTTTCTTTGTTTGGGACTAGATGGCGCTGTTTAAATGTATTGTAATATTTATTTATGTATTGTTTCATTTACGATGAAATATTGAGAACCTATAAGTTATAAATGTTTTTTTTTTCCAAAAAATTTATGCACTTTGGCAATTATCCTTTTTTTTGGGCATTGCACCTTTTTCATTCTGCCAGTATCAAGTGTTTAATAAATAAGTAATCAAATTAAATAAGTTCTAGTCTAGAGATGGGATTTTTTTTAAGTTTTTTTTTGGCATCGCACCTATTCCATTCTGCCAGTTTCAAGTGTTTAGTAAAAAATCAAGTTAAATAGTCTCGAAATGGGATTTAAACCCACACTCTCCGGCGTGTGATCCGCTAACCGGGAGTTTTTTTTTTTTTATTTGAGAGGCTAGGTATTTGACTACAGCACACCTGATCTTAAGTGACGGTTTGGTCGAAAATGGTCTCTCAAGTGAGGCTGTCGGAACACACCGTTAGGTGCTTGGCGAAAATTTTTCAACTTGAAGGTGGTAACTAACCAATCAAAGACTAAACAGTACCACCGTGCTGCGGTTTCCTTACAAAATTTTCCATCACCGGCAGCTCGAGGTTGTTGGTTCAAATCGAACCCACGCCCTTCAGCGTGTGAACCGACCGCTGAGTTATCATCGCTACATACTGGTGGTCATGCTGAAGCCAGGGCCCGGGAGACAGCAGGGGCCCCCCGATGCTTGTGGGGGGCCCCTGCTCTGCGTCCAGCGCCGCCACCAGCTGCCTCGCTACCAACTCAGCCGCCGCACGCTGGAACAATACACATATAATACAAATCATCTATTAACTGAATGTTGTCAGTTGTATTGACATCGTTCAAAAATTGACATCGTATCACTTGTCAAGTATGTACTCACGTCAAATGTTTTTTTTTAAAATGTAATTGTAATGAGACGAACGAAAACGCTGTCCTGATGGTAAGAGACAACGCATGTCCATGACCATTGCAGCGATGCACAGAACTTTAAGTCAACAAAGTCTCGTCAGCGCTGTAATGTCGTTGCAGCACGCTTCACAGTAATTTTTATACACTACTGCTTGGTGGTAGAATATCTAGTACTGTGGCGGTACCTACCTAAGCGACCTCCTACTAAGGAGATATACCACCAAGTATTAACGCCACTTGTCAAATTTAGCTTGTTAAGTATTGATTTCGTCACGGTTGTTAAGTAATGACATCGTATCGCTTGTTAAGTATTGACATCGTATCGCTTGTTAAGTAATGACATCGTATCGCTTGTTAAGTATTGACATCGTATCGCTTGTTAAGTAATGACATCGTATCGCTTGTTAAGTAATGACATCGTATCGCTTGTTAAGTAATTTAAGTAATGACATCGTATGCTTGTTAAGTATTGACATCGTACCGCTTGTTAAGTATTGACATCGTATTGCTTGTTAAGTATTGACGTCAATCACTTATCAAGTGTTGGTATGGTTGTTACCTCCGGCGGCGCGCTGGTTTCCGCGAGCGCCAGCAGCACGTCGTAGGTCTCGAGCGCGCGGTCGGCGGCGCGGAGCGCGGCGCACAGCGACACGCAGCGCTGCTCCTGCACGCAGCACGCGCAGTACAACCTGGAATGTCACCCGACAAACATAATGCCTAAATATTCTGTAACTCACATAGAGAATGGCGTCAAATACATCTCTTGCATATACAAATAAAAAAATTACAAAAAATTGACTGCATTTCATTAAGCCCTAAGGTTAGGTTTCCCGGCGCCCACCATATGTTAAAGATTTGATTTAAAAAAAACTTAGGACATTTTTTTTTTCTTCTTGGCATCGCACTCTTGTCATTCTGCCAGTTTCAATGTTTCAGTTTTTTAAAGTCCAGTCTTGGTCAAGTCCAGTCCATGACAGTCAAATCTAGTCACGCTTTAGTAAAGTAGTGGCGACTTTACTATAAGCTTCCATGGAGTTTTGGAAGCAACACAGAAAGTCATGTTTCACCGCATTATATCACTTTCTCACACTCGTACTTGAAATTCGACACTTTATGAATAAAACACCACTATTTTTCTACATAAACACTCGAAAAACACTAGTTTTGGATAAAAAGGTAGGACTTAGGTAGGCAGTTCGTTATTCTCGCCTGATGTTAAGCGAAGATGCGGTCTACGGTGGAGCACGCTCGCGTAAAAGATTAACTCGCAACTTGAAGGCATCCAGATTGTATCAATCGGGGAACACCCAACTTGAGGGTAGATTTGGCGTCTAACCAATCGATCTCAGTCTCGATCGAGCGCTCGGAGAGTCAACACGTCCCGAGGATGCCTCGAATAGAGGCGACACACGTGTCGGCAACTGCTTACTGCAGCGAGAAGAGTATTTATATTTGTTTTTATATTAATTAGTGTTTTAGCTTTTAAGTTTATGTCAAATTTAGTTTTAAGTAACATTTCGGATAAGCTTTCTTTTTAATTATTATTAAGTTTTTTTAAATTGTTGTCAAGTAAGTTAAATTGAAATTCTCATTACTGTTGTGAATGGAACTAAACTTATTAACTAAATATATACTTGAGCAAACACTCAAAATGAACTTCCGCAAAGTAACTCCTGAATCAATCACTTAACCAATCGATGTTTATCCAATTGGGAACAATTCGGTATGTAAAGAAAAAAATACACTGCTGATTCCAAAACCATTTCGAAATAATTCATTCCTGTACATTATTTTAACGTTTGAGACTCTGTAAACTATGAAATGGGGTTTATATTAATAAAATACATAAAATAAACTTGAATTTCAATTAATCCCCTAATGACGTCATGTAGTTGGCTGTTTGTGGATACTTTCAGTGCCTAAAAAAGAATGGTGAGCGTAAACAAAAGCTGTCAATATCAAGTCAATACAGTGTTGGATTTCATACTATAATTATAGTATTTGTACCACTATTTCATGCTCCGTACTAGATACTATCCATATCTAAGGATAGTACGGAAAAATACTATAATTTCGTTACTTCACTTATAAAATACCAAAATAGGTAAATATGACATGCGCTCATTGCCAAACCACGTAAAAAAAAAGCTCATAGGGTTTTTTTCCTCTTTCTTTTTGGCATTCTGTAAAACAGCTGTAATAGATCCATTTTTTTTTTAAATCGTAATAGATTTGCCAGCGGCGTAATAGCGTACTAATCCATACAAAAAAGTAATAGATCTATTATTATAATTGTAACAGATTAGCAACATCGAGAAGCTTTGATAAAAAAAATCTTTACTTCATGTCAATTGTCAAAGTCAATCAAATGCGTCAAAATATCCTTTTTTGTTTTACATGGCAAAGGCCTACTATGGATATTCAGCCGACGTTATGAAGTCATCGCTATCAAAAGTATTAAAATCAACAACCGCATAAAAAGTCAAAATATTCAAATTAAATTCATAAAGTTTACTGTCAGAAAAAAAAAAAAACTTTACATACCGAATAGTAGAGAAGCATGAAGTTATAAGTTAGGATGGCGCTCGTTGTGGTTTTTTTTCTCTTTCTTCTTGGCATCGCACTCTGTGCATTCTGCCAGTTTCGATGTTTCTATATTTTGTGAGTAGTCTTCATTTTTCAGCTTCTTTATCATCTGTAGTTACAGACAAAGTCTAGTCTTGATCAAGTCCAGTCGGTCCCAGTCAAATCAAGTCACGCCTTAGTAAAGTAGTGGCGACTTTACTATAAGCTTCTGGATGGAGTTTTGGAAGCAACACGAAAAGTCATGTTTAACCACATTATATCATTCTCCCACACTCGCGCTTGTAATTCGGCACTTTATAAATAAAACACCACTATTTTTATGCATAAAAACTCGAAAAAACACTAGTTTTAGAAAAAAATACAACGAGGCGACACGATGCTCACCGCGTTCCCGCCAGAACTCCTCGTTGTGGTTGTGACCTACCTGTGCTGCAGGTCGGAGGCGCCGCCGAGCGCGGCCTGCAGCACGGCCACGTCCGCCTGCAGCCGCTGGCAGCGCGCGCGCCACAGCCGCACCAGCGCGCTGAGCTCGGCGCCTGCGCAACAACACACAACACTCTATACACTCTTCCTTTTACACGCCAAGAGTGTAACTCTTCAATCGAGCGTGGCTACTGGAAACCCTTGAACGGGCAGCCTGCCTCCATCCACTCCGGTCCGGAATAGGCCTTCGCCACCTGGTAGAATTTAGAAAGGGGTGATTGTATATGTTTGTGTGTGTGTGTGAGTGTTTGTGTGTGTTTGCGTGTGTGTACCGTCGTTGTTGGCCGCGACGAGCGCCTCCCGGAGGTCGGCCTGCGCGCACACGTCCAGCGCCAGCTGTTCCGCCGCCTCAGAGCACCACGACTGGAATACACACGTACATATAATTTAACCGACTTCAAAAACAGGAGGAGGTTCTCAATTCGACAGTATTTTTTTTTAAATGTTTGTGACCTCATAACTTACGACTGGGTTAACCGATTTTGATGATTCTGACAATGGAATCCATAAGAAAACAATATGGTTTTTTTTTGTTAAAATTTTACTTGTTTATATAAAATTAATTATATTGGTGGGTTGGTTTTTATAATAAATAAATATCGTCATACATTACACACAGCGCCATCTGACCCCAAACTAAGCAAAGCTTGTACTATGAAAGCCATAACAGATAGAATACTTAAATACTTTTTTCTTGTAAATGCATACAAGATACAGAACAAATATTTGTTTATACTACAAAATGTTGTCCTGGGCGGGAAACGAACCCACGCCTTGCAGCAGATATACTACCAATAGGGTCAAAAAACACCTCAACATGTCAATGAATAACAAAATAAAAAACTAATATGTAAATTTATTTATTTATTTACTACAATTCACTACTACGAAGTACTACTATTTTTATTAACTTTTTTTTAATTTAAAATGTGGAATAAAAATGTTACCTCGTCGTGGTTGACGTTGTTGGTGGAGTCGGTGTCCTCGGTGCGACGTAACTTCACGCGGGACGCCAGCTTCGCCTGTCGCGACTCGCACCGACCTACACATTACAAATCGTTTAAATAAAATAAACCTGTATTTGACGAAACAAGTTTTTCTTTATAGTTGACAAGCTAAGTGTTTGACCACAGCTCACCTGATGCTAATTGACGGTGTGATCGAAAATCTTATTCTGGTTTGGAATTGGCTCTCAAATGAGGCTGCCGGAAGCTGGCTAGATAGCACCCTACCACGCCATGATTTCCTTCACTGGCAGTTCAAACTCATTGTTGGGGTTTGAACCCACACCCTTCGGCATGCGAACCGACCGCGCTAACTACTGAGCTATTATCGCTACAAACATACTTAGCCTGGAAAAACTGTCAAATTTGCCGTGGTGGTGCCGGCGTAAGAATAGTACCCTACCCTCTCTACCCGTGGTGGCCTTAAGAGTCGGCTAAGGGATGTAATCCGGAAGATGGGCAGCAGCGTCTTCCTTGAACAATCACACCTAACTGCGCTCGCCAACCCGCCTGCCGAGCGTGGCGAGTATTGGCAAAACACCCCCAGGAGGAGGCCTGTGTCCAGCAGTGGACACCCTATGGCTGATGATGTGACTAACAACAATTTAAAAAAAAAATTGTGCAGGTTATATGATAAAGGTGTGGCGACACTGACCGGGCGAGGCCGTGAACACGCGCGGCGCGTCGCTGGAGCCGCGCTCGCGGTCGCAGCTGCCGGCGCTGCCCGCGCCCCGCGCGTGCTGGCAGCACCTGCCGCGCGGAACCACCGCACTGTCATCACTACTACTTACTCACACTGTTTCACTTAAGAGGAAAGCAGTCAACTGAGACATTTGAAAATTAGGTATTTCACCAAGCTATTTCTGTCGCGCCGCACGCAGCACCCGCGTACATACTGAGCGAAAGGGACAACTGCACCTCGGGCTCATTAACCCGAAATAAAATGAGCAAAATCGATGTTTCGTATTCCTCTGTCTCCTCCTCCAAATTTAGACCGATTTTAGTATTTCTTTTAACAAGTAAATAAGAAGGATGTGTTCTTTGCCTGTGCGTTTTATTTTTTAAGATTATGTCTATGAGATTGGGAATTTGGACGTTGAAACACAGCGTTGAAACTAGGAAAATTTTAAGATTTTTGAAGCTTCCTAGCTCTTATAAAAAAAAACATATATCAAAAAATCAAAACAGAGGGGCATGAAACTAGCAAGTATCTACTTCCTATCTAAAAATTATTGCTCTAGTATTAAAATCCTGGAAGGAAAATGGGGAAAGCGTTTGTATGAAGAAAATGACGACTTGTTTCCTCTTAATACATAGACAATAGACTAACAAACTTTTTTTTTATGGCTGACAGGCTAGGTATTTGACCACAACTCACCTGATGTTAAGTGACGGTGTGGTCGAAGATGGTAAAGCACACCTAGCCTGGAATGGATCTGGCTCTCAAGTGAGGCTGCCGGAACACACAGTTAGATGCTTGGCGGCAGATTTTCAACTCTATCAATCAACTCTCGTGTGGTGGCTAGCCAGCCGAGTACTAGAGAGTACCCTACCACCACGCTATGGTTTCCTTCACCGGCAGCTCAAGCTCATTGTTGGGATTTGAACTCACACCCTTCGGCATGCGAACCGACCGCGCTAACCACTGAGCTATCATCGCTTAACATAAATAAAAACATAAAAAGCAAAGAAGAAAGAAATACATTTTATGTCTCAAGCCGGCCTCAACTCAGCGTAATGCCGACTACAGCCACCCGGCGCTGGTCTGCCGTCGAGACCGGCAGGTGACGTCACGCACGAGAGTGCCAGGCGTTAAAAAAAAAGAGACAAATATATACGTATGCGTATATATTTGTCTCTTTTTTTAGACACAAAAATAAAATGAAGAAACACATATAAACGTGCTCCATCTTAGACCGCATTACTGCTTAATATCAGGCAGAGTGTGGTCAAACGCGAACCTATTATGAATTTAAAAAAAACGTTATTTCAAGTGGTATACATGTAAGTAACCTATATATTTTAAATCCTAACTATATTGCATAGGTCATCTAAGTAGGTACAACAGTACCAGATATTCTACCGCCAAGCAGTAGTGTGTAAACATTACGGTACATTAAAGGACTGTTGAGACTAACCACCGAAAGTCTCAAAGTAATGAGCGTCAAAGCAGCGATGCCCTGGACTTAGTTTTGCTACTCAAAATTCTGTGTATCTCTATCGCTGCAATGGTCATGGACAGACGTTATCTTTTACCATCAGGAGGAAGTCTCGTTTGTCTTACTAAATTTGCATTTTAAAAAAAAACACATATGTGCAAATATAAAAAATGTGCTGATATAAAACGTGCAAATACAATATAACATGTAGAGAAAAATGTGCAAATACAAAAAAAATGTGCACGTGTCAAAAAAAAAAAAATATATATATATATATATATATATATATATATTAAATGTAACAGTAATGAGACGAACGAAACGCTCTCCTGATGTTAAGAGATAACGCCTGTCCATGACCATTGCAGCGATATACAGAACTTTGAGTAGCAAAACAAAGTCCAGGGCATCGCTGCCTTGGCGCTCATTACTTTGAGACTAGATGGTTAGTCTCAACAGCCCTGTAATTTCGCTAGCTGCAGTACCCTTCAAACCGGAACACAGTAATGTTTACACACTACTGCTTGGCGGCAGTATATCTGGTACTGCGGTGGTACCTACCTAGACGACCTCTTGCTAAGGAAATCTACCACCGAGTACAATTTTTCTATTCTGCCTGCAGTGGTCGTGCTTGCAGTCAGACAGAAATCAGATATCAAAAATCTGTTCAAGCTAACTGCATTCCATATTTTATTTAAACCTGTTAAGCTGTTACAGGGAGAATAACAAACATACATACAAACACACAACAAATACCGAAACTTCCTGAATCAAATTTATTTATTTATTTAATTCTTTATTGCACACTTAAGATAATATGTACAAAAGGAGGACTTAATGCTAAAGCATTTTCTGCCAGCCATCCCCACAGTAAATGAGATGTGGTTGTAGGCGCGCATCAAAACAAATGTATGTATACATATATATAAATAACAATAAAAGTACAACATACAAATATAATAGTACTAAATATCAATAAATATATACTAAACTATTGTGCAAATTCAAAATAAATTCCCCTAATATTTTGTCATAATGTACCTTGTTTCGTTTTTACTGCTATGTCAACATCATTATTAACGCATAGCTTTTCATCAAACACTCAACCAGTTTTCTACAGGAACTTCACACACTTTACATAACACACTCAAACCAACCAGTCAAAGACAGAAATAGAGAAGTGTGAGCGAGACAGTAAATAGACTTGTAATACGTGTGAGGGTGGATAGAGAGAGAGGTACCTGCCGGTGGAGAGGCATATCTCAGAGTCCCGCTCGGACAGGTTGAGGCTCGTGTCGCACTCGCCCTCGCGCGGGGGGGACGGCGTCACTTCCACCCTGCAATCAATACATACACATATAATGGAGGGCATTACACTCACCGCCATCTAGCCCCAAACTTAGTAAAGCGCGTTCTATGGGAACCAAATAATCGATAGAAAAATAATAATATAACTCTCTATTGTTCACACCAATTACAAACAAATATAACAATGTAAATACTTAACATTAGTGGAACAATTGGCGGCCTTATCGCTAAGAGCGATGTGTTCCAGGCAACCTCAGTATGTAGAGGATTCTAATGAGTTATTCTGAATAGAATATACATACTTTCTTTCTTTTTATTGGTTGCCTGGAAGAGATCGCTTTTAGCGATAAGGCACTAAGTCATTAGATTTTACTTTTTATTTTACTGATTCCAAAACCATTTCGAAATATTAAATTCAAGTACATTTTTTTCTTTCAAAGTTTTTAAACTATGAGATGGGGTTTATTTTAATAAAATACATAAAATGAACTTGACTTTCAAATGACCTCTAATGACGTCACATAGTAAGCAATATAGGGCTACTCTCGGTGCCTAAAAAAAGCAAAGGAAAACAAAAAAAAACTGTCAATGTCAAGCCAACGGCAGCCATAATAACCTCTTCCATACACGTACCTCAAGTTTTTCGCTTTATTGATACAAATATATAAATTATTTTACTTTAAACGTTACTCGGACTCTGATATCGCTTTTATGAGGCTATGATATAAGATTCGTTTATTTCATGTCAATTGTCAAAGTCAATTAAAGTGTCAAAATAGCTATGTATATTTTTTTTGTTTTACATGGCAAGGACATACATACATTTATTCAGTCTACATAAAAAATTTGAAAACGTATTAAAAATCAACTACTGCATAGAAAGCCAAAATGTTCAAGTTAGTTCACTGGTTTTCTAGGCAAGGCTCATCTTGGACCGCGTCATCTCTTAACATCAGATGAGATGGGGGTCAAACGTAAGTCTGGACGAAGTGTCTGTCCAGATTGCGTCTAGTATCTACTTGTACTTGTGGTGATACACCCATGTATCACCTGATCTCGAGGGGAGGAGGGCGCGTGTCGTCGTCAGCGCTGATGGAGGAAGTTTCGTTCTGTTCCGTTCTGGACAGGTCTCCCTCGTTCTCCAGCTCGCCCGCCGGCTGGGTCGTCGACTCGCACTCGTCTGGAATATAGATAATAAGCTCAGCAAGTAGCTTGACTTGGCTCACGAGATAACCGCCATGTGGGATGTTGATTCGACGATCATTGTGCCGATAGTCGTTACGGTGAACGGCCTTAAAGCGAAAAGCCTCAACCAACATCTTAAGAGGCTCTCGCTAGACGGTTGCGTCAAAGGTCAGATCCAAAAGGCAGTGATTCTTAACGCTAACCTCCGGCATATTGAGCCCTGCCCCGCCGCCAGGGGCACCCTAGTTTTTGAGTTTTTTTATATTAATTATGTTTCTATATGTATATTTCATGTAAAAACTTAAAACTAAGACTTAAAATATATACGAAAATAATAATAAACTCCGTTTATTTCCAGTTCTTGAATTAAATTTAACAAACATGCATGACATAATAAATTAAATATTTAAATTATCATCTAAAATATAGATATTAATTTAAAAAAAAAAAAACACTTTTTACTTCAGGCAAATAAGAATAAATATAAAATAAATTTTATAACAAAAAATGATTACAAAAAAAAAAACACAATTAAAATTCATGTTTGACAGGCTTGACGTTTGACCGCAGCTCACCTGATGTTAATTGACACTGCCGGAACACACCGTTAGATGCTTGGCGGCAGATTTTCAGATTGAGGGTGGTAGCTACCCAGCCGAGCACTAGCAAATACCACCATGCTTTGGTTTCCTCACGATGTTTTCCTTCACTGGAAGCTCAAGCTCATTGAGCGGGTTTAAACCTATGCCAACCATTCGATGTGCGAACCGATCGCGCTAACCACTGAGCTATCATCGCTATAAACTCAAGATTTTTTAATAACAGTCATGTGATGCGTATTGTGTTGCGTACCGAGGTCCTCCTCGGGTATGGCGCGCGCGTGCTTGTCGGCGGCGCGGCGGCGCACCAGCTCGGCGATGACGCCGTGGAGCTCCGCGAGGCGCGCGTCGTGCGCGCGGGCGGCCTCCGCGGCGCGCGCGCGCTCCGCCGCCAGGGCGCGCGCCAGGGCGTCCCGCTCGGCCTTCAGTGCCGACACATCCTCGACCCGGCTGCCTTGCGATGCCACCTACAAACAAAACAAAACACCTTTTTATACAGCGGTTATTTATGGCGATGATAGCTCAGTGGTTAGCGTGGTCGGTTTGCATGCTGAAAGGCGTGGGTTCAAACCCCAACAATGAACTTGAGCTGTCGTTGAAGGAAAACATCGTGAGGAAACCATAACGTGGTGGTAGAGTACTTTCTAGTACTCGGCTGGCTAGCTACCACCCTCAAGTTGAAAATCTGCCGCCAAGCATCTAACGGTGTGTTCCGGCAGCCTCACTTGAGAGCCAGTTCCATTCCAGGCTAGGTGTGCTTTACCATCTTCGACCACACCGTCACTTAACACCAGGTTCGACATAAAAGAGTTGTGGTCAAACAAAAAGCCTATCAGCTATAAAAAATAAAGGTTTCTTAAAGATATCATAGCAGGAGGTCGTCTAAGTAGGTACTACCGCAGTACCAGATATTCTGCCGTCAAGCAGTAGTGTGTAAACATTCCTGTGTTCCGCTTTGAAGGGTACTGCAGCTATATTACTGCGGCTGTTGAGACTAACCATCGAAAGTTCAAAGTAATGAGCGCCGAAGCAGCGATGCCCTGGAGTTTGTTTTGCTATTCAAAGTTCTGTGTATCGCTGCTATGGTCATGGACAGGCGTTATCTCTTACCATCAGGAGAACACCTCGTAATTTCTATTGCGTAATTGCTGGCCAACCCGCACTTTGCCAGCGTGCCTTACCCTCCTCACAATGGTAAGAGACCCACGACCAGCATTGGGCCAGTTTATACAGGGCTGACTCGGACTTTGAGACTTTCGATGGTTAGTCTCAACACTCCTGTAATGCCGCTGCAATACCCTTCAAACCGGAACACAGTAATGCTTACACACTACTGCTTTTGCTGTTTTCAAGTTACCTTTCAAACAAAATCAACTAAGTCAAAATTTGTTTCAATGTTTGGGTACTAAGATGTTAAACTCAGGGGGACAGACACACGTAAAGATTCAACTTATAAAACCTCTCTGCGTAGGGGATAAAACCCGAAAAAGTCTGGGCATCCATCAGGCAGGCATTCCATCGGCCACGATCTTACCTGATGGAGAGTGACAATGTGGCTGAAGATGGAGTACGTTTGCCTATTCACATTTTTGTTAAACAACCCAACTTAGTTGGAAACACACACGCTAGCAACTAGTTCCACACATCAGCAGTTCTTACAAGGAAGGTGGTCTGAAAAGGCTTTGTGCCTTACAGTCCAGTAATATTATTGATTTATTATTTAAAAATTTACAAAGAATAGGATCCCGTAAGGTAGACCACATTATTTTGAACTGTTTAAGTTGCATTCGACCACCATCTCGCCTGATGGTATGCGAAGAGGGGACACTTAAGTCAAACCTTAGTGCCCCAACATGCCATTGTCTCAACGGCGTGTGTCACAACAAAATTTGATAAACAAGACCCTCTCGCGATGGTAAAATTTAACGTCTGTCCATGACCATTACCTCGCTGTATTGGCCATTACTCGAGACATTCTCTGGGCTATTCTACAATATCCTTTACATTCTACACACCAAGATTCCACTCGTCCCGTTCTCTCCCGGCGCCGGCGGAGCAGTCACCGGCCTCAAACTCGAGTACCTCCACGAGGACTCCCTCGAGATCTCCTCCTCCACGTCCGGACAGCAGAACCAGCTCCTGCTCCTCCTGACTCCCACTCCATCCAGCTGCGTCAACGGAAGCCTGCCCACCACCTCCAGCTCAGCGAGCAACGGTTCCTTCTCCTTCGTCTCCGGCATCGGGAAAGTGCCCGCCGTGGAGTACGTCTCCCCCTTTCTAGATTGTTCCAAACTGTAATTTCGATCGCGTAATGGCGGCACTTCTCTTATTGGTCCGTCGTTGATGACGTCATTCGCTTCGACGTACTCGCTGAGCTCGTCCGCGGGCTCTGGTTGGTCAGTTTTCCGCGGCTCCGATTGGTCGTTTCTCTTCAAGCGCTCTAAGTCGGCGTAGTAATAGGCGGTAGACCTCGGCGGTTCGGACAGGTTTCTGGTTGTCATTGTGTGGCACTTTTTTGATTCTTGATATGTGTAAGTTCTTGCGCTTGGAGTCGTCATTTGGAATTATTAACACATTACTTTTTGCTTTTGATTTTAATTCTGGTTAATTTAAATAAGAATGTGGTATGTATTTCGATTTTTTTTTGTAAGCAAATGTTTTAGAGTAGATAGGGGCAAATAAAAATTATGTCTGAACAGGAAAGCTACTAAAACTGTCGTGGTTTGTGGTGTTGTTGCACACGAAACAGCTAGCGGCGCAACCCAATGTCAGCAGGCTTTAGTGCGGGGATTCCCAAAGTGTTCGACATAAAAGAAAACTGATTTTGAGGGTAGACGATATCTAAAAATCGACCCTTATTAATGAACGCAAGTTCTTATTTGAAACTTTCAAGATACTGTATAAATTGTGTAGCAACTTGTTAGGGGCCGTCCATTAATCACGTGATGTTTTCTTTAGCATTTTTTAACACATCCGTTGATTACATAACATTTGCATTAGAAAAGATGTGTTTAGTTTCCTACTTCCCACTAATCTCACTAAATATTATAAATATGGAAGTTTGGATGGATGTTTGTTACTCAATCACGCCAGAACGGCTGAATGGATCTGGATGAAATTTTGTCTATTTAGGCTTTGGAATAAAACATATGATACTTTTCATCATCATCATCATCCATCACAGGGTAAAACCGCGGGGCGCAGCTAGTATATTATAAAGCTAATATATTATATATTATTATAGCGTTAAAAGAAAGAAATCTGAAAGTTTGAATGTTTCTTACTCAATCACGCAAAAACGGCTGAACGGATTTAGATGAAATATGGCACACATGTAGTTTGATACCTGGATTAACATATATAATATTAGTGTTTTATTTAAGCTTTTAAGTTAATGTGAAATTTAGTTTTAGATTATTAGTAAAGTTCCGGATAGGTTTTTTTAATTATCATTAAGTTTTTTAATAAATATATTCAAGTGTTTCATATCTATGTCAAGTTTTTTTAAATTTAAATACCGGTGTGAATTTGGCAGCCAAAAGTAGCTGCCTATAACACGACCAAATTAAGATGACTTTTTTGTGAAGTTAGCGGCCAACGCTAATATGATCTCTAATTCTCTAAAAACTTCTATGAATTCATTACAGGCGCCTTCTGAAATGTGTACACTGTATAATAATGATATAAAACACTGAAAAAGTCCCAGTGAAATCAATCGTAAAGGGTTAGGTTAAATCAAAGTAGATTACACTCTATTTGGAATTATGCAACAAAATTGACTGAAACTTGAAGTAAGACAATAAAACTATCTAATAAACCTATTTCAGCCCAGTCTGAAAGCAATTTAACCTAAATATTTACACAACGTAATTGCGCCTGATGATTTCGAAAAGGACAAAATTAGTACGCCGAACTGCCACCTGTAAAACCGGTAAACCATGAAACATTTCTACACTATATTATAGATAACTATATCATCTAACTGAAAAATGTAAAGAAAATCCGGCAGTCTGCATTTCAAAACCCGAAATGTCCATACAAATGGAACGATCTTTTTTTTGCGTTTTTGTCTCTGGAAATGTTTCGAATAAAACCTGAAAACATCTGAAATACGATATGTTTTACTTTCATATGAAAGCTAGTGAATGTAGCCACAAAACAATAATAAACTGAAAATGGTTTCACGATAGTATTAGACCGTAATTTTCAGCTGAAAATACAACGGAAGAAAAATTTGCTTGTGCAATATTGGCTGCTGGTGATTTTAGACCTTCTTTCGCTTAAATCTTGTATCAAACCTAACTTCATTTGTAAGATAGTAATGTATGCTTGCAAATAAACACTATTTCAGCTAGCTTTGAAAGTCATACAACCCTAAAATTTACGCATAAAATGTGCGACTATCGATTTCGAACTGACAAACTTGGTAAGCCGAAGTGCCACCTGTAAAACCGGTAAACCATGAAACATTTCTACACTATATTATAGATAACTATATCATCTAACTGAAAAATGTAAAGAAAATCCGGCAGTCTGCATTTCAAAACCCGAAATGTCCATACAAATGGAACGATCTTTTTTTTGCGTTTTTGTCTCTGGAAATGTTTCGAATAAAACCTGAAAACATCTGAAATACGATATGTTTTACTTTCATCTGAAAGCTAGTGAATGAAGCCACAAAACAATAATAAACTGAAAATGGTTTCACGATAGTATTAGACCGTAATTTTCAGCTGAAAATACAACGGAAGCAAAATTTGCTTGTGCAATATTGGCTGCTGGTGATTTTAGACCTTCTTTCGCTTAAATCTTGTATCAAACCTAACTCAATTTGTAAGATAATAATGTATGCTTGCAAATAACCACTATTTCAGCTAGCTCTGAAAGTCATACAACCCTAAAATTTACGCATAAAATGTGCGACTATCAATTTCGAACTGACAAACTTGGTAAGCCGAACTGCCACCTGTAAAACCGGTAAACCATGAAACATTTCTACACTATATTATAGATAACTATATCATCTAACTGAAAAATGTAAAGAAAATCCGGCAGTCTGCATTTCAAAACCCGAAATGTCCATACAAATGGAACGATCTTTTTTTTTGCGTTTTTGTCTCTGGAAATGTTTCGAATAAAACCTGAAAACATCTGAAATACGATATGTTTTACTTTCATATGAAAGCTAGTGAATGTAGCCACAAAACAACAATAAACTGAAAATGGTTTCACGATAGTATTAGACCGTAATTTTCAGCTGAAAATACAACGGAAGCAAAATTTGCTTGTGCAATATTGGCTGCTGGTGATTTTAGACCTTCTTTCGCTTAAATCTTGTATCAAACCTAACTCAATTTGTAAGATAATAATATATGCTTGCAAATAAATACTATTTCAGCTAGCTCTGAAAGTCATACAACCCTAAAATTTACGCATAAAATGTGCGACTATCGATTTCGAACTGACAAACTTGGTAAGCCGAACTGCCACCTGTAAAACCGGTAAACCATGAAACATTTCTACACTATATTATAGATAACTATATCATCTAACTGAAAAATGTAAAGAAAATCCGGCAGTCTGCATTTCAAAACCCGAAATGACCATACAAATGGAACGATCTTTTTTTTGCGCTTTTGTCTCTGGAAATGTTTCGAATAAATCCGGAAAACATCTGAAATACGATATGTTTTACTTTCATATGAAAGCTAGTGAATGTAGCCACAAAACAATAATAAACTGAAAATGGTTTCACGATAGATACATTATTATCTTACAAATTGAGTTAGGTTTGATACAAGATTTAAGCGAAAGAAGGTCTAAAATCACCAGCAGCCAATATTGCACAAGCAAATTTTGCTTCCGTTGTATTTTCAGCTGAAAATTACGGTCTAATACTATCGTGAAACCATTTTCAGTGTATTATTGTTTTGTGGCTACATTCACTAGCTTTCATATGAAAGTAAAACATATCGTATTTCAGATGTTTTCAGGTTTTATTCGAAACATTTCCAGAGACAAAAACGCAAAAAAAAGATCGTTCCATTTGTATGGACATTTCGGGTTTTGAAATGCAGACTGCCGGATTTTCTTTACATTTTTCAGTTAGGTGATATAGTTATCTATAATATAGTGTAGAAATGTTTCATGGTTTACCGGTTTTACAGGTGGCAGTTCGGCTTACCAAGTTTGTCAGTTCGAAATCGATAGTCGCACATTTTATGCGTAAATTTTAGGGTTGTATGACTTTCAGAGCTAGCTGAAATAGTGTTTATTTGCAAGCATACATTATTATCTTACAAATTGAGTTAGGTTTGATACAAGATTTAAGCGAAAGAAGGTCTAAAATCACCAGCAGCCAATATTGCACAAGGAAATTTTGCTTCCGTTGTATTTTCAGCTGAAAATTACGGTCTAATACTATCGTGAAACCATTTTCAGTTTATTATTGTTTTGTGGCTTCATTCACTAGCTTTCAGATGAAAGTAAAACATATCGTATTTCAGATGTTTTCAGGTTTTATTCGAAACATTTCCAGAGACAAAAACGCAAAAAAAATATCGTTCCATTTGTATGGACATTTCGGGTTTTGAAATGCAGACTGCCGGATTTTCTTTACATTTTTCAGTTAGATGATATAGTTATCTATAATATAGTGTAGAAATGTTTCATGGTTTACCGGTTTTACAGGTGGCAGTTCGGCTTACCAAGTTTGTCAGTTCGAAATCGATAGTCGCACATTTTATGCGTAAATTTTAGGGTTGTATGACTTTCAGAGCTAGCTGAAATAGTGTTGATTTGCAAGCATATATTATTATCTTACAAATTGAGTTAGGTTTGATACAAGATTTAAGCGAAAGAAGGTCTAAAATCACCAGCAGCCAATATTGCACAAGCAAATTTTGCTTCCGTTGTATTTTCAGCTGAAAATTACGGTCTAATACTATCGTGAAACCATTTTCAGTTTAGTATTGTTTTGTGGCTTCATTCACTAGCTTTCATATGAAAGTAAAACATATCGTATTTCAGATGTTTTCAGGTTTTATTTGAAACATTTCCAGAGACAAAAACGCAAAAAAAAGATCGTTCCATTTGTATGGACATTTCGGGTTTTGAAATGCAGACTGCCGGATTTTCTTTACATTTTTCAGTTAGAAGATATAGTTATCTATAATATAGTGTAGAAATGTTTCATGGTTTACCGGTTTTACAGGTGGCAGTTCGGCTTACCAAGTTTGTCAGTTCGAAATCGATAGTCGCACATTTTATGCGTAAATTTTAGGGTTGTATGACTTTCAGAGCTAGCTGAAATAGTGTTTATTTGCAAGCATATATTATTATCTTACAAATTGAGTTAGGTTTGATACAAGATTTAAGCGAAAGAAGGTCTAAAATCACCAGCAGCCAATATTGCACAAGCAAATTTTGCTTCCGTTGTATTTTCAGCTGAAAATTACGGTCTAATACTATCGTGAAACCATTTTCAGTGTATTATTGTTTTGTGGCTACATTCACTAGCTTTCATATGAAAGTAAAACATATCGTATTTCAGATGTTTTCAGGTTTTATTCGAAACATTTCCAGAGACAAAAACGCAAAAAAAAGATCGTTCCATTTGTATGGACATTTCGGGTTTTGAAATGCAGACTGCCGGATTTTCTTTACATTTTTTAGTTAGATGATATAGTTATCTATAATATAGTGTAGAAATGTTTCATGGTTTACCGGTTTTACAGGTGGCAGTTCGGCTTACCAAGTTTGTCAGTTCGAAATCGATAGTCGCACATTTTATGCGTAAATTTTAGGGTTGTATGACTTTCAGAGCTAGCTGAAATAGTGTTTATTTGCAAGCATACATTATTATCTTACAAATTGAGTTAGGTTTGATACAAGATTTAAGCGAAAGAAGGTCTAAAATCACCAGCAGCCAATATTGCACAAGCAAATTTTGCTTCCGTTGTATTTTCAGCTGAAAATTACGGTCTAATACTATCGTGAAACCATTTTCAGTTTATTATTGTTTTGTGGCTTCATTCACTAGCTTTCATATGAAAGTAAAACATATCGTATTTCAGATGTTTTCAGGTTTTATTCGAAACATTTCCAGAGACAAAAACGCAAAAAAAAGATCGTTCCATTTGTATGGACATTTCGGGTTTTGAAATGCAGACTGCCGGATTTTCTTTACATTTTTCAGTTATATGATATAGTTGTCTATAATATAGTGTAGAAATGTTTCATGGTTTACCGGTTTTACAGGTGGCAGTTCGGCTTACCAAGTTTGTCAGTTCGAAATCGATAGTCGCACATTTTATGCGTAAATTTTAGGGTTGTATGACTTTCAGAGCTAGCTGAAATAGTGTTTATTTGCAAGCATACATTATTATCTTACAAATTGAGTTAGGTTTGATACAAGATTTAAGCGAAAGAAGGTCTAAAATCACCAGCAGCCAATATTGCACAAGCAAATTTTGCTTCCGTTGTATTTTCAGCTGAAAATTACGGTCTAATACTATCGTGAAACCATTTTCAGTTTATTATTGTTTTGTGGCTTCATTCACTAGCTTTCAGATGAAAGTAAAACATATCGTATTTCAGATGTTTTCAGGTTTTATTCGAAACATTTCCAGAGACAAAAACGCAAAAAAAAGATCGTTCCATTTGTATGGACATTTCGGGTTTTGAAATGCAGACTGCCGGATTTTCTTTACATTTTTCAGTTAGATGATATAGTTATCTATAATATAGTGTAGAAATGTTTCATGGTTTACCGGTTTTACAGGTGGCAGTTCGGCTTACCAAGTTTGTCAGTTCGAAATCGATAGTCGCACATTTTATGCGTAAATTTTAGGGTTGTATGACTTTCAGAGCTAGCTGAAATAGTGTTTATTTGCAAGCATACATTATTATCTTACAAATTGAGTTAGGTTTGATACAAGATTTAAGCGAAAGAAGGTCTAAAATCACCAGCAGCCAATATTGCACAAGCAAATTTTGCTTCCGTTGTATTTTCAGCTGAAAATTACGGTCTAATACTATCGTGAAACCATTTTCAGTTTATTATTGTTTTGTGGCTTCATTCACTAGCTTTCATATGAAAGTAAAACATATCGTATTTCAGATGTTTTCAGGTTTTATTCGAAACATTTCCAGAGACAAAAACGCAAAAAAAAGATCGTTCCATTTGTATGGACATTTCGGGTTTTGAAATGCAGACTGCCGGATTTTCTTTACATTTTTCAGTTATATGATATAGTTGTCTATAATATAGTGTAGAAATGTTTCATGGTTTACCGGTTTTACAGGTGGCAGTTCGGCTTACCAAGTTTGTCAGTTCGAAATCGATAGTCGCACATTTTATGCGTAAATTTTAGGGTTGTATGACTTTCAGAGCTAGCTGAAATAGTGTTTATTTGCAAGCATACATTATTATCTTACAAATTGAGTTAGGTTTGATACAAGATTTAAGCGAAAGAAGGTCTAAAATCACCAGCAGCCAATATTGCACAAGCAAATTTTGCTTCCGTTGTATTTTCAGCTGAAAATTACGGTCTAATACTATCGTGAAACCATTTTCAGTTTATTATTGTTTTGTGGCTTCATTCACTAGCTTTCAGATGAAAGTAAAACATATCGTATTTCAGATGTTTTCAGGTTTTATTCGAAACATTTCCAGAGACAAAAACGCAAAAAAAAGATCGTTCCATTTGTATGGACATTTCGGGTTTTGAAATGCAGACTGCCGGATTTTCTTTACATTTTTCAGTTAGATGATATAGTTATCTATAATATAGTGTAGAAATGTTTCATGGTTTACCGGTTTTACAGGTGGCAGTTCGGCTTACCAAGTTTGTCAGTTCGAAATCGATAGTCGCACATTTTATGCGTAAATTTTAGGGTTGTATGACTTTCAGAGCTAGCTGAAATAGTGTTTATTTGCAAGCATACATTATTATCTTACAAATTGAGTTAGGTTTGATACAAGATTTAAGCGAAAGAAGGTCTAAAATCACCAGCAGCCAATATTGCACAAGCAAATTTTGCTTCCGTTGTATTTTCAGCTGAAAATTACGGTCTAATACTATCGTGAAACCATTTTCAGTTTATTATTGTTTTGTGGCTTCATTCACTAGCTTTCAGATGAAAGTAAAACATATCGTATTTCAGATGTTTTCAGGTTTTATTCGAAACATTTCCAGAGACAAAAACGCAAAAAAAAGATCGTTCCATTTGTATGGACATTTCGGGTTTTGAAATGCAGACTGCCGGATTTTCTTTACATTTTTCAGTTAGATGATATAGTTATCTATAATATAGTGTAGAAATGTTTCATGGTTTACCGGTTTTACAGGTGGCAGTTCGGCTTACCAAGTTTGTCAGTTCGAAATCGATAGTCGCACATTTTATGCGTAAATTTTAGGGTTGTATGACTTTCAGAGCTAGCTGAAATAGTGTTTATTTGCAAGCATACATTATTATCTTACAAATTGAGTTAGGTTTGATACAAGATTTAAGCGAAAGAAGGTCTAAAATCACCAGCAGCCAATATTGCACAAGCAAATTTTGCTTCCGTTGTATTTTCAGCTGAAAATTACGGTCTAATACTATCGTGAAACCATTTTCAGTTTATTATTGTTTTGTGGCTTCATTCACTAGCTTTCATATGAAAGTAAAACATATCGTATTTCAGATGTTTTCAGGTTTTATTCGAAACATTTCCAGAGACAAAAACGCAAAAAAAAGATCGTTCCATTTGTATGGACATTTCGGGTTTTGAAATGCAGACTGCCGGATTTTCTTTACATTTTTCAGTTAGATGATATAGTTATCTATAATATAATGTAGAAATATTTCATGGTTTACCGGTTTTACAGGTGGCAGTTCGGCTTACCAAGTTTGTCAGTTCGAAATCGATAGTCGCACATTTTATGCGTAAATTTTAGGGTTGTATGACTTTCAGAGCTAGCTGAAATAGTGTTTATTTGCAAGCATACATTATTATCTTACAAACTGAGTTAGGTTTGATACAAGATTTAAGCGAAAGAAGGTCTAAAATCACCAGCAGCCAATATTGCACAAGCAAATTTTGCTTCCGTTGTATTTTCAGCTGAAAATTACGGTCTAATACTATCGTGAAACCATTTTCAGTTTATTATTATTTTGTGGCTTCATTTACTAGCTTTCATATGAAAGTAAAACATATCGTATTTCAGATGTTTTCAGGTTGTATTCGAAACATTTCCAGAGACAAAAACGCAAAAAAAAGATCGTTCCATTTGTATGGACATTTCGGGTTTTGAAATGCAGACTGCCGGATTTTCTTTACATTTTTCAGTTAGATGATATAGTTATCTATAATATAATGTAGAAATGTTTCATGGTTTACCGGTTTTACAGGTGGCAGTTCGGCTTACCAAGTTTGTCAGTTCGAAATCGATAGTCGCACATTTTATGCGTAAATTTTAGGGTTGTATGACTTTCAGAGCTAGCTGAAATAGTGTTTATTTGCAAGCATACATTACTATCTTACAAATTAAGTTAGGTTTGATACAAGATTTAAGCGAAAGAAGGTCTAAAATCACCAGCAGCCAATATTGCACAAGGAAATTTTGCTTCCGTTGTATTTTCAGCTGAAAATTACGGTCTAATACTATCGTGAAACCATTTTCAGTTTATTATTGTTTTGTGGCTTCATTCACTAGCTTTCAGATGAAAGTAAAACATATCGTATTTCAGATGTTTTCAGGTTTTATTCGAAACATTTCCAGAGACAAAAACGCAAAAAAAAGATCGTTCCATTTGTATGGACACTTCGGGTTTTGAAATGCAGACTGCCGGATTTTCTTTACATTTTTCAGTTAGATAATATAGTTATCTATAATATAATGTAGAAATATTTCATGGTTTACCGGTTTTACAGGTGGCAGTTCGGCTTACCAAGTTTGTCAGTTCGAAATCGATAGTCGCACATTTTATGCGTAAATTTTAGGGTTGTATGACTTTCAGAGCTAGCTGAAATAGTGTTTATTTGCAAGCATACATTATTATCTTACAAATTGAGTTAGGTTTGATACAAGATTTAAGCGAAAGAAGGTCTAAAATCACCAGCAGCCAATATTGCACAAGCAAATTTTGCTTCCGTTGTATTTTCAGCTGAAAATTACGGTCTAATACTATCGTGAAACCATTTTCAGTTTATTATTGTTTTGTGGCTTCATTCACTAGCTTTCATATGAAAGTAAAACATATCGTATTTCAGATGTTTTCAGGTTTTATTCGAAACATTTCCAGAGACAAAAACGCAAAAAAAAGATCGTTCCATTTGTATGGACATTTCGGGTTTTGAAATGCAGACTGCCGGATTTTCTTTACATTTTTCAGTTAGATGATATAGTTATCTATAATATAGTGTAGAAATGTTTCATGGTTTACCGGTTTTACAGGTGGCAGTTCGGCTTACCAAGTTTGTCAGTTCGAAATCGATAGTCGCACATTTTATGCGTAAATTTTAGGGTTGTATGACTTTCAGAGCTAGCTGAAATAGTGTTTATTTGCAAGCATACATTACTATCTTACAAATTAAGTTAGGTTTGATACAAGATTTAAGCGAAAGAAGGTCTAAAATCACCAGCAGCCAATATTGCACAAGGAAATTTTGCTTCCGTTGTATTTTCAGCTGAAAATTACGGTCTAATACTATCGTGAAACCATTTTCAGTTTATTATTGTTTTGTGGCTTCATTCACTAGCTTTCAGATGAAAGTAAAACATATCGTATTTCAGATGTTTTCAGGTTTTATTCGAAACATTTCCAGAGACAAAAACGCAAAAAAAAGATCGTTCCATTTGTATGGACACTTCGGGTTTTGAAATGCAGACTGCCGGATTTTCTTTACATTTTTCAGTTAGATAATATAGTTATCTATAATATAATGTAGAAATATTTCATGGTTTACCGGTTTTACAGGTGGCAGTTCGGCTTACCAAGTTTGTCAGTTCGAAATCGATAGTCGCACATTTTATGCGTAAATTTTAGGGTTGTATGACTTTCAGAGCTAGCTGAAATAGTGTTTATTTGCAAGCATACATTATTATCTTACAAATTGAGTTAGGTTTGATACAAGATTTAAGCGAAAGAAGGTCTAAAATCACCAGCAGCCAATATTGCACAAGCAAATTTTGCTTCCGTTGTATTTTCAGCTGAAAATTACGGTCTAATACTATCGTGAAACCATTTTCAGTTTATTATTGTTTTGTGGCTTCATTCACTAGCTTTCATATGTAAGTAAAACATATCGTATTTCAGATGTTTTCAGGTTTTATTCGAAACATTTCCAGAGACAAAAACGCAAAAAAAAGATCGTTCCATTTGTATGGACATTTCGGGTTTTGAAATGCAGACTGCCGGATTTTCTTTACATTTTTCAGTTAGATGATATAGTTATCTATAATATAATGTAGAAATATTTCATGGTTTACCGGTTTTACAGGTGGCAGTTCGGCTTACCAAGTTTGTCAGTTCGAAATCGATAGTCGCACATTTTATGCGTAAATTTTAGGGTTGTATGACTTTCAGAGCTAGCTGAAATAGTGTTTATTTGCAAGCATACATTATTATCTTACAAACTGAGTTAGGTTTGATACAAGATTTAAGCGAAAGAAGGTCTAAAATCACCAGCAGCCAATATTGCACAAGCAAATTTTGCTTCCGTTGTATTTTCAGCTGAAAATTACGGTCTAATACTATCGTGAAACCATTTTCAGTTTATTATTATTTTGTGGCTTCATTTACTAGCTTTCATATGAAAGTAAAACATATCGTATTTCAGATGTTTTCAGGTTGTATTCGAAACATTTCCAGAGACAAAAACGCAAAAAAAAGATCGTTCCATTTGTATGGACATTTCGGGTTTTGAAATGCAGACTGCCGGATTTTCTTTACATTTTTCAGTTAGATGATATAGTTATCTATAATATAATGTAGAAATGTTTCATGGTTTACCGGTTTTACAGGTGGCAGTTCGGCTTACCAAGTTTGTCAGTTCGAAATCGATAGTCGCACATTTTATGCGTAAATTTTAGGGTTGTATGACTTTCAGAGCTAGCTGAAATAGTGTTTATTTGCAAGCATACATTACTATCTTACAAATTAAGTTAGGTTTGATACAAGATTTAAGCGAAAGAAGGTCTAAAATCACCAGCAGCCAATATTGCACAAGGAAATTTTGCTTCCGTTGTATTTTCAGCTGAAAATTACGGTCTAATACTATCGTGAAACCATTTTCAGTTTATTATTGTTTTGTGGCTTCATTCACTAGCTTTCAGATGAAAGTAAAACATATCGTATTTCAGATGTTTTCAGGTTTTATTCGAAACATTTCCAGAGACAAAAACGCAAAAAAAAGATCGTTCCATTTGTATGGACACTTCGGGTTTTGAAATGCAGACTGCCGGATTTTCTTTACATTTTTCAGTTAGATAATATAGTTATCTATAATATAATGTAGAAATATTTCATGGTTTACCGGTTTTACAGGTGGCAGTTCGGCTTACCAAGTTTGTCAGTTCGAAATCGATAGTCGCACATTTTATGCGTAAATTTTAGGGTTGTATGACTTTCAGAGCTAGCTGAAATAGTGTTTATTTGCAAGCATACATTATTATCTTACAAACTGAGTTAGGTTTGATACAAGATTTAAGCGAAAGAAGGTCTAAAATCACCAGCAGCCAATATTGCACAAGCAAATTTTGCTTCCGTTGTATTTTCAGCAGAAAATTACGGTCTAATACTATCGTGAAACCATTTTCAGTTTATTATTATTTTGTGGCTTCATTTACTAGCTTTCATATGAAAGTAAAACATATCGTATTTCAGATGTTTTCAGGTTGTATTCGAAACATTTCCAGAGACAAAAACGCAAAAAAAAGATCGTTCCATTTGTATGGACATTTCGGGTTTTGAAATGCAGACTGCCGGATTTTCTTTACATTTTTCAGTTAGATGATATAGTTATCTATAATATAATGTAGAAATATTTCATGGTTTACCGGTTTTACAGGTGGCAGTTCGGCTTACCAAGTTTGTCAGTTCGAAATCGATAGTCGCACATTTTATGCGTAAATTTTAGGGTCGTATGACTTTCAGAGCTAGCTGAAATAGTGTTTATTTGCAAGCATACATTATTATCTTACAAACTGAGTTAGGTTTGATACAAGATTTAAGCGAAAGAAGGTCTAAAATCACCAGCAGCCAATATTGCACAAGCAAATTTTGCTTCCGTTGTATTTTCAGCTGAAAATTACGGTCTAATACTATCGTGAAACCATTTTCAGTTTATTATTATTTTGTGGCTTCATTCACTAGCTTTCATATGAAAGTAAAACATATCGTATTTCAGATGTTTTCAGGTTGTATTCGAAACATTTCCAGAGACAAAAACGCAAAAAAAAGATCGTTCCATTTGTATGGACATTTCGGGTTTTGAAATGCAGACTGCCGGATTTTCTTTACATTTTTCAGTTAGATGATATAGTTATCTATAATATAATGTAGAAATATTTCATGGTTTACCGGTTTTACAGGTGGCAGTTCGGCTTACCAAGTTTGTCAGTTCGAAATCGATAGTCGCACATTTTATGCGTAAATTTTAGGGTCGTATGACTTTCAGAGCTAGCTGAAATAGTGTTTATTTGCAAGCATACATTATTATCTTACAAACTGAGTTAGGTTTGATACAAGATTTAAGCGAAAGAAGGTCTAAAATCACCAGCAGCCAATATTGCACAAGCAAATTTTGCTTCCGTTGTATTTTCAGCTGAAAATTACGGTCTAATACTATCGTGAAACCATTTTCAGTTTATTATTATTTTGTGGCTTCATTCACTAGCTTTCATATGAAAGTAAAACATATCGTATTTCAGATGTTTTCAGGTTGTATTCGAAACATTTCCAGAGACAAAAACGCAAAAAAAAGATCGTTCCATTTGTATGGACATTTCGGGTTTTGAAATGCAGACTGCCGGATTTTCTTTACATTTTTCAGTTAGATGATATAGTTATCTATAATGTAGTGTAGAAATGTTTCATGATTTACCGGGTTTACAGGTGGCAGTTCGGCGTACTAATTTTGTCCTTTTCGAAATCATCAGGCGCAATTACGTTGTGTAAATATTTAGGTTAAATTGCTTTCAGACTGGGCTGAAATAGGTTTATTAGATAGTTTTATTGTCTTACTTCAAGTTTCAGTCAATTTTGTTGCATAATTCCAAATAGAGTGTAATCTACTTTGATTTAACCTAACCCTTTACGATTGATTTCACTGGGACTTTTTCAGTGTTTTATATCATTATTATACAGTGTACACATTTCAGAAGGCACCTGTAATGAATTCATAGAAGTTTTTAGAGAATTAGAGATCTTATCAGCGTTGGCCGCTAACTTCACAAAAAAGTCATCTTAATTTGGTCGTGTTATAGGCAGCTACTTTTGGCTGCCAAATTCACACCGGTATTTAAATCCTCTTTTCTGTTGTAGCTGGAACGACTGTTAAGCGGAAATAAGCTAAATATATACCTAGAACACTCAAAATGGACTTCCGCAAAGTAACACCTGAATATATAATACTTTTTATAACAGAAAAATATTAGTTTCATGTGGGACTAACAAAAAACGAATTACTGGACGTATTTACTTGAGATTTGGTAAACATACTTAAATGCGTCTTGTGAAACATTATTCCGGGATAAAAAGTACTTATCCTTTATATTAATCACTACATATTATAAAACAAAGTAGTCCGTCGCGTCTGTCTGTCTGTTCGCGATAAACTTAAAAACTACTGAACAGATTATAATGCGAATTTCACCAATAGATAGAGTGATTCATTTGAAAGGTTTAGGTATATAATTTGTCAAGGTTTTGTGTAAATTGGTTGAAGAATGATGATAATTGTTGGAAGTGTCGGAGAAAGTCAAGCCACCTGGGAGCTTTCATCGAAAACGCTGCCCTTTTGAGATATAACTAAACAATGCATGGCGGGATATTCCTCCTTTACAGATCTACAAACAAGTCCGCGGCGGCATATATCTACCTTTTAAGGATAGCTCACTAAACCCATTCGCTTCCCGCCGTCTGTACGCTTAGATCTTTTGAACTGCGCAACGGATTTTAATGCGGTTTCCATCAATAGACAGAGTGATTCAAGAGGAAGGTGGAGTTTTGGCGGGAACGCGGTGAGCGTCGTGTCGCCCCATTCTATTTTTTTTCTAAAACTATTGTTTTTTCGGGTTTTTATGCATAAAATTTGTGGTGTTTTATTTATAAAGTGCCGAATTACAAGCGCGAGTGTGGGAGAATGATATAATGTGACATGACTTTTCGTGTTGCTTCCAAAACTCCACCCAGAAGCTTATAGTAAAGTCTAAGGCATGACTTGACTGGGACCGACTGGACTTGATCGAGACTAGACTTTGACTGTAACTATAGACGATAAAGAAGCTGAAAAATGAAGACTTCTCACAAAATATAGAAACATTGAAACTGGCAGAATGCACAGAGTGCGATGCCAAGAAGAACAAGAAAAAAATATAGGAAGGTTTATATGTATAACACAAGCATTTATGCACAACATTAGTGTCTGCATTGCACCCGCGCGAAGCCGGGGCGGGTCGCTAGTCCAATAATACAATAAAGCAAGTTTCATGACTATTATATACATACACATAATTTCTCTCTGAACCTAATTCTAAAGTTAACGCAGACGAAACCGCGTGCGTAAGCTAGTGTATTGTCGAGTAGTCGGCTAGAAAAGGTCGCAGAATAAACGACAGCGTAGTAATTGGGTCCGTAGCGCCGTCGGACCGTTCTTCAAACAATTATCTGGTCTAATAAAGTGGGGTCAACCGAAATGGGGGTATAGCCGACCGAGTCTCTGTGACACGAAGGCTGTTTTTTTATAAGCCTTTATTGTAAAAAAAAAACAACGCTAGTAGCGGTGATAGCTCAGTGGTTACCGCGGTCGGTTCACACGTCGAACAAATACAAATATTTTATTGATAAGTTTTTTTTTCGCTGACAGGCTAGGTGCTTGACCACAACTCACCTGATGTTAAGTGACGGTGTGGTCGAAGATGGTAAAGCACACCTAGCCTGGAATGGAACTAGCTCTCAAGTGAGGTTGCCGGAACACACCGTTAGATGCTTGGCGGCAGATTTTCATCTTGAGGGTTGTAGCACTGGAAAGTACCCTACCACCACGCAAACACCAATGTTCATCATCATCAGCCGTATGACGTCCACTGCTGGACATAGGCCTCTCCCATTGACTTCCACAAAGATCGGTTGGAAGCGGCTCGCATCCAGCGCGTTCCTGCGGTCTTTATTAGGTCGTCTGTCCACCTTGTGGGTGGACGTCCTACGCTGCGCTTGCCGGTCCGTGGTCTCCACTCCAGAACTTTGCAGCCCCATCGGCCATCGGTTCTGCGTGCTATGTGCCCTGCCCACTGCCACTTCAACTTGCTAATCCGCTGGGCTATGTCAGCTACTTTAGTTCGCCTACGGATCTCCTCATTTCTGATTCGATCTCGTAGGGAAACTCCGAGCATAGCCCTCTCCATAGCTCGTTGTGCTACTTTAAGCTTACTAAGCAGGCACACAGTGAGAGACCACGTTTCGGCGCCATAAGTCATCACTGGTAACACACACTGGTCGAAGACTTTCGACTTGAGGCACTGAGGTAATTCGGACGAGAAAACGCTGCGCAGTTTTCCGAACGCTGCCCAGCCGAGTTGGATTCGACGATTGACCTCTTTCTCGAAGTTGGACCTACCTAGTTGGACTGCTTGTCCTAGGTAAATGTACTTGTCAACAACTTCAAGAACCGAGCTCCCAACTGATATTGGGGTGGGCACAACATGGGCATTCAACATTACCTTCGTTTTGTCCATGTTCATTTTAAGACCCACCCGTTGAGAAACTCGATTGAGGTCTTCGAGCATTGTGCTGAGTTCCTCCGACGACTCTGCCATGACCACTATATCGTCGGCAAATCGAAGGTGAGTGATGTATTCGCCATTAATATTGATGCCGAATCCTTTCCATTCCAGGAGCTTGAAGGCGTCTTCCACTGTGGCAGTAAACAGTTTCGGAGATATAACATCTCCCTGTCTTACGCCTCTTTTCAGTGGAATCGCCTTCGAAGTCTGCTCCTGTACTTGGACCGACATAGTAGCGTTATTATACAAACACTTCAACACTTCGATGTACCGATAGTCAATATGGCATCGTTGGAGAGACTCAACCACCGCCCATGTCTCGATCGAATCAAAGGCTTTCTCATAGTCCACAAACGCTAGACATAGAGGCAAATTATACTCTTCGGTCTTCTGTATAATTTGCCTTAGCGTATGGATGTGGTCTATGGTACTGTAACCTTTACGGAAACCGGCTTGTTCGGAAGGCTGGAAGTCATCGAACCTGCGACTGAGACGGTTCGTAATGACCCTTGAAAACAGCTTATAAACATGGCTCAGAAGCGAGATGGGTCTATAATTCTTCAATAAAGTGTTGTCACCTTTCTTGAAGAACAGCACCACCACGCCTCTGTTCCATGCTTCTGGCGTTACACCTTCGAGTAAGACGGAATTAAAGAGCTTCTGAAGGACTTTAAGTACCGGTGTTCCACCCGCTTTCAGAAGCTCCGATGTGATTCCGTCATCACCCGGCACCTTGTTGTTCTTAAGCTGTTTCAGGGCCATTCTAATCTCGTACAGGCTGATGTCCGGAATATCTTCGGTATAGTGCCGGGTCAGCTTGGCTCTTGGGTCTTTGGCCGCGCTGCTAACAGGCTCAGCTACCGAGGTGTATAACCGTCCATAGAACCTTTCGACCTCCTCTAATACCTCTGCTTTGGTCGACGCTATACTACCATCTTCTCTCTTCAGCTTCGTCAACCGGCTTTGCCCAATAGACATGTCTCTTGCGAACACTTTGGAGCCTTTTTTCCGCTCTATCGTCTCTTTAATACGATTAGTATTAAAGATACGTATGTCGTGTCGCAAGGATTTCGATATCTGTCTATTGAGCAGCCTATATGACTCTGCATCATAGGAAGACTGTAGTCGTAACGAGCGTCGTTCAGTCATGAGGTGTAGAGTATGGTCGGACAGTTTTTGAGGTCTATTTGTACGACGGGGTCTAAAAAACTTAGAGCCCACCGCATGGACAGTTTCTACGAGCCTGTTATTGATCTCGTCCACCGTAGCAAGATTCTCTAGGCAATCGAAGCGATTGGAAAGTTCAAGTTGAAAGCTTTCGGGGTTTTGTATATGGGCGCGAGTAGGTCGGAGCGTGGACTTCATCAAGCGTGACCTTTCAAGCTTGACGTTAATATTCAATGAGCCTCTTACCAGTCGGTGATCACTACCGGTTTTCACCCTGTGAATCACGGAGACATCTTTGAATATCCGTCTTTTGTTGGTCATGATGAAGTCTATCTCGTTTCTCGTAGAACCATCGGGACTCATCCAGGTCCATTTCCTGTGAGGCGGCTTCTGAAAGAAAGAGTTCATCATAAAGAGGCCCTCTTTCTCCAGAAAGTCGGCCAGCCTCTGTCCCCTAGGGTTCCGTTGCCCATATCCAAATTGCCCCACTCTCAACTCATCATCGCTCTTCATGCCCATCTTTGCGTTGAAGTCCCCCATTACAACAGTGAAGTGGGTTTCGGAGGTATGTATGGCCCTACTTACGTCCTCATACATACTCTCTACTTCATCATCTGGGTGTGACGAGGTCGGTGCATACACCTGAATGACCTTCAGCGAATATCTTTTGGATATTCTGAGTATTAGGTATATGACCCTGCTCGAAACACTTCCGATGCTAATAATGTTGTTAGTGAGGGACTTGTGGACGAGAAAACCGACACCACCTTGGGACTGTTGGTCACCCTCCCGGTAATAGAATAGGTTACCCGACTTCAGGGTTATCGTGTCCTCGCCCTCTCTTCGGACTTCAGATAACCCCAAAATATCCCAATGTAACCTACTCATTTCCTCTTCCAGCTCAACAATCTTCTCGTCTGTCCTCAAAGTGCGTATGTTGTGTGTTACCAGGGCCAGTCGTCGTTGGGGGTGGTAGCCGGGCGTCTGCCGGGGATTCTTAGCACCCCCTGCTCCACCGTTACAAGTCAGTGAATGCCGTGGGTTCAATCCCCAACAATGAACTTGAGCTACCGGTGAAGGAAAACATGTTGAGGAAACCACAGCATGATGGTAGGGTACCAGGTAAGATCTTGGCTGCTAGAGACCTTGTTTTATGACATTGACGAGTATTTCAAACAAAAAGATTATTTAATTACTAATAAGTAATTATGATATTTATAAATAAATCTTTATCTTTATCTTTCTACATGACAATGGCGGAGTTGTAAAACGTTTTCACAAAATCCATAAACCAATAAATTAAATGATATTACGGAATTGACTTGTAACATTGGTGTTAACTATAAAATATTTGTATTTGTAGGATAGGGTATACTCTTTGCCGTGGTGGTGCCGGCGTAAGACTAGTACCCCGCCCTCTCTGCCCGTGGTCGCCGTAAGAGTCGGCTAAGGGATGTAATCCGGAAGATGGGCAGCAGCGTCTTCCTTGAACAATCACACCTAACTGCGCTCGCCAACCCGCCTGCCAAGCGTGGCGAGTATTGGCAAAACCCCCCCAGGAGGAGGCCTATGTCCAGCAGTGGACGACGAACGTCCTATACGTGAGTTGCTGTACTGGTGGTAATCGAACCCCCGCCCTACAGCTCTTGAAGCAGATATTCTACCTAAGGAGCCAACAAGGCAGTTAATTGGCTTGCATTGACCGTTTTTTTAATCTCAATAAATACAGTACAGGAGCCGCCAAACTGTACGCGCCTTATAAAGTTAGTGTGCATGGAGCGAGCATCCTGTATGCAGGCCAAATTTTCATTCAAACTATGTATGGTGTTCGAAGCTATGTTTGTGACATGACTGTTGTAGCGATCACAGCTTAGTGGTTAGCGTGTTCGGTTTATAAGCCAAAAGGCTTGGGTTCAAACCCCAACAACGAGCTGTCGGTAAAGTTAATCACAGCATGGTGGTAAGGTACTCCCTAGTACTCAGCTGGCTATCAACCTCAAGTTGAAAGTCTGCCACCAAGTACTTAACGATGTGTTCCGAGTGTTGAGACAACCTAACTTGAGATGAGAGCCTGTTCAATTCCAGGCTAGGTGAGTTAATCATCTTATACCACACCATCACTTAACACCAGTTGAGTTGTAGTCAAACACCTAGCCTGTTAACCATAAAAATGGACAATTCGTGATATCAAAACAAGAGACAATTGTATTGTATACTATATATGTAGTTGATTTAGAATTAAAAGGGGGGGGGGGGGTGTGTGGTCTGCCCTTTACGAGGGTGTTGGGAGTCGCAGATGCCGCCCGACTCCCGGTCACAAACGGAAAGACACGTCAATTTGCGTGATCAGATCCCGTGGGAATGTCGGGATAAAAATTAGCCTATGTTAATCAGGGATAACGTAGCTTTCTGTGAAAGAATTTTTGAAATTGGTTCAGTAGTTTTGGAGCCTATTCGATGCAAACAATCAAATTTTTCCTCTGTATAATATTAGTGTAGATAGTATAGATATAGGCTGTGTTATCCTCTTTTTGTGTAGTCGGGTAAGAATGTCGCCTAGTACTCGAGGCGGAATGTATCCGATACTAGCTCAAGGCGAAGTGTGACGTCGCAAGGACTCGAATCCAGGATCGATATTCTAGAGCTGGGTTTAGTGCGATGTTACAATAGCTATACTAGTTTTCCGCCCCGGTTAGACAGACAGACGAACGTCTTAGTATTGGTTTGATAGTGATTATAGCTCAGTGGTTAGCGGGGTCGGCTCACACGAAGGGCGTGGGTTCACACTCCAACAATGAGCTTGAGCTGCCCGTAAAGGAAACCATAGCGTGGTAGGGTATTTTCTTTTTTAAGAAGTTTCGGTAGCCTCGTTGTGCGACCGCCTGGTTTCCAATCTGGAGGTCTAGGGTTCGAATCCCATGGCACGCTGTCTTTTAAAGTTATACAATACAACTTTATTATACACCAAACATATTAACACAAAAATTAAAAACAAAAAAAAAAAATGCAACATAGAAATAACAAATTTATAATGGTGTTCAAGGGCGGCCTCATCGCTTAGAGCGATTTCTTCCAGACAAACGTAGGATGGGAATTAACAAAATAGATACTTACCAAGGTTGGTGTAAATATATATATATATATATATATATATATATATATATATATATATATATATATATATATATATATATATATTAATTGCTTCGAACATATATACATTTAATCACTATCTCATCACATCACTACATAGTATAAAACAAAGTCGCTTTCTCTGTCCCTATATCCCTATGTATGCTTAAATCTATAAAACTACGCAACGGATTTTGATGCGGTTTTTTTAAATAGATAGAGTGATTGAAGAGGAAGGTTTATATGTATAATAACATCCATTAAATAGTGGAGAAATACTGTTATTTTTGAGGTTTATACCCGTGCGAAGCCGGAGCGGGCCGCTAGTTATAATATAGGTAATCTATACGTCCTCTTGTAGAAATCGGTTAAATGTATAAAGGTCTACGCAATAGTACAGAATCAATACCAGTTACTACGCACGGTTGCATCACGGACGAGCAGACAGATGGCAACTAGCACATAACCTGTGTCTCAAATTCAGGTCACTACATCTTAGTGGGATCTTTTTTGTACGTTTCTGGCATCGCACTTTGTACATTCAGCCAGAAATACGTACTTATTAAAGATTTAACTGACTCTAAAAAAGGAGTTAGGTACCCAACTTGGTTGTATTTTTTTAAATATTTGTTAGGTATCTCAGAATACGTCATTCATAAACCGATTTATAAAAATATTTATTTATTGTTTTCAGGTGATGGTCCGAAGCTCATTTGATGGTAAGAGATAATGCCTGCCCATGACCATTGCACGATACACAGAATTTGTGTAGCAAAACAAAGTCCAGGGTACCGCTGCTTTGGCACTTATTACTTTGAGACTTTCCATGGTTAGTCTCAACAGCCCTGTAATTTCTCTAGCTACAGTACCCTTTTTTTTATAGCTGGCTTGGTGTTTGACCACAACTCACCTGATGTTAAGTGACGGTGTGGTCGAAGATGGTAAAGCACACCTAGCCTGGAATGGAACTGGCTCTCAAGTGAGGCTGCCGGAACACACCGTTAGATGCTTGGCGGCAGATTTTCAACTTGAGGGTGGTAGCTAGCCAGCCGAGTACTAGAAAGTACTCTACCACCACGCTATGGTTTCCTCACGATGTTTTCCTTCACCGACAGCTCAAGCTCATTGTTGGGGTTCGAACCCACGCCTTTCGGCATGCGAACCGACCGCGCTAACCACTGAGCTATCATCGCTATACCCTTCAAACCGAAACACAGTAAAGTGCATACTACTGCTTGGCGTCAGAATATCTGGTACTGCGGTGGTACCAACCTCCTGTTAAGGGGATCTACCACCTGGTAAAAGTCTAAATTCTTATTATTATTCAATAGTGACAAGTCCTGCACTGATGTCCCACATGGGGTATTTTGTGCATTTCCTCCTACCACCATCTATCCGAACCAACCCAATTCCTTGAAGTACCGGAAGGAGACTCTTGGCCACTGGAATAGTAGCTCCAGTGAGTTGGTTGGAATGTTAATAGCATTAATGACAAGAAACATTCAAGGTGTTACAACGAAATGAATGATATCGAAGCAGCTTCATACAGCCTAGCGGCAATTCTAGTACCTTATATGGCTTTGCAATGAAAAGCAAGACAGAGCTTGAGTTATACAAATTTACTTGAAATAAAAAAGAAAATAATTATGTAAGCAACCCAACCACTACATCAACACGCTTGTTTGTTTTGAAGAAAAACTGGTAAGGTTAACATACTAAACACTCCAACCACAGCTCCTATACATAAATGTAATTAAAACTATACTCATTCACAAGGTTGTAGATCTCCTTAGCAAGAGACACACAAGAATCAGGACTCCAAGTTGGTTACCGTAACAAATCAAAAATCATTTATTCAGTTTAGGCCCTGGTAAGGCACTTATGAACGTTAAGTTACATGTTTGAATCTACCACCGGCTCGTAATTACACTTCAACTGAGAAGACTCCGGCAACAAACTCAGCAAGGCATAACAGCATTCTGGCTGAGCCTCTCTCGAAATCAGGCACAATACTTTATAATCTAAGCCTTCGAAATTAAATTGTATATTGTAAACGTAATTATAGAAATAGTAGGTATATAGCAATGTTACGAGAGTGACATATTTGCCTCAGCGAAAAGTTAAATTTGACCAAATAAAAAATATATAGTCTACGTAGGTAACATTATAGTGTGGTGTCTCACATTCCTGTGTTTAGGTTTGAATACTATACTATAGCTACCTATATTACAGGGCTATTGAAATTAACCATCAAATGCCTCAAAGTAATCAGCGTCAAAGCAAGCTATGTCCTAGACAAGTTCTGGGCACCTTTGCAATGACTATGGAGAGGAGTTATCTCTTACCATCAGGACAGTTTTGTACATGTCATTACTATCACAAGGGAAAAAAACATTTTTGTATGTGTGTAAAATCACCACAACTGTAACTTCTATTCCTTTTTTTAAGTAAAATAAATTGTCAAAATGCTTAGAGTGCTATGCCAAGAATAAATTCAGTTAAGACTTTAAAAACATATACCTGATGTAAATTTAACTAAGTTTGAAGAATGTCTTTATTTTACTTTTAGTAAAGGTAACTAAATATTAGAGTTATTTCTCGGTTCGGCCTGAGAAAATATTAATAATTTTAACGTAAGATTATGCTTAATTAATTGTAGAATTTATATTATTTCTAGGAAATCGCTTTACAAGTTAACGTAGAATGCCCTATTCTATTAACTAAATTAGTTTTTTTTTTATTTTCTCAAGCTATTGCAAAATTTAAACGTAGATTTAAAAAAATATTTCCAAACATTCGCTTACGTCTTTTTTTTAAATTTGGAACCCTTTGTCGGCAAAATCGAAATACGAACCACCAACGAAAAAAAAAAAACAAAATATAAAGTTTATCCAGCCAGCCGGTCTGTGACGTCACACTGTAACTGCATTATTTCAAGTAGGTCACTCTTCTTTTCACTTTTCACATTGAAATCAAATCACTGTAAAGTTATAAGCGACGCACGGAATCCGAATTCGATGTGTTAATATTGATTCAAGGCTATTTTTGGACGTAAATGTCACTTTTTTGACGGATATATTGTTATTTTTGTAATGAGACGACGCGCGGCACGACGAGGCGAGGGGCGCCTCGCAGAGGAATGGCGCATTTTGGCAGTGTTGCCAGCGCTGACAGAAATACACAGTTTTATGACTTATTTCACACGTTAAATTAAACACAATTTATTTAGATGGTAACTTTTTCAAACCCGCTTCCTTGTAAGAACTGCTGATGTCTATGTTATTCTTATGTATGTTAACCTGATAATATGCTTAGCATATTTTTATACTTACTATTGGAACACCCCGTTCTTTATTTGTTCTTTGAATCTTTTATTTCCTAAGGTTACCTGGAAGAGATCGCTCTTAACTTTAATGTTAGACTCTTCGTCTTGGCGTACCCTTCCCGTATGACTGCGAAGCGAAGCTTATTTGTTCATAATTTATTTATATTATAGTTTATTCATATTTGCTGTTCATAAAATAATATTTTGCAAAACTTAGATTTAATTTAAAAAAAATTACTTAAACAACAGGTCGTAGAGCGATACATATTATATCAATCATTGATTGATTTTCACCGGAAATCAGTTTCTATTTAGCACATAAGTGTTAGTTCTTAATCGTTACTTCGATAGTTGACAGCGTTACTTTAATAATATGGGTTATGGGAACCCTGGCATTATTTTTTATAGTTCGCGGTCCGTAATACGCTAACAGGGCATTACAAAATGTTAAGATGATAAAGGTGTCTTCCACTTAAAGTAACTCTAGCTAAGTTATGATTTCGCGATGATACTTGTATGTGATTATTATTTCACAAGTCCTATGATATGACGCGTTACAGCTTACAAAATAGTAACACATAACAAAATTTAAAATATTAGTTCCTTGGATTTGTTTGCCTTCTAGTTTAAATATTAAAGAATAACGAAATAATGATATTTTAGATTCTATAAAATGGCTGCTCCTTACATTGTGGCATTACAACAGGACGGTACCAGACAGTGCTAGCATAGGATAAGCTTAATATAAATAAAAAATTACAAACTAACATACCTCTTCTACTTGATTTAATGATGAATGACTGTCCCAACCGTCCCAAGTTTCTCTTTCACCTGGAAATTTAACGAGCTTATTTATACATATCATGGACTACGTTTAGAAACTAATTTAGTGGGTCTCTAGAGTTTTGTTCTCTTTTAGGCATGCCTATGATAACAGAAATCTTTACTTAACATCTGGCGTAATAGCTTTTGATGATCAAACGGAAATCTATCCCAGCATAATTTTTTAACCGACTTCAAAATAGGAGGAGGGAAACAAATCAACTGTTATTTTAAATGTTTGTTACCTCAGAACTTTCGACTGGTTGAACCGATTTTGAAGATTCTTTTTTTATTTGAAAGCTGGTGCTTCCCCTTTAGTCACATTTCAATTTGGTCCAGTTCTGACGATGGCAAAAAATCATATGAAGTTGGTTCTTTTTTGTTAAAATTTTACTTGTTTTTTAACTTATTTAAATCTCTATTTGACCACAAACTTGTCTAATAGAAACACTGTGGTTGAAGATGAAGCCTGCTAACCTAGGTGAAACTTATTACACCTAGCCTGAATTGGTTGGCTCTCAAGCGAGGCTGCCGGAATACACCGTTAGGTGCTTGGCGACAGATTTTCAACTTGAGAGCGGTAGCTAGTCAGCTGAGTACTAGAAAGTACCCTACCACCATGTTATCCTTCACCAGCAGCACAAACTTATTGTTGGGATTTGAACCCACACCCTTCAGCATGTGAACCGACCCTGCTAACCACTGAGCTATCGTCGGTAAAAAGATTAAGGCTTGGAGTAACATACTCAACATAGACTACTTTTTATCTCGTTAGATGTCATCTCAAGTGTAAATGTTCACATAGTATTTCTTCAATGTTACAGGTACTTACAGTAGCTTGCTTCACTGCTGGCTTCTACACTATGCCTCTGCATGTTTCTGGTACACTCTGGAACAACAAAGACTTCTTATACAACTTATAACTGGCACAACAGGAATGCTGTCCAAAAAGTTATGACCTATATAGGATATAATCGCTTTAAGGTTTCCACATTTTTTGTTATGGAAACTGATATAGTATTGACACATTTTTGTTATAATTAAAGTATCCAATATAATTAAACGCTAGCAATCCCGTATAAATAAATAAAAAAACCAATTGACAGGCAACTTTTCTTCATTTAAATTCTTAAAAAGAGTTACAAATAGTTTTAAAAAAGCCAGCAACTCGTCAGTAATGCGCTTAAGTGTATAATTTTTATTTATACAAACGAGACAAGCAAGTCACTGGCTGAATGGTAAGCCGTAACAGTTGTAATTAAAAAATATTGGGGTTAAAATCGCCGGGTAGACGATATAATGAGTACAAAGTAATTAATATTATTACAACTTACCTTACCTAACTTATCTGTAGTATTCCTTGTTGAATATTACTTTTAAGCACACTAGCACGTTATCTAGATTAGATGGATCGAATTAATAACTTATTATGATAAATACAAAGGAAAACTATATTCATAACGTTTCGGCTCACGCCCACTTGGTTTAAGCACTGATAACGACTGAATGATGTGGTTTAAAGTGAAAAATAGTTCGCGAGAATACAACAGAACTACTGTTAACAATACTTTTCATTCATATTTTGTAGTAAAACGATCTCACTTGTTCCTCTTTATTTATAGATTCATCTTAGATGGATTCGTCCAATGACCTTTTTGTTTACAATATTCAATATTCATAGACAAGACTGATTAAAGACCAAAAATAAGAGGCGTTTTTTTCTTTATTTACCTAGTGAGCTCGCTTGCTGTTTCGGAACATATTACTATTATTGAAATGATTATGTATAATAAATTAGATGTGGTTATTGTCTAAGAGAAGATGAGACTTATTAAAATGGACACAGCTTGCAAAAAGCGATGTATATTCAGAAACAGAACTTTAACTGTAACTATAGATAGATATAAGACATGAATTGTTAAAACCGAAGATACGGCAGTATGGCTTTATAGCTTTAGCATGCCCGATAGGGCAAATTAAATTAAAAAAATTATACCTATTAATAATCTGTGATCGGCTGATCGGCTGATCGGTGTCAGTCTGTCAGTTCAGTTCAGTTCAGTCGGTTAATGTTTATGCGTACGTGAATAGGTACGGTGCGGTTCCTTGTGGAATTACGAAACTTTTCTAGTAAAGTGCTTGGTTAAAATTTTGTTTCCGAATTAAATAATTTAATTCTTTAATTATATTTGATAAAATGTCTGAAACTGAACAGCCACTCTTCAGAGACCTTTCTGCAGATGATCCCGATCCAGAAGTTTCCGAAGTTGAATCGATGTGTATGAATTGCCATAAAAATGTAAGTAAACTCAACGAAAACTTTCTGTTTTTAGGTTTTCTTCTTTATGTAATTGTTAAACAAAACTTGTTGGGTTCTGTACCGAGCTGAGATGTCATTTCCGACTTTGTTTACAACAAAATAACCTATTCGAATTGCGCCGCGCATGCCTAGCGGTGTCTCCTTTTTGGAGTTATTCATCGATTTTGTGAAAACCTGCGCTAAATTATTGCGCTACGCCTGTTAGCACTTAAAACACCAAAAACACCAAAATCTTTACCAATGAAATTTATTTCTACCTGAAATGTTGTAGATTTTATTGATAGCGTAAATGAAAAATGTCTGCCTTCATGCCTTCGGATGACTACATCGCAGAACTCCTGGAAAATTCTGATATAGAAGAGGAGCCAACTGGAGACTTCGAAGACTCTGATGCGTTTGACTTTTGCCCCGATTTTGAACCTATAGAAATACCACAACCACAAAATTGTGAGACATGGGAAGAAAAGATGTTTCAATCTAAAACTATTTTAGAAAAGATGCCAATCCCCATCGCTCAGACGAAGAAACCATTTGAATACTTCTCCAAATATTTCCCGGATGAGTTGTTCGAAAACATGGCGAAGCATACGAAGAAATCCCTCGAGTTACGAAGAAAACATTTTAAATATTGCACAAAAAATCTTATTAAAATATTTTTTGGTGTCAACGCTCTTATGGGTGTATTCAAATGCCCTCAGAAGCAGTTGTACTTCAGTAAAAAGTTTCAATACGAACCTATATCTAGTAGAATCACGTATGAAAAGTTTCGACAGATACGAACTTCATTACACATAGTAGATGAAGATAATCCAGATGATTTAGAAAAAATGACAAACAGGTTGTGGAAGGTGCAGCCCGTCATTGATAGTGTGAGGTTCCGGTGCCAGCAGCTACACCGAGACAGCTCACATTACAGCATCGGAGAACAGATAATACAATTCAGTACACCGAGGATCGGGACTCGTTACCATTGGAAATCACGTCCGGTCGGTCTCAAGAACTTCATTGTCACCAACTCTGAGGGATTAGTATTCGACTTCGAGATCTTCCAAGGTTCACTTACAGATTTACCCGACAGATCTGTATTCGGTACGGAAGCAGCTATCGTGCTACGGCTAGCCAGGACACTACCGGGTGCTTGCTTATATTTTGGGCGGCATTACACTACATTACCTTTAATGAACGAGCTGGCAAAACGAAATATAAATGCAACAGGATCGATCATGCCTATACGATTAAAAAAAGAATATAAATTAAAAAAAGACAAGCAAATGTGTCCTGGACAGTGGCAGGAAATATGTCGGTCCGATGGTAAAATATGCTCTGTTAAATGGATGGACGGCAAAGGTAGTATCACACTTATATCTACTGCATACGGTTCAAAACCATATCAAAGATGTGAACGGTACGATGAAGTGACACGGGAATACAAGAAAATCAACTGCCCGTTGATAGTTAAGAATTACAAACGTAACATATTAGGTGTGAGCTTAAACGAACAAATTATGACCTTATTCTCAACACAGTTCAAGTGTAAAAAATGGCCTGTGAACGTCATTCTACATTTGTTTGAACTATCAATAGTGAATGCTTATATTGAATACAGGGCGGAGGCAAAACGTTGTAACCTAATACGAGTGGACACGCTGGAAGCTGTTGCGTTTAGACTTGAAATCATTGAGGCGCTGCTCGGAGAGAACAGTTTAAAGGAAGGAAGTGATAGTGTTCCACCTTTTCCGACACAGAATCCGAATTCCTCCCAACTGAACCTGCCAGCTGCATCTAAAGCTTCGTCATACATACCTCCAAAGTTAGACTCAATAGATTTTCGTTTCGATGGAAAAGACCACTGGTTGATAACGGACAAGAGTGTAAAGTCTCAACGGCAGTGCCGCAGGGAAAGTTGCAAGAGCAGGACAAATAACATGTGTTCCAAATGCAAGATATATCTCTGTTTCAATCATCAAAAAAATTGCTTTTACACATTCCATAACAAATTGGATATGAAGCCAGATTAAACCATAATTCAGTTATTCACATTTCATAAAAGATTTGTAGGTAGTTGAATTTCTATTACACGAACAATTATTTCGGATTGTTATATAAATAAAATAGGAAATAAAAGTTAGCTTTTTTTCTTTTCTTTTTTGTCCCTATTGTAATTACCCGACTGCCGAGGAAGGGTTATGTTTTTCGCGCGTCTTGTGTGTATGTATGTAAATTTCTTTATTACCTCATATCTTCCAAACGGCTGGATGGATTTTGACAGTTCAGGTATTCGTCTTAAAAACCCAAGTGTTATTACGTGGCTGTTTGAAAAAAAAAACAAAATGGTGGATTTTTGGCGCGAAATATTATAATACTATAATAAAAAAATATAATATAAGCTATATGTTTAAATTTCATTGGTAATAATAAATTTGTTTAAAAAGTTTATTTTTCTTTAATTATAGCTATTTAGTGATGATAGCTCAGTGGTTAGTTAGGTCGGTTCGCTTGCCGAAAGACGTGGGTTCAAAGCCCAACATTGAGCTTAAGCTGCCGGTGAAGGAAAACATCGTGAGGATACCATAGCATGATGATAGGGTATTCTCTAGTACTCGGCTGGTTAGCTACCACACTCAAGTTGAAAATCTGCCGCCAAGCATCTAACAGTGTGTTCCGGCAGCTTCACTTGAGAGCCAGTACCATTTCAGGCTAGGTGTGCTTTACCATCTTCGACCACACCGTCACTTAACATCAGGTGATGAATCGTATAAAAAATCACGATTTTTTTTGTATTATGTTTAGCAAGCTGTTTATTGTTTGTGGCATGTGACAGGGTATGACCCGGCTCCTGTTGACCCGGATCCCGCACTATAAGAATGTGGTGCTCATGTCGTTCTCCTGCGAGGAGTGCGGCTACGAGAACAACGAGGTGCAGCCCGGCGGCGCCTTCGCTGAGCTCGGCATCAGGTTCGGACAAACTGTTGGCATGGCAAACTAATATTTATGTTTAGAGAAATGGCAACACTATCTCTCGACCTTCTCGATTGTGGTGTGACATGTAATAACTGCAATACCAATAAAACTTTTTTTTTTAATGAGACGAACGAGACGCTCTCCTGATGTTAAGAGATAACGACTGTCCATGACCATTGCAGCGATACACAGAACTTTGAGTAGCAAAACAAAGTCCAGGGCACTGCCTTGGCGCTCATTACTTTGAGACTAGATGGTTAGTCTCAACAGCCCTGTAATTTCGCTAGCTGCAGTACCCTTCATACCGGAACACAGCAATGTTTACACACTACTGCTTGGTGGTAGAATATCTGGTACTGCGGTGGTACCTACCTAGACGACCTCCTGCTAAGGAAATCTACCACCAAGTAAATTTAATTCATCTGGCTGTGTCGGTTTTCGAGTTAAAAAGTGGGTATACTGCATTACAAATTTCATCTCAATCCGTTTAGCCGTTACAGCTTCTTTATACTATACGATAGATGATAGGAAACACGCCACTGATTAAGAACAGAAGGGAGATGTTGTTCAGTTCTAAAAATTTAAATGAAATTTATTTATATGACTGACAGGCTAGGTGTTTGACCACAGCTCACCTGATTTTAAGTGACGGTGTGGTCAAAGGTGGTAAACACACCTAGCCTGGAATAGAACAGGCTCTCAAGTGAGGCTGCCGGATGCTAGATGCTTCGCAACAGTTTTTCAACCTGAAGGTAGCTAGCCAACCGAGTACTAGAAAGTACCCTACCACCACGCCATGGTTTCCTCACGATGTTTTCCTTCACCGGCAGCTCAAGCTCATTGTTGGGGTTTGAATCCACGCCCGTCGGCGTGTGAACCGACCGCGCTAACCACTGAGCTAACATCGCTACAAATAACTATAAACTACGTTTGGTCGATACGAGGTAATAAAGAAATTCACATACATACAAGATACGCGCGAAAAACATAACCCTTCCTTGGCGGTCGGGTAAACAAAACATCCGTCTGTTTGCATCGGAAGTTTTTATGGCGCTGGTGAAATTGTAGCGGTGCCCTATCCCACAGGTGGGAGCTAGAGGTCGTGACCCCGGAGGACCTGAACCGGCAGGTCGTGAAAAGTGACCACACGCGGGTCTACATTCCCGCGTTCGACTTTGAGATACCTTCCATGAGCCAGAAAGGAGGTATGCCAACTGCACACCCATCCAAACAACCATCGCTTATCATCAGCCATAGGACGTCCACTGCTGGACATAAGCCTCCTCCTTGTTTTGCCAATACTCGCCACGCTCGGCAGGCGGGTTGGCGAGCGCAGTTAGGTGTGATCGTTCAAGGAAGACGCTGCTGCCCATCTTCCGGATTACATCCCTTAGCCGACTCTTAAGGCGACCACGGGTTGAGGGGGTGGGATACTGTTCTTACGCCGGCACCACCACGACAATTGATTTGGTTTATTAAATGAAATCAAAAAATCAAAATCAATCAAAATCAAAAGTCATTTATTCAGTGTAGGCCCTGGTAAGGCACTTATGAACGTTAAGTTCCATGTTTGAATCTACCGCCGGCTCGTAATTACACTTCAACTGAGAAGACTCCGGCAACAAACTCAGCAAGGCATTTTTTTTGTGGATCTTTCTTTTCATATTAGGTTACAATTTACAGTTATAAATATTAATACATACATTATGCTTACTACAATTGTCACTTAGCCAGGGGGATGCAAGTGCAGAGAGAAGCTACTACAACCATATATTCCTGTCTTCCACGTAATGAGCCACCTTATAGTAGGCTTTGTCAATTAACCTCTGCTTTATAAAATCTTTGAATTTATTATAGGACATTTTAGTTACCTCAAGTGGGATTTTATTATAGAATCTAACGCAATTCCCGAGAAAAGACTTATTAGCTTTAACCTGAATCTAGGTGTCACAATTTTATCTTTATTTCTTGTATTTAAGTTATGGCGGCTACTATTAATTTCAAATGAATTTAAATTTTTCCTGAGAAACATAATGTTTTCATAAATGTACTGTGACGGTAACGTTAATAATATCTTAAAATCTTTAAATCGATTTCGTAGTGATTCGCGAGGACCCAAACAATAGATTGCGCGAATTGCACTTTTTTGCAGAATAAAAATAGTTTCAAAGTCTGCAGCTGAGCCCCACAGCAGTAGACTGTAGGACATTAAACTATGGAAATAAGCAAAGTAAACCAACCTGGCTGTAGCCACATCTGTTATTTGTCTAATTTTTCTAATCGCGAAGGCAGCGGAACTCAATTTACTAGCTAACTTTTCTATATGAGGACCCCATTGTATTTTACTATCTAATGTTACGCCGAGAAAGACAGTTTTATCCACTAGATCAAGTCTTTTACCATCGACTAAGATATGAGTGTCCCTCTTAGCAACATTGGGGAGAGAAAACCTTATACATTTTGTTTTACATGAATTAAGCATAAGATTATTGGCGGCAAACCATTTTGATACAGCTGATAAGGTGTTATTGAGCTGTGTAAGGTCTGTATCTTTTCTATTGACTTTAAAAATTAACGAGGTGTCATCAGCAAATAAAACTATATCGGACAATTCATTTACCATATAGGGCAAATCATTAATATATGCCAAGAACAAGAAAGGGCCTGAGATTGATCCTTGAGGTACGCCCGTTTTTACTAATTACCCTAGGGACGTAATACCGCTAATACCTACTTTTAATGACAAAATAACAACCATCCCAGTCATCCAAATTGATTATTAACAGATATACCTATTTTTAAAAAGGTTCCCTTAAAGGAATGAATGATTTATTTGACATCCCTCTGCTTTAAGAGTTGTAGGGCGTAGGTTCGATTCCCACTCAGGATAAACATGTTATAGTACAAACAAATGTTTGTTCTGTCTGTATGTATTATAAGTATTGATTTACAAAAAGTTACCCGACTTTCTTAGTACAAGCTTTGCTTTGTTTGGGGTCAGCTGGTGGTTCATTTGGTGGTAAGTCACCTTAGCAGAAGGTCGTCTAGGTAGGTGGTACAGTACCAGATATTCTGCCGTCAAGCAGTAGTGTAAACATTACTGTGTTCCGGTTAGAAAGGTACTGCAGCTAGAGATAACTACAAAGTCCAAGACATCGCTGCTTTGGCGTTCATTACTTTAAGACGTTCGATGGTTAGTGTCAACAGCCCTGTAATGTCGCTGCAGTTTACAGTAATGTTTACACACTACTGCTTGGCGGCTCTACTCTATTATGCCTTCTTTGATACCGCATCCCGAATTTACAGATTTGAGATCCATAGTAAATATTGCTATAAATGATGGTCCACAGAAATAACAACAGTAGAAGGTATTCTGACGCGCGCCATCGCCGGGTTGGAGCAAGACCAAGATAGAAGGCGGTTGGAGCACCCCGAGGCGGCCCAACAGATCGATACTGTCACTGACGGACTCAAGGGGCTACGAGCTTTGAATTCCCCTTGGCGGCTTGAATTAGAGGATATTTCTGGTGAGTTGGTGATATTTTTGGTGACTTGGGGATATTTTTGATGACTTGGGGATATTTTTGTTGACTTGGGGATATTTTTGATGACTTGGGGATATTTTTGGTGACTTGGGGATATTTTTGGTAACCTGGGGATATTTTTGATGACTTGAGGATATTTTTGATGACTTGGGGCGCGACTTTTGTAGCGATGATGGCTCGGTGGTAAGCGCGGTAGGTTCGCATGCCGAAGGGCGTGGGTTCAAACCCCAACAATGAGCTTGAGCTGCCGTTGAAGGAAACCATAGCATGGTGGTAGGGCACTCTCTAGTTTTCCGCTGGCAAGCACCCAACAGTGTGCTCCAACAGCCTCAATTGAGTGCCAGTTCAATTCCAAGCTATGTTTACCATCTTCGACCGCACCATCACTCAACATCAGGTGAGCTGTGGTCAAACATATACGTCAGAAATAGAAGAGAGGCCTAAGCTGCTATGCCATACGGGCCGACGATGATGATGATGATGAAAAAAGTAGCTCACCAAAAAAGTACCACCAAACCCACACCCTTCGGCGTGTGAAGTGGCCGCACTAACCACTGAGCTATCATCGCTACAAATGATTTAATTGAGATGTGTTTTAGTAATAAAAAGTGGTATGCGTAGGGAACTGTTTCATCGAGAACCCGATGGCGCCATCTCGCGACGCGCGCTGCAAACAAAGCGACTTCAAACGCACGCGCCAGCAGGACCACGCCCTCGGCATATTCACACACGACGAGGTATGTTGGACAATACTATACAATACAATATTAAGATGGACATTTTATATTGTAATTACAATATATATTTTTTTTTGATATTTGATTATTGTTATTATTTTTGACTTGAAACTGTTGTATAAAACTTTAACTAACCTAACGGCGTTTAGCTGCACTAGTTCAATAATAGTTTTAGTTTGTCTAGTGCACGCTAGATGTCGCGTTGTCGTGATTTCTGCATCGCGGTGACGAGATTCACGGCAACGAATACAACTTGTTTATATTTGATAATTAAATTAACCATTAGCTGGGACAGAAAAGTAAGTCTTTTACTGGATCCCAACACAAAACCACTCTTAGGGCTCTTGATTTGTTAAAAACATTTGTATTTGTTTGTTGATGTGAAAAACTATGACTATGACTATTCTATCGATAACACCAAAACCCAGTCATATTTGAATACAAGTAAAAAATAACAATATCAAACGGAGTCGTATTTGTTAATACAAGTCAAAAATAACATTAAAAATTACAAATCATTGATATACCAATATGATATAGCAAGAAAGTAGCAGCCAAGCAGTAGTGTGTAAACATTACTGTAAAGGGTACCGTAGCGACATTGTCGCGTTCCTGAGAAAAAGGGTTTTGACAGACGGACGGACAAGTGATCATATAAGGGTTCCGTTTTTCCCTTTTGAGGTACGGAACCCTAAAAAAGAAGAAATCGATACCAAAATTGTTTTCCACAATTTTATTATATACGTGACCCATATTTTCCGGGATAAATAAATAGCATGTGTTTATAGCTATCTGCATTCTAATTAACATCAAAATTCATCTAGCCGTTTTTGTATAAATACCAAACACATTCAAACTTCAGCAATTATGATGTTAGTGCGATTTCTTTAGTTATTTACTTTATAAGTGAAGCATAAACATGTTTAAAGAGATATCGTTACAAACTTCATTTGCGCGATGCAGGCTTTCGTCACTGATTGGCTGTCGCTTTACAAGTTGACAGCTTTCTTCGATAGATGGCGCCACACGTAGTGTTACATACTGGTGCTATCGTTCCCCAGGTGAGTGAAACTAGTGCTACCCCCCTTGACTCGAGCTCTCTCCTCACCCCCGCGGACCCATCTTCAGGGAGCTACGACAAGATGGCGGCCGACGAAGTCCTCCAGTTCCGGACGAACTGTCCCGAGTGCAACGCGCCCGCTGACACTAATATGAAGATCACAGGTGAAGTAACGGTCGAAGATACGGGGTTTTTTTCTCTTTCCTCTTGGCATCGCACTCCGTGTATTCTGCCAGTTTCAATGTTTCTATATTTTGTGTGCAGTCTTTAGTTTCTTTATCTTTACAGTCGGAGTCCAGTCTTAGACAAATCCAGCCAGTGTCAGTCACATCCAGACCTTTTTTAGTAAAGTAGTGGCGACATCACTATAAGCTTCGATGGAGTTTTGGAAGCAACACGAAAAGTCATGTTTCACCACATTATATCATTCTCCCACACTCGCGCTTGTAATTCGGCACTTTATGAATAAAACACCACTGTTTTTATACATAAACACTCGAAAAAACACTAGTTTAAAAAAAAAATTACAATGGGGTCATTGTACGCATCGTAATGCAAAAAGTCAGCTGTTCCATAGAAGTTCCTTGACCCCTGACCGAATGTATAAGGCAGCTGCTTTTATTACCTTATTTAAAAAATATATATTAATGGGTTCAGGTTTGACTACATACAGCCTTATGTAACACGGGCTAAGATAGAACACGCCCAGACGGAATTTGTAAACTATGAATTTGAAGACACCCATATCGTACTTTTTAACCGACTTCAAAAAAGGAGGTTCTCAATTAGTTTTTTTTAATGTGTTTTTATCTTAGAACTTTCTACTGGGTGAACCTATTTTGATGATTCTTTTTTTATTTAAAAATTGCTGCTTCCCGTGTGGTCCCATTTCAAGGTCCAGTTCTGACAATGGCATTCATGAGAAACCAATATGTAGTTGGTTAATTTTTTGTTAAAATTTTACTTGTTTATTACAGATATCCCCCACTTCAAGCAAGTCGTGATAATGGCCACCATTTGTGAGGCGTGCGGGCATCGAACCAACGAAGTAAGCATTTTTCATCTGTTTTTTCTTAAGTTGGGGTTGTTGGGGAACAATCGTGTGAATCGGTTCACACCCCGAAGGACGTGGGCTCAAACCCCAACAATGTGTTTGAGCATCGTTAGGATAGCATAGTGGTAGGGTACTTGGAAACTTTCTAGTAGAGTACGTTCTCTCTAGCTACCACATTCAAATTGAAAATCTGCCGCCAAGCATCTAACGGTGTGTTCCAGCCTTACTTGAAAGGCCAGGCTAGGTGTTAGACCACACCTAGCCAGCCTAGCCAGCCACCGACTTCAAACAGATCAGTAGGTACCTAGCAGGTATAATAATACTTTGTAAAGTAAGTTTATTTTTCGATTTTTAGTGCTGATGTTTTTTTCTCGAAGTCGGTTTAACTTTTTTTTTTTAAGTTTGTTTATGTATAAAGCTTTCGGTCGGCAGGTGAAGTCGGGCGGCGGGGTGGAGGACAGAGGCGTGAGGTTCGAGGTCGCCGTGAGGTCAAAAGAGGATTTCTCCAGGGACATACTTAAGGTAACAAACATTTGTCTATGTCTAAGGTACTCTATTAGTTCCGACCTGCTAGTTAGTGCTAAAATAGCAGCTATTGCAATGGTTAACATTTGGTAATGGATTATGTTTTAACTTATTCAGTGGATAAACTATTTGAGTTTTGGCGGGAACGCTGAAAGAGTCGTGTCGTCCCATTGTATTTTGTTCCAAAACTAGTGTTTTTTCAAGTGTTTATGTATAAAAATAGTGTGTTTAATCATAAAGTGCCGAATTACAAGCGCGAGTGTGGGAATGTGATATAATGTGTAGTGTGGTTACTTCCAAAACTCCATCGAAGTTTATAGTAAAGTCACCACTATTTTACTAAGGTATGACTGAACTTTGACTGTAGCTATAGGTGTTAGACGTGAATTTTCAAAAATTTAAGAAGATGCAATAACACACAAAAAAACAGAAACATTGAAACTGGCAGAATGCACAGTGTGCGATGCCAAGAAGAAAGAAAAAATCTTTTAATTTTTATTTTGACATTGACATTTCTAAAGCTAGGTTGACATCGGTATTTTTTCTTTTTTCTTCGGCCTTGGCACGTTCGTGATATTGGGTATTTCAATTATATTTTGTAATTGTTTATGATGTCTGTATATTTTGACAGGTGGAAGCTAGAGCGTTAAAAAATCTATGTTATTTTACACGTAATAGGTTTGCGTTTGACCACATCATGTCTGATGTTAAGCAATGATGTGTATAAATGCTGTGTATATTATTTTTTGTTTTATGGATTTTTGTGTTTACACTTAAACACCTAACTTTTTTTTTAATGTTTATTTTAATGTAATACATATGATATAGAATTAAAGATACGTATGTATTACATTATATTATCATTTTTTTTTAAATATATATAAGTATATTTCATATACTTTCTATAAATGTAAAAGTAATGAGACGAACGATACGCTCTCCTGATGGTAAGAGATAATACATGTCCATGACCATTGCAGCGATACACTAAATCTAAACAACCCTGTAATGTCGCTGCAGCACCCTTCACAGTAATGTTTGCACACTACTGCAGCTAAACTTGCAGGTACAGCCTAGGTTGGGACCCACTGTTAAAATTTAACCAGCAGAGTATATCAAATAAGCAAGCTTATCGTTGTTCCTCTAGTCGGAGACGTGCTGCATGGAGATCCCAGAGATAGAGTTGGAAGTGGGGGGGCGCGCGCTGGGAGGGCGCTTCACCACGGCCGAGGGGCTGGTGCGTGCCACGCGCGACCAGCTGGCGGCCGCGCCCGCCGCGCTCGGCCTGCACGCGGCGCTCCATGGGGACTCGCTGAACGGGTGAGGGATTTACAGCACGGGTCACCACGGCCAGAGACGACATCCATCTAAACGCAAAACATCCTACTCTCAAGATAAATGCATGGCGGTAGGGTACTCTCTAGTGCTCGGCTGGCTACCTACCACACGAGAGTTGAAAATCTGCCGCCAAGCATCTAATGTGTTCCGGCAGCCTTACTTGCTAGCCAGTTCTATTCCAGGCTAAGTGTGCATTACCATCTTCGACCACACCGTCACATAACATCAGGTGAGCTGTGGACAAACACCTAGCCTGTCACCAATAAAAAAAATATACGTACCATTCTTAAAATGGCTTTTTTAAATATTGTGACATTTGTGACAAGCTGGGTGTTTGTCTACAGCTCAGCTGATGTTAAGTGACGGTTTCCAATCATCACTGTAGAAAAGTAAAACTAGCGAGACGAACGAATCGCTCTCCTGATGGTAAGAGATAATGCCTGTCCATGACCATTGCAGCGATACACAGAACTTTGAGTAACAAAACAAAGTCTGGGGCGCTCATTGCTTTGAAACTTGCAATTGTACGTCCAACGCTGTAGTACACTTCACACTAATGTTTACACACTACTGCTTATCGGCAGAATATCTGGTACCTACCTAGACCTAAGGGACCATTCAAGTATTACGCAAGCAGAATTTTAGTAATTATTAACCCCTCCCTCCCCCTTGTCTTCAAAAGTAAGCAAAGCTCTTACTTCCCTCTCCTATGCTTAAGTAAAGATTGGTTTAATTAGCAGCCATTTCGCTAAAACGAGGTGTGCTGATAACAAGGAAACCAAACAATCAGCGTAATTTAGACGACTTTGCTGATATTATCACCATTCAGATCGCCTCATCCCCAATGTCGTCAAAAATAAGCAAAGTAAAGACTCCCCCACCCCCCCTTTGATGCTTACGTAATACTTGAACGGCCCCTAATAAGAAGACTATACTTAAGAGGAAACAAGTCGTCATTTTCTTCATACATACGTTTTCCCCATTTTCCTTCCAGGATTTTAAAACTAGAGCAATAATTTTTAGATAGGAAGTAGATACTTGCTAGTTTCATGCCCCTCTGTTTTGATTTATTGATATATGTTTTTTTTTTTTATAAGAGCTAGGAATCTTCAAAAATCTTAAAATTTTCCTAGTTTCAACGCTGTGTTTCAACGTCCAAATTCCCAATCTCATAGACATAATCTTAAAAAATAAAACGCACCGGCAAAGAACACATCCTTCTTATTTGCTTGTTAAAAGAAATACTAAAATCGGTCTAAATTTGGAGGAGGAGACAGAGGAATACGAAACCTCGATTTTGCTCATTTTATTTCGAGTTAATGAGCCCGAGGTGCAGTTGTCCCTTTCGCTCAGTATGTTCGGGTGCTGCGTGCGGCGCGACAGAAATAGCTTGGTGAAATACATAATTTTCAAATGTCTCAGTTGACTGCTTTCCTCTTAATAGTTGATGTTACTTCAGACTTTTGGACATAGTGAGAAGACTAAAAAGGACAAAACCTTTTGAGTTAGTGTATTAAGTTAGTTAGTGTCAGTGCAGTGAGTACTACATACTATAGAACACATGAACAAAGTGTCTTCCCCTTAATAGAGACAGTAAGAAAAGTGTTAATGGACACATTCTTCGATTTACTTGGCAATTTAAGTTATAATAAAATTACTTATTAGTCTCAACTTGGCTAGATTGTAATAACAATGAGGTATCTAAAAACAAACAGAAACATCATTCACATCATCATCACCAGCCATAAGACGTCCACTGCTGGACATAGGCCTCCTCCTGGGGAGGTTTTGCCAATACTCGCCACGCTTGGCAGGCGGGTTGGCGAGCGCAGTTAGGTGTGATTGTTCAAGGAAGACGCTGCTGCCCATCTTCCGGATTACATCCCTTAGCCGACTCTTACGGCAACCACGGGCAGAGAGGGGGGGGTACTGTTCTTACGCCGGCACCACCACGGCTCAGAAACATCATTAAAAGGGGGAGAAAAAAAAAACTTCAGTCTTTGGAAGCACACTCCAATTTTGTATCTCTTACCATCAAGAAGAGCGTTACGTTTGCCCTATTACTAACTTATTATAAAAAAAATCTGCAATAGAGGCTTCGTTAAGTAAGTCGTTACCACCAACAGCTGTTTGTTGTGTCGACAGTATTCTGTCGGCGCTGGACGCCGTGCTGGAGTCCCGCCGCCAGGTGACCATCGTGCTGGACGACCCCGCGGGGAACTCCTACGTCCAGAGCCTGCACCACGACCCCGACACGCCGGACGACGGTGACCATTCTATTACATCACACACGCAGACACACACACACACACACACACACACACACTTAGTAGCTTTGCGTCTTGAGCCGTACATTTACATATGTGACGAATATAGATGTTTCCAGAGTGCATCAAGTCGAAAGTTTAAAAAAAAAGTAAAACTAACTAGATGCTCTCCTGATGTTAAGAGATAACGCCTGTCCATGACCATTGCAGCGATACACAGAACTTTAATTTGATAATTATAATCCAGGGCGTCGCTGCTCCGGACTTGAGACTTGCGATGGTTAGTCTCAACAGCCCTGTAATGTCGCTGCAGTACCCTTCACAGTAATGTTTACACACTACTGCTTGGCGGCAGAACATCTGGTACTGCATCTCCACAAAATGTAGAGCTAGCTCAGTGGTTAGCGCAATCGGTTCGCACGCAGAAGGACGTTGGTTCAAACCCCAACAATGAGCTTGAGCTGCCGGTGAAGGAAAACATCGTGAGAAAACCATAGCGTGGTGGTAGGGTATATATTAGCTACCAGCCTCAAGTTGAAAATATTCCGCTAAACACCTAACAGTTCACCTCGCTTGAGAGCATGTCCATTCCAGGGTAAATGCGCTTTACCATCTTCGACCACACCAAAATCAAAATCAAAAAGTCATTTATTCAGTTCAGACCCTGGTGAGGCACTTATGAACGTTAAGTGACATGTTTGAATCTATCACCGGCTCGTAATTACACTTCAACTGAGAAGACTCCGGCAACAAACTCAGCAAGACATTTTTTTGTGGATCTTTCTTTTCATATTAGGTTACAGTTTACAGTTATAGATATTAATACATTATGCTTACTACAATTGTCACTTAGCCAGGGGGATGCAAGTGCAGAGAGAAGCTACTACAACCATATATTCCTGTCTTCCACGTAATGAGCCACCTTATAGTAGGCTTTGTCAATTAACCTCAGCTTTATAAAATCTTTGAATGTATTATAGGACATTTTAGTTACCTCAAGTGGGATTTTATTATAGAATCTAACGCAATTCCCGAGAAAAGACACCGTCACTTCACATGAGCTGTTTAGAAAAAGTTAGTTAAATTTTTTAATTTGTTTGTTCCCAGGTCTCAAGATAACTCGCTACGAAAGAACCTTCGAACAGAACGAAGACCTTGGCTTGAACGACATGAAGACCGAGGGTTACGAAATAACGGCTTAGAGTACCATCGCCTCCTTTGAACATTAAACCCTAAGCTTATAACCCTGTGGAAATGTATAATAGAAAATGTCTATATGTATATCTTGTTTTTTTTAAAATATAAATAAAACTTATTTATAAAAGTTGAATGGCTTTTTAATGTGAATGTTTGGACGGACGGATGGATGTTTGTTACTCAATTACAGCTGAACGGATCTGGATGAAATTTTGTAGTAGATACATTAGGCCCTGGAATAAAACATAGGATACTTTTCATCATAATCATCCATCACCACGCGGGTAAAACCGCGGGACATAGCTAGTGTAGCTATATATATATGTGTTTTATAGCGATGATAGCTCAGTGGTAAGCGCGGTCGGTTCGCATACCGAAGGGCGTGGGTTCAAACCCCAACAATGAGCTTGAGCTGCCGGTGAAGGAAACCATACCGTGGTGGTAGGGTACTCTCTAGTACTCGGCTGGCTAGCTACCACACGAGAGTTGAAAATCTGCCGCCAAGCATCTAACGGTCTTCCGGCAGCCTCTTTTGAGAGCCAGTTATATAGTCCAAGTTAGGTGTGCTTAACCATCTTCGACCACACCGTCACTTAACATCAGGTGAGTTGTGGTCAAACAACTATACTGTCAGACATAATAAAATTTGTTTAAAATTTCACGCGTAAACTACTCAACAGATTTGGGTGAAATTTTGCTTGTACTTTATGCCCTGGAATAAGACATGGAATACTTTTCATCATCATCATCATCATCACCACGCGGGGTACAGCTAGTGTATATTAGTGGGATAAAATACATTTAAAAAAAACGATTGACAAAGGCAAATCCACAAAGTGCGACGCCAAAAACAAAAAAAAAAAGATAAAGAAAAACAACAAGACGTGTACATATTTTAATTTTATTCATATTAAATGCCCCTAATATCACTACAACGAACGCAATCAAACTTTCTTCTTTTTACTGTGAGACTCGTCGTCCGACCCGGCGCTGCTCCGCCTCTTCCTCTCCCTGCTCTCCCTGCGGTCCTCGTCCCTGGGCTTGTCGCCGTGTTTGGTCTTGGAGCCGCCATCTTTGTTCTTCTCCTTGGTGACGTCACCGTCGTGCTCCATATCGTTAGTTTGATCTTTATTCTCTTTCAGCTTAAGTTCCTGCATGTCTTCCGTTGTTTTGTCTTGTTCTTGCTGAAATAAGAAAGATTATGTATCTTTAAAAATACATTGGAAAATTTTAAACCTAAATAAAATAACATAATTATGTTGTTTGTGGTAGAATTAAAAGTCAATGACAGTATGTACATTGATTAAAATATATATATTTTTAATTTAAGTAAACATATTTTTAAAAAAAAATTTGGCTAACAGTCTATGTGTTTGACTACAGCTCACCTGATGTTAAGTGACGGTGTGGTCGAAGATGGTAATGCACACCTAGCCTGGAATGGAATTGGCTCTCAAGTGAGGCTGCCGGAACACACCGTTAGATGCTTGGCGGTAGATTTTCAACTCTCGTGTGGTAGCTAGCCAGCCGAGTACTAGAGAGTACTCTACCACCACGCTATGGTTTCCTCACGATGTTTTCCTTCACCTACAGCTCAAGCTCATTGTTGGTGTTTGAACCCACGCATTTTGGCATGCCATCATCGCTACAAATTTGCCATTTGCAATTTCAATTTGCCGTGGTGGTGCCGGCGTAAGAATAGTACCCCACCCTCTCTCCCCGTGGTTGCCGTAAGAGTCGGCTAAGGGATGTAATCCGGAAGATGGGCAGCAGCGTCTTCCTTGAACAATCACATCTAACTGCGCTCGCCAACCCGCCTGCCGAGCGTGGCGAGTATTGGCAACTTACGTTATCTCTTACCATCAGGAGAGCTTTTTGATAATTTAATTACTTTTACACACAAAAAAATCTACCTCTTCTCCGCTTGTACTTTCTTCCTTCTTAGCTGGTTTCTTCTCTCTCTCAGGCTTCTTCTCTTTATTGCTATCGAGCTCTGCCAGCCAATTTTCGAAGACTTCCATGGCTTCTTTGATGTTCTTTATCTTGTCTTCTGCCTTGGTGAGAGACAGGACGCGGCGCGCGCGGCCCAGCAGGCCTCGCACCGTGAGGCGCCGGTAGCTAGGGTCGTGGGCTTCCAGCAGCTTTAAGGTCTCTTCGGCTTTGGCCTTGTCTTTGAACCCGAATCCAGTGTCTTCTTTTTCCTCCTTACCACCCTGAAACCAAGCATTGACGTCTTAAAAAGCTAACCTGGGACCGCGCACATGATGGAGCATGCTCTTCTACGGGAGCCCTTCTAGGGGACGCCCGACGCTTCAAGTCAAATGTAAAGAAACTCCCAACTCTGAAGACAACGCATCAGGATTTTTTAACTAAGAATCGTTTCTAAGGTATATATTTTGTTTATTTCTGCTTAAAAGTCGTTTAAGTTACAACAATGACAAGGAATTAAAATCTAACTTGACAATAATTTAAAATAACTTATCAGAAACTTTACTTAATAACGAAATATATTATGGTTTTAACGTTTAGAGGAGGCTTCTGGTGACCAGAATGCTGGCATCTACTTTGGTCAAAAGCTTAGCATTGCCATCCAACGTGGCAATGCTGCCAGCATTCCTACCACATATCCCTTATCTGACGGCCTTTTTGACTAAGTTATTTTTATAAGTTTGTAAATAGTATTAATTTATATTTTGTTGTTAGTATTTAATTAGGTACAGATTTTTTATATGTTATACCTACCTATAGTAGAATAGTAATTAATTTAGTTTTTTATTGTTTTAGTTATTAAGTAAAGTTTCGGATAAGTTATTTTAAACTATTGTCAAGTTAGATAAATTTAAATCCTCGTCATTGTTGTAAATGAAACGACTGTTAAGAGGAAATAAACTAAATATAAACCTTGAACACACAAAATGAACTTCCGCAAAGTAACGCCTGAAAATAAGTTGCGTTTGACCGTCATCTCGCCTGATGTTAAGCGAAGATGCGGTCTATAAAAACCCAGTTAAATATTAAAACACGTCTATAAATAATGACTCCATCATCAAAACACAAATGAAACTAAAGGGGAAAGAATCCCCTTTTTTTGCTTGGGCCCAAAGGAATTATCCCAATTCTTTCACCAACTCATCATCCTTTTGTCCACTGCTTGACGTATGCCTCTCCTAATCATCTCCACGGATTTAGAATAGGGCTTCGGAATCCCCAGCCTGTCGCAGGAACCGATTTCAAGGGACCTTTTAAGCTCACGTGGTGTCAGATTTGGGGATCTGAGCTTTGATTTGTATATTTTATTTTATTTTATTCGGAAAACATACAGTGATAAATATCTTAATTACTATCAATATTATTAACTTAACACCATTAATCAGTTCTCACATATAGAATCTAAAGCTTGTTTGTTAATACATATAAGAAAATGAAAAGTAAGTTTTATAACGTGAAAAAGTCAGACAGGGGGCACACCAAACCAGTTTGTAGTCATACTTTGTTAATCAAATTAGTACTAGTGTTAAATAAGTCAAGTTCAGGAAAGCCTTCCAGTTTATTTACGAAGTTAGATGATCTTATGAAAAACGACTTTCGTCTGTAATTAGTCGCACTATAGGGGACATGTAGGTATTTAGTATGTCTTGCGGTTATTCTGGGAACATTCAGATGTATGTTAGAGAGGAGATGCGGAGAATCAAGATAACATAGCGCTATTTTAGTTAGAAATATAACGTTAGGTATATTCTATTTAATTGAGCCCAAGGAAGATAGCAGTGCACTTGAACCGCCGAGGGGAGAAAGGGTAATGCACCAAGCATTTCATGGAGTGTTGTCAAAATTACAGTGCTCGGGGGTACCGGTGCGTTATTTTTAAATCCCCTGTGCCCTCCGTTTGGCACAGAGGCAGGCTACCAAGAGGCTTTTAGTGGAATCCTACATAACCTGACTGTTCCTCTGATTTCGCCCAGCAACTCTCTGCGTTCAATTTTAGCGCAGGCCATCACTCCATTAAATCCAATTTCTTCAATAGTAAAACGTTACCCACCTCATCTCCCTCAGCTTTGTCTTCCTTCTTGGCCGGCTTCCTCTCTCTCTCCGGCTTCTTTTCTTTATTTTTGTCGAGCTCTGCGAGCCAGTTCTCGAAGACTTCCATGGCTTCTTTGATGTTCTTTATTTTGTCTTCTGCTTTCGTGAGGGACAGCACGCGGCGCGCGCGGCCCAGCAGCCCGCGCACGGTGAGGCGTCGGTAGCCCGCGTCATGGGCCTCCAGTAGCCTCAGGGTATCCTCGGCCTTCGCCTTGTCCTTGAAACCGAAGCCGGAGTCTTCTTTTTCCTCCTTGCCCATCTCCTGCAACAACCACATATATGTTTTATTAAAGTGTAGATTTCCTTCGCGAGCGTAGCGAGTGATCACTACATACATATCTATTATACAACAAAGTCATCCGCCGCACGTAACGTCCGTCACGATAAACTTTAAACTACTGAACGGATTATCATGCGAGTTTCACCAATAGATAGAGTGATTCATGAGGAAGGTTTAGGTATATAATTTGTTACGGCTTTGTGTAAATTGGTTGAAATATGATAATTGTTGGAAAAATCATCGAAAACGCTGCCTAATGCCCTTTGAGATAGACCAAAAGCCCCATGTAAGCCCGTGCGCAGCCGGGACGAGTCGCTAGTATAATATAAATTTATACTAAAACATGACTTGTAAATAATGATAGTGAAAACCATATCAAAAACAAGTAGCTTAAAATAACTAGGCGGATAAATAAGTGGATACGAAGAGCCGTATCATAAATAACTTAAGTGAACTGTATAGTCAACCATCTAACCTGTTAACCATATAAAAAAAAAAAACATCTAATTTTAATTTTTCTTACTCGCTAAACTAAAATTTTTGGTATGGCAACACTAGCAATAATGGCGCGAAAATTCCATAGACAAGAATACATTTAGAAAAAAAGGCGCGAAAACCAAACTGTTTCCAAGCGCGTATTAAAAGAAATTACATCATCAGACTGCTTAAAATTCAACTTGAAACTACCTACGTCTATCCTTAAATACCTATATGCTTTATTCATTGTATTCTACAAAATATATTCCGAGTTATAATGCAAACTGCGAGGTTAAAGATAAAAAGAGTTTGCGAAACACAACATAGATAAAGTAATAGTCATTGTTAAAATCAGTCAAGTGTGAGACGAACGCGCTTCAAGGGTTCAGTATCTATATGTAAATAGATATTATTGTTTTACACTGCGTGACGTCATTCAAACGCTATGACAGCCAGATTGTTCGTGACTAGTTTAATTGGTTTCAGAAATCGCAATCACAATGTAAATTTGCAAGTTTTTTAAAAAGAAAATATTTTTCACCAAATTTAAACTCAAACATCAAATCTATAAGAGACGCATAAACTTCTATGAATTGTATTTCTGTATGTATTTAAAGAAAAAAATATTTATGTATCCTATCAGTTGTCCGACTTCCATAGCACAAGTTACGTACAAGCTATGGAACTGGCACTCAAGTGAGGCTGCCGGGTTCAACTTGAGGGTGGTATCTAGCCAGCCGAATACTAGAAAGTACCTTACCACCACGCTATGGTTTCCTCACGATGTTTTCCTTCACCGGCAGCTCAAGCTCATTGTTAGGGTTTGAACCAACGCCCTTCGGCATGCGAACCGGCCGCGCTAACCACTGAGCTATCATCGCTACAAAATAATAATAAAGCCTGATATCGACCACTACGCGGACGAAGTATCGGGCAAAAGCTAGTATTGTACATACAAACCTTTCGTATAAAAAAAAAAACTAAATGCCATTGAAAACAGTATCAAAACTCGTGGCGTGGTTTAGAAATAAGCGGAGAAACATACAGTCGCGATTATGTTTTATTATTATTCAGAGAAGTTCCATTTTTCCTTTCGGGGGCAGAACCCTAAAATAACAGATGAAGTGAGCAAATACAGTGTTTTCTGTTAAGCATTAACAAATAACATTTCAGGTGCATGCATATCGCTATTCATAAAAACGAAATTAATTGCTATGATAAAGTACATTACAAATAGTATATAACAAGGCGAAGAATTTAAAAAAATATATAACCCAACTGCGAATAAAATAGCTATAATTAGAGGATAAAAACCTTTTTAAACATATTTATTATTCCTAATTAAATTTAAACATATCACTTATAACTTATGAAGGAATAGTACCCCACCCTCTCTCCCCGTGGTTGCCGTAAGAGTCGGCTAAGGGATGTAATCCGGAAGATGGGCAGCAGCGTCTTCCTTGAACAATCACACCTAACTGCGCTCGCCAACCTGCCTGCCAAGCGTGGCGAGTATTGGCAAAACACCCCCAGGAGGAGGCCTATGTCCAGCAGTGGACGTCCTATGGCTGATGATGATGACATACAAGATACGCGCGAAAAATATAACCCTTCTTTGGCAGTCGGGTAAAAAGTCGCTATCGGCTAAAAGTAGAAATAATCAATGTTTTATAATTTAGTTGGAAAAATATATAGACGCACAGCGTCATCTAGACCGAAACACGTACAGCGGTGATAGCTCAGTGGTTAGCGTGGTGGGTTCACACGCCGAAAGGCGTGGGTTTAAACCCCAACAATGAGCTTGAGCTGCCGGTAAAGCGAGGAAGCCATAGCATGGTGGTAGGGTATTTTCTAGTACTCGGCTGGCTAGCTACCACCCTCAAATTGAAAATCTGCCGCCAAGCATCTAACGGTGTGTTCCGGCAGCCTCACTTGAGAGCCAGTTCCATTCCAGGATAGATGTGCTCTTCTACAACCACACCGTCACTTATCAGATGAGCTGTGGTCAACACATAGCTTGTTAACAACAAAAAAACTAAGCGAAGCTTGTATTATGGGAACCAGATGACAGATGAATACTTATGTATATACTTTTTTTGTTAATACATACTTATAATACAAAGAAAACACCAGACACAGAACAAACATGTAATTGATTTAGAGGTAATGCCTTTAATCGCGAACAGACACGGTGGACGACTGTTTAATAATATGTAGTGATAATGAGACGAACGAGACGCTCTCCTGATGGTAAGAGATAGCGCCTGTCCATGACCATTGCAGCGATACACAGAACTTTGAGTAGCAAAACAAAGTCCAGGGCATCGCTGCTTAGGCGTTCATTACTTTAAGACTTTTGATGGTTAGTCTCAACAGCCCTGTAATGTCGCTGTAGTACCCTTCACAGTAATGTTTACACACTACTGCTTGGCAGCAGAATATCTGTTGCTGCGGTGATACCTACCTAGACGATCTCCTGCTAAGGAAATCTACCACAAAGTAAATATAAAATTATCGTTGTATTTATAAGGGAATTTGTTACACAAAATACTTTCCTTTTTGTTTACAAAACTACTGAACGGATTATCATGCGAGTTTCATCAATAGATAGAGTGATTCATGAGGAAGGTTTAGGTATATAATTTGTCAAGGTTTTGTGTAAATTAGTTGAAATATGATGATAATTGTTGGAAGTGTCGGTAAAAGTCAAGCCACCTGCGAGCTTTCATCGAAAACGCTGTCTAATCCCTTTGAGATATAACAAAACAACGCACTGGTGGGATATTCCTCTTTTAAGGATAGCTTCATCATCAGCCGTTTAAGACGTCCACTGCTGGACATAGGCCTCCTCCTTGGGGTTTGCCAATACTCGCCACGCTTGGCAGGCGGGTTGGCGAGCGCAGTTAGGTGTGATTGTTCAAGGAAGACGCTGCTGCCCATCTTCTGGATTACATCCCTTAGCCGACTCTTACGGCAACCACGGGTATGGATAGCTTACTATACCCATATCGTAAATAAAAACTATAATCTTCTTTTGGCTCGTGTAACTCGTAACTTCACGTAACTCTGTAGATTGAAAGTAAGCGAGCGCCAATGCCTAGGTACGAGTAACTAACAAATAATAGTTGATCGCCGCGGGAGCGACCGCGGGACGCCGGCATGTTACGCCGCATGTACTTCTGTTAACGAATTCTAAATGACATCATCGCCGGAATAACTTGAATACGTAACTTAGTCTAATTTACGATAACTCACCTATCTATTTGGAAATGACTGCTTAGTTGTCCGATAACACGCGAGTCAAAAGGAATTTTAAGCAGGTTTGAACGTTTAGTTAGTTTTATAAAGTTACTGTATCATTTTATTTTTTATGTAACAGTAATGAGACGAACGAGACGCTCTCCTGATGGTAAGAGACAACGCCTGTCCGTGACCATTGCAGCGATACACAGAACTTTGAACAGCAAAGCAAAGTCCAGGGCATAGCTGCTATGGCGCTCATTACTTTGAGACTTTCGATGGTTAATCGCAACAGCGCTGTAATATCGCTGCAGATGTGTTGAAAGATGGCAACCACAATTAGCCTGGAATGAAACTGGCTCTCAAGTGAGGCTGCCGGAACACACCGTTAGATGCTTGGCGGCAGATTTTCAACTCTCGTGTGGTAGCTAGTCAGTTGAGTACTAGAGAGTACGCTATGGTTTCCTCACGATGTTTTCCTTCACTCATTGTTGAGGTTTGAACCGACGGCGCTAACCACTGAGCTATTAACGCTACAAAACATGATAACATGGAGATAATATCAATAATAATTTGCCGTGGTGGTGCCGGCGTAAGAATAGTACCCCACCCTCTCTACCCGTGGTGGCCTTAAGAGTCGGCTAAGGGATGTAATCCGGAAGATGGGCAGCAGCGTCTTCCTTGAACGATCACACCTAACTGCGCTCGCCAACCCGCCTGCCAAGCGTGGCGAGTATTGGCAAACCCCAAGGAGGAGGCCTATCTCCAGCAGTGGACGTCCTATGGCTGATGATGTGTGATGTGTGAATATCAATAAACAAAGCTATGAATGTCTCTTCCATTCGGTAATGCGGTACTTGGGTAATAGAACTCGCTACATTAGTAACCATGTCGTGACACCGCGTGCCAATAAGATCATCGTATATACTAATAAAATCTTTAAAAAATAGATCTTCCATTCATATTTAACTTTGAGATTCGTAGGCCGTGGATTGGTCATTTATTTGTCGAGCGCGTCTGATTATTTCTGGAAAGAGAGTTCCGTACAATTTAAAATTTTCCTTCTTTTTTATGTGAATGTTTATAAAAAATTTAATCAATTGTTTTTCGTTTTTATGTTATACAGGCTTGGTGTTTGACCACAGCTCACCTGATGTTAAGTGATGGTGTGGTCAAAGATGGTAAAGCACACCTAGCCTGGAACTGGCTCTCAAGTGAGGCTGCCGGAACACACCGTTAGATGCTTGGCGGTAGATTTTCAACTTAAAGCTAGCCAGCCGAGTTCTAGAAAGTACCCTACCACCTCGCTATGGTTTCCTCACGATGTTTTCCTTCACCACTTCAAGCTCATTGTTGGGGTTTGAACCCACGCCCTTCGGCATGCGAACCGACCGCGCTAACCACTGAGCTATCATCGCTACAAATCATCTACAAAATACTATTGCTATCATATTTCTTATGTGTAGCATCATGTTAGAATAATCAAATTGGTATTCATGATTTATGTAAAATAATAAAGCGTGTTAATTTCCACAAAATATATTTAATGTTGTATATCTAACATCTAACGGTGTGTTCCGGCAGCCTCACTTGAGAGCCAGTTCCATTCCAGGCTAGGTGTGGCATCTTTGACCACACCGTCACTTAACATCAGTTGAGTTGTGGTCAAACACCTAGCCTGTCGCCATAAAAAAAACTCTAACCTAGTTCCTACAAAAAGTTTTATATATTAATATATTTTATCCATTACATCCTCGTAAATTTATATATAAACAAATATTAAGTAGGTAATTGGGAAAAGCAACGTTTTCAAATCTATGTTTTCAGGTCAAAGCGGAACCCTAAAAGCTATATCGATACGATGACTTCACACATGACCTCCCATTCTGTTTACACACACCAATGCCACTTAATGTGTGCTAGTGCATATCAGATGGCTTGCACGAAAATGTCTTATATTTACTTCCTCATCGCTTCCTCCTATGTTTGATGCATACGCATAATTTTTTAACATCCATTTATTAGCTTTTATCGTAACTAACAAGGTAAAGCAAGCTGTGGGTTGATAAACTAAAATCCGTATTCGTCGCGTACATATTTGTTCACCAAATTTGTTATATATCACATCATTAGCATAAGACGTCCACTGCTGGACATAGGCCTCCTCCTGGGGGGGTTTTGCCAATACTCGCCACGCTTGGCAGGCGGGTTGGCGAGCGCAGTTAGGTGTGATTGTTCAAGGAAGACGCTGCTGCCCATCTTCCGGATTACATCCCTTAGCCGACTCTTACGGCGACCACGGGGAGAGAGGGTGGGGTACTATTCTTACGCCGGCACCACCACGGCAAACATATATAATATATATTTATATATCTTTGGAAGCTAATCATTAATATTTTCATTTCATACCAAACACCGTTTAAATTTTTACGTGAATATTTGGGGTAACAATTTTTTTTCTTTTGGCGTAGCACTTTGTGCATTCGCCAGTGTATTTGCGATATTTCTAAGTATGTTTTTTTATGGTTGACTGGCTACGTGTTGACCACAGCTCACCTGATGTTATGTGACGGTGTGGTCGAAAATGGTAAACATACCTAGCCTGGAATGGTACTGGCTCTCAAGTGAGGCTGCCGGAACACACCGTTAGATGTTTGCACGCTATGGTTTCCTCACGATGTTTTCCTTCACCGGCAGCTCAAGCTCTGTTGGGATTTGAACCCACGCCCTTCGCCTGCGAACTGACCGCGCTAACCACTGAGCTATCATCGCTACATAATATTCCAATATTGAATAAGTGAAATACGCAAGTTAGCTTACTAAAAGCTACGAAGTAGTTTTAAAAGCAACATGAAAAGTAATTTTTCCACACTTACGCACGTAATTTGGCATTTTATGAATAGTACCTGAATGACCGAGCTTTGCTCGGGTGAAAACACGGATAAAACGACGTTTTCTAAAGATAAAACTTAGCTAGATCGATTCATCGCCCCCGAAACCCCCTGCATACTAAATTTCATGAAAATAGTTGGAGCCGTTTCCGAGATTTAGATTTTATATAATACTAGCTGCGCCCCGCGGTTTTACCCGCGTGGTGATGGATGATGATGATGAAAAGTTACTAATCTTATATAGCCTGCATCTCAAAATCCTTTCTTAGGGGATGCCTACGTCATAGTAGCTTTATGCATGCAAAGTCTCAGCCCGATCGGTTTAAAATTGACCAATTTTCATACAAACTTTCATCCCCTATTTTATCCCCTTGGGGGTAGAATTAATCAAAATCCTTTCTACGCGGATGCCTACGTCATAACATCTACCTGCATGCCAAATTTCAGCCCGATCCGTCCAGTGGTTTGGGCTGTGCGTTGATAGATCACTATGTCAGTCAGTCAGTCAGTCAGTCAGTCAGTCAGTCCGTCAGTCAGTCAGTCACCTTTGAGTTATATATATTTAGATATAGATGCGAGACTTGCTCGTTAAAAGGTATAAGATGATATCATTATTTTTGCACATAAACATTCAAAAAACATAAGTTTAGGTTAGACAGTGGGATTTGCTGATTGTTGTTTTCCGATAGTTACAATCTGGGTGCCTTTTAAGTCATGAGTGAATCGATTTTTTTCGAGAGCCTTTCCCAAAGTGGGCGATAACGCCCCCCTTGTGGGCGCTGCAGGTCTAAAGGGGGGCGGTAAGAGACCCAGAAAAAAAATGGGGACGTTGTGTATAGGCTTGGGGGTTGATTTTTAATTTCATTTAGTTAGGAGGCCTCTTAGACTCCGACTGCATGAGCTCGCTCTCAACTACAACTTGTGAACATCAACTAATATTAGTTAAGAGATTGCTCAAACATAGCTTTAAGTAGGTGAAAAATGGGGGCGCTAAAAAATAATTTATTCTCAAAGTTGGCAGTAGACAAAATAATTTTGGGAACCCCTGAGTTAGACCATCGTAGACCATATAGTCGCTTATCATCAGGCGAGTTGGCGGTCAAACCTATCTTAATATAATTATATAATTCTTCTATACGTGTGTTTGTCACCTAACTCCTCCTAAACGGCGGGATTTGGATGAAATTTTGTTTGTACACTTCAATGATTTCCTGAGTGTTTTGAAAACGCAATTGTACCCGGTAGGAGACGCTGCTGTCGGTATGTCACCACATTTGATTTACGGAACAATTGATAGCTTACATTATTGTCTAGCTAGAAAGAATAAAAAATTATAAGTTGCTTTCAAATTGGAGTCACCAGTTTCTTTCATCGATGTTTTTCCGGGCAGGACGCAGTGCCGGATTAAGCCAAGCGGAGGCCCTAGCCCATTCAAATTTTGGGGCCCCCTTTTTTTTAATAATCTTCATTTATGCATTTATAGAATTAAAATAGCTTATTCGTGTCATGTGCTGTGGCGTAAGAATAGTACCCCACCCTCTCTACCCGTGGTTGCCGTAAGAGTCGGCTAAGGGATGTAATCCGGAAGATGGGCAGCAGCGTCTTCCTTGAACAATCACACCTAACTGCTGCTATTCTTTGCTGTAAACGCTCTTTCGAGTCTTTAGCGCGCGATTTGAAATTCTAATCGTCAGAAATAACAATCGAAAGAATAAATTAATAAATATTTTCTGTTTAAAAATACATATTAATATGATAAATAAATTCGTTGAAAATAAAACATTTTTTCACGAAAAATAAATAAATAATTGAAATTCAAAATTTCTCCCAAAAATAATTCATATCAGATTTTCGGGTGGCCCCTATTCGTGTCCATGGCCGGGTCGGGCCTAATGGGTAATCCAGCACTAGATACGTCTGCCGGGTCCGCTAGTACCTATAGATATAAATTTAAAAAAAATGCGTTGTTAGGGCCTGACCGCATTCTCTCGAAAACCCCGTTACAAAATCCGCCATATTGAATTGGTTGTGACGTCATAATCTTTAATACAGGCAATGTTGATCGTCCTGTTGATACACATCTCATTTGCTCACAGATAAGTAAGGTTATGAAGTTTTGACTACCAATCTGGAGGTCTTGGGTTCGAATCCCACGGCATGCTCCATCTTTTTCAAGTTATGTGCGTATTGCAGGTTCAAACAGTGAAGAAAAACATCGTGAGAAAACCTTACATGTCGGATAATTAAAAAAAAAGTTCTCTAAGATGTGAACCCGCACTTGGCCAGCGTGGTGCACTACCGCGGTCTTAAAATGAGAAGAGACCCGCACCCAGCCGCTTTTTTATGGTTGACAAGCTTGGCGTTTGACCACAGCTCACCTGATGCTAAGTGACGGTCTGATCGAAGATGGAAGCCATCTAGCCTAGAATGAAACTGGCTCTCAAATGAGGCTGCCGGAACACACCGTTAGGTACTTGGCGTTAGATAGCCAGCCGAGTACTAGAAAGTACCCTACTACCACGCTATAGTTTTCTCACGATGTTTTCCTTCACCGGCAGCTCAAGCTCATTGTTAAGGTTTGAACCCACGCCTTTCGGCATATGAACCGACCGCGCTAACCACTGAGCTGTCAACAGTACAAACTATATGCTATCGTTTCTTTACAACATTCTCCTTCACCAGTATCGAGTGAGCTTATTGTTAGGATTTGAACCCACGCACTGCAGTAAATAAATCGAACGCGTTAACCTTAATAATCACCCACCAACCATTCTAGGATAGGTGTGTTACCATCTTCAACCACACCGTCACTTAACATCAGGTGACGTCACAATACGCAAATCCAGAACGTAGATAGTTGGACCATATCCGAATTTTTAAATCAAGTCCGAAATACGAAAGACTCCTTTGTCATACCTATGTTTTTTTTTTGTGAAAAACCAATGACACGTATAACGCTCTCCAGATGGTAAGAGGTGACCATTGCTAAAACTTTGACGAGCAATACAAAGTCCAGGGCATCGCTTCAGAGCATGTTGTGACATTAGTTAGTGAATTGGTTTCTTCTAGGCAAACGTGCTCCATCGTAGACCACGACTCCGCTTATCATCTGGCAATATGGCCGTCAAACGCAAGCCTATTTGTTTTAATAAAAAAAAAGTACACTTTTTATATTTTTTTTGCACATTTTACGTACCGCTGAAGGAAATGGACGATGACTACTGGAAACTCAGACTGGAACTTTTTTTAAATTTAGACATTTATAAATATACGTCTCTATTTTAATTTTTGGAGTTGTAAAACACATTTAATATAATACTTTTGTAATTGTTTAGTCTTTCGTATTAATTAATAACAAGAAATAATATACATCAGGTGAGATGGCAGGTAAACACAAGCCTATTTAAAAAACCGGCCAAGTGCGAGTCGGAGTCGCGCACGAAGGGTTCCGTATCTATAAAAACGGCAACAAAATCACGTTTATTGTATGGGAGCGAAATATTTATTTCATTCTGTTTTTTAGTATTTGTTGTTATAGCGGCAACAGAAATACATCATCTGTGAAAATTTCAACTGTCTAACTATCACGGTTCATGAGATACAACCTGGTGACAGACGGACGCACAGCGGAGCTTAGTAATAGGGTCCCGCTTTACAATTTGGGTACGGAACCCTAAAAAAATACTCAGCCTAAAAACGTGAGCTAATAATCTACTATCTTAAGTCTACCTACATGTAGGTAGACTACTTATAGAAAAAAATTTACAGCAACAGTGTGGGCTTGGTAACTCTTCGAATAGGTACATTTTTAAACTCAAAGTAACTACTCACTAAATACTTATTACTGTATACATCCCGTTGAAAGACTACCGACACGGAATCCTAAAATGCAAATCTCACTACCTTTGAAGATATGATACTGCAGTATGCAAGATAATCCATACATAAATATAGATAGCTGTAAATCACACAATCTACCACAACGTATTTAGAAATAAATGTTAGTTTTATAAAAATATAATCAATATTATACTTACGAAAAAGATCCAAAGTACTTAAAATCCGCAAAGAATTATAAAATGACAGCACTAATCACTTTTACTAGAAAAATATAATAAAAAAAACATTCGCCACGAGACGCAGGCCGCGACTGACTATTCCAAATTCAAACATCAATGTTTTGAGCGGGAATCCATCAAAGAATGCAACCGAATCATATAGGTCAAATAAATGGCGTCATATTTATTTCCGTAGTAAACATTTTTACGAAAGACGATAGTGTTTGATACTTATTAAATCAAAACTATTATTATAGGTAGAAATAAAAGGAATCTTATGGAGAATACATTAGCTTAGTTTTTATAGAATACAAGGTTAGACATGCGCGAAGAGTTAATCTTTAATTTGTCCGCGTTATACGAGTAACAATGACCAAAATACCGTGTGACGTCACGCGACATTGCTATTTCAAGGCTAGTCGATCAAAATATGATGTCATCGCTCGTAGACTTGATTCTACGACCTACAAACCGAGCAGCATTATTTGTGGCTAAGTAAGTTTTAAAAAAGTATTCTCGGTTTCTCTTGAGAATACGATGCTGGCTCCCTCAGCCGACTTCGTTTGTGATGCGTGATAAATAGAAAAATCGCTGAAAAGCCATTAAAACTAATAGTTCACTAAAAAATCACATTCAAACGCACTAGCGGCGCCAGTGGTGCATTATACTCGTTTCCAGCCAATAGGACATAGCTCGAACTGAAAAAAAAATAGAAATTTGATTACGTAGTTGGCATAATGATTTTGCAATAAAAAAAATAGCAAAATGTATTCTATTTTGAAGCGGAACAAAATGTGTAGGTATTAATCGTCATAACATTTTTGACCACCATTAGTCTCTAGTTCAAGTTCAAGTTCAAGTCATTTATTCGCGATAAATTGTTTACATAAGGTTTTAATGTTATGTTATACCTATGTACAGCACAATTATAGCTATAATAAGCATGCGAAATTTTAAATATAATACTTAAGACTAATGTACTTGTAGAATAATAGAATGTACTTGTTTGTGCCGTTTGGGGTTGAAACTTTAGGGCCGTGGGGGCCGGCCGCTCACGATCTGTATCGGGACCTGGCCAAACGTTTAAAGGAGGCTTCAGGTGACCAGAATGCTGGCATCTACTTTGGTCAAAAGCTTAGCATTGCCATCCAACGTGGCAATGCTGCCAGCATTCTGGCCACATATCCCTCATCTGACGGCCTTTTTATTTAATTTTAAGTTAGTTTAGTTTTCTCTAGATGTTTTAAAATAAAGTCAAATTACTTAAGACTAATATAAAATATGTTAAATTGGTATGGCACTAAACTTATATCAAATACAAATAAAAATTAAAAATACAAGAACGAATTGCACAATTTAAGCTTAATATAAAAGGAAATAACAGCATAAACATATTTAAAATTTACAAACAAAATAAAAATTATAATATAAATATTTCTAGATTATTTTAGGGTTGGACTGTATCTATTTTCTTTAAATTCAAATAAATCTCTGATTGTGTAAAAGTTGCGATCATTTAACCATCTAAAGAGTTGAGTTCGAAATTTTTGAAATGGAAGTGGTTTAAGATTTTCTGGTATAAGCACGTTATAAATTTTCGCGACAGAAATTAATTTCATTTTTTTTAATAAGTAGGTACATATATCTTATTATAAGTGTTAGATGATGTGGCCATAGATGATAAGAACATAATAGCCTGTGATAAAACTGGCTGTTAACAATACTAAAGCATGTTTCCTTATAAGTTATGTACAACTAGAACTACCAAAATACGCTTGTATTATAAGTAGAAACCATATCTAACGTTAACGTAAGCCCTTTACTTACGCAGCTTAGTAACGTGGACTGTCGCACTTTTACATCAGCACCAACCCCATCGACATTTCATTATCGTGGGCATCAAACCATGCCTGAAGTTCATGGAAGAACATTCATTCTGTCCTAATATAAAACTATAAAAGCTTGATGTCAGAAGCCTAAACGAAAAAGAAGATAAGACGACTACAAAAAACTAAAAATTAGCATAAAATGTTTTAGCGTGAACGCAAAAGAATCAAGTCGCCGTATTGTATTATTTTTCAAAACTTGTGTTTTTTGGAGTGTTCATGTATAAATATATCTAGTAATGTTTTATTCATAAAGTATCACTTACCTACTCACTCTAGTGCGTATTATTATTGCAGTGAAAGATTTTTTCTTTCAAAACTCAATCGCAGCTTACTGTGAAGTTGCCCCTAGTTTGCAAGAGCTTCAACTTTTTCGTAGTGTTTGATCTGAGACTTTTTTCATGAATTCAATCTAACTTTTTTTGTAATTTTTATTTTTCGAGATTTGTCATCAAGGAATTGAAATTGAAAATATTGAAATACTTGACACTGGAAAGGTACTCAGAGTACGATGCCAAAAACCAAAGAAAAAAAATGGAACAAGCATTGCCAGATTATACATTTTTCGTAAATACATGGGAACAACTTTACTTTTCTTAAGTGAATTTACATAATTTTTCCTGGCTTTGCACGCATGCTTGATAAATTGCTTATTAAAGCTAAAATTGTGCTGTACTTATAACATAACCTTAAGACCTTATGTAAACAACAGTTTAACGCGAATAAATGATTTGAAGTTGAATAATAATAAATAATTATCTACTTTCTTGAAGTTGAACTATATTTCGAAAGAGTCAATATTATGGGATTAATTAAGTAATGAGACTAATTATGTAATGAATCAATTACTCTATGACAATAAATGACGAGCTAGTTATTTAGTCAATAAATAATACGGCAGAGCTTGTCGTCCGAGCAGTGTCCGTACTAGTGAATAATTCCAACGTTGAAAGGAAGAAAAAGTTTTGAATATGGGAAATTTTTTAACTTAACCCCTGGCAGCCCTAAAAGATTCGTAAACAAACACAAGTAGAAGTTTGTTTTACTGCGAAATAATTCTTGAAGTGCAGGATGTCTGACGAAAAAGTGGAAGAAAATAGTCTTCTACCGCAGCACGACCAACAGCCGCTGTGTACAACCCGCCTGCCTTATCGCCAGGGAAGGAAACTAACTGCTGTAAAGGTTCGCACCAAACCTTTGATTATTCATTTCACATTACACTAAATCTCAGCTATCAAATACTAACACTTATCCTAAGATGCTCTTATACAAGCAATTATAGCTAAAACGCTTAAGATAGTTAACATCGAGACTTTTAAAATAGAAAAAGATTGTTTAAAACTATATTTTTTTTCTGGTTCTTTCCTCAATAATTCATGTAGAACACAATCTGAAGCCTCGGTTGAAGAAAAAACCGGCCAAATGCGAGTCGGACTCGTGCACGAAGGGTTACCTAACATTATCAATAAAAACTGCAACAAAATTTGTTTGAAAAACGATTTTTGTATAGGAGCCCCCTTAAATATTTATTATAATCTGTTGTTTAGTATTTGTTGTTATAGCGGCAACAGAAATATATCATCTTTGAAAATTTCAACTGTCTATCTATCACGGTTCATGTGATACAACCTGGTGACAGCGGAGTTTTAGTAATAAGGTCCCGTTTTAGTGTAAATTATTATTATATAAATGGTAATTTTCACATTTAAAATATTGGTGTGTGGTGTATTTCCAGGTGTACACAGTAAACAATGAGTCCAACCATCTCCTGGTGTTTGGAGTGCCCTCTCTAAACCTGAGGCGTGAGACTAAGGATCTATTTATCAAGTTTGGCAAGCTGCTACAATTCCATGTAACTTCCGACTACCCAGTAGAGGAATTCACTGAAACTTATCATGCATACTTCGAGAAAATTCAGGTGAGAAAACAACTAAATTTAATAAAAAATGTCTTGACATTTTCTCAAAATTTACATTCAAATTCAAATTACATATGAAATGACATATAAACGATAAACATTTCAATTCTTTTGAGTGTTTATCCTAATTATCTTATAGTTCAGGCTTATACTCACAAGTGTGGTGATACACGACTTTACTTTGTTTTTGAATAATATGCCATGAACACCAGGCCCTCAGTGAAGTTGACGGAACACACAGTTGGTGATTGGCTACAGATATTTAACTTGAGTTCCGCCTGCCCCTCTTTATTACCGGATGGCTAGACAGACATGGGGGGAAGTACAATTTGGGTGCCTTCATATCCAGAGTAAACAGGTTTTTTTCTAGCTAAGTGTGCTTCATCTTAGACTGCACCCTGCTTAACATCAGGTAGGGTGTGGTCGAACGCAAACCAATTTAGAAAAAAATAAGCAACTGTAGCTTCGTTTAGCTATTCAAATTGGTTTTGTTTTTCAGTCTGCTCGTATTGCTAAGAAAATGCTCGATACAAAGAATTTCTACGGTGGAAGCCTGCACATATGTTACGCTCCTGAACTGGAAACCATAGAAGAAACCAGAGCTAAGCTGTTACAAAGAAAGAAAGATGTGGTATTCCGTTTGAGGAATCTACAGAAAGTATCTCCTAAACCCGTTAATGTGATTAATTCTAATTTGAATGTAAATAACGAAGATATTTGGAACTTTAATGTAAATAATAAAGTTGAAATTAATTTACCTGTCAATTCTAAAGATGACATTATTGAAAATCAAATTATTAACGAAGTACCAAATTATAATGTGGAAATAAATAACATTAACAAAATAAACATGGGAGAAAATAATTTAATATATGTAAATAAAAGAAAATTTAATAAAAAAAATGGTAAACAGAAAAAATTAAAGACTAATTTTAATACAGAAGTTGTCAAATCTAACGAAGACAGTTTAATCGAAAATAATTTAGATGTGATTGATTGTAAATCCGTTGATAAAGTAGTCGTTTCAGATATTAATGAAGCTCTTAATTATAACACATTTGGTAATGAAGTCATTAAAAAAGTTGAGTTAAAACCTGCGAATAAAATTATATTTAATATTAATAAAAAAATGTGACAAAATAAGGAACTTTTATTTATACTATAGATACTTCTTTCAGATGTGTGTAATGTCATGGTTGACTGGAAGAGATCGCTTTTAGTGATAAGATGTCATGTAAAGCACACCTAGCCTGAAATGGAACTGGCTCTCAAGTGAGGTGCCGGAACACATCCTTACTTGCTCGGTGGTAGATTTTCCACGGTGGTAGCTAGCCACCCGAATACTAGGAAATATCCTACCACCATGGTTTCCTCACGATGTTTTCCTTCATCGGATCAAGCTCATTGTTGGGGTTTGAACCCATGCCGTTTGGCGTGTGAACCGACCGCGCTAATCACTGAGCTATCATCAGTACATAATTATGTAGTACCTGGATGAGTGAGCATTGCTCGGTTTTTTTTAAAAAATGGGGAAAAAATAATTATCTGGATTCGAACCGGGGCCTTCTGGATTCGGAACCTGAGGTGGCGAAATTTGCCGTCGTATTCTAATGAGTTTGTAGCAGTTTTTCATTGCCTGAAAACACGGATAAAACGACGTTTTCTAAAAATGAAACCTAGCTAAATCGACTTATCGCTCCTGAAACCTGCATACTAAATTTCATGAAAATCGTTGGAGCCGTTTCCGAGATTCAGATTATATATATACAAGAATTGCTTGTTTAAAGGTATTAGTACCTGGTTGACCGAGCATTGCTCGGCTGAAAACATGGATAAAGCGACGTTTTCTGAAAATGAAACCTAGCTAGATCGATTTATCGCCCCCGAAACCTGCATACTAAATTTCATGAAAATCGTTGGAGCCGTTTCCGAGATTCAGATTATATATATATACAAGAATTGCTTGTTTAAAGGTATTAGTACCTGGTTGACCGAGCATTGCTCGGCTGAAAACACGGATAAAACGACGTTTTCTAAAAATGAAACCTAGCTAGATCGATTTATCGCCCCCGAAACCTGCATACTAAATTTCATGAAAATCGTTGGAGCCGTTTCCGAGATTCAGATTATATATATACAAGAATTGCTTGTTTAAAGGTATTAGTACCTGGTTGACCGAGCATTGCTCGGCTGAAAACACGGATAAAACGACGTTTTCTAAAAATGAAACATATCTAGATCAATTTATCGCCCCCGGAATCCCCTGCGTACTAAATTTCATGAAAATCGTTGGAGCCGTTTCCGAGATTCGGATTATAATATATATACAAGAATTGCTCGTTTAAAAAAATATATTCATTTGTTTTATGTTGTAATTTTGAACACTGACTGACAAATTTTTTGGGAACGTTCAAGTATTACGTAACGTAATTTTTAGAGATTTTTGAAATGTTTCACTCTATCATGGCTTCAAGTCCGACACTTCGTAGTAGTGAAGCGTTGAGTCAATAGATGGCGCTTATTAAAAAGTGAATTCTGGTTTGTTAGTTCAATATTATATTATCATATGTTTATGATGTCATCCAATTACCAATATTATACAATTGTCGCCGTCAAAACAGCAATATTCCATAGATAATATTTCTCGGAGTCAAAGGTAAGCATGTGTCAACGAAGCTGTTATTGATGCGGCTTAATTAAACGTATGTAACCTTTGAAACAAAAATCGAATCTTCGTTCTAAAAGCTCTTATTGTTAGAATTTAGCGCCTAATCAAACATCTGTAGGCATATTTGAGTCGTTTAGCTTTCTTCTGCGAATTCTTCCGCGTCTGGTGCTTCTTCTTGGTCGTCAAAGTCTCCGTCTTCTACCCCCACATCCTGCAAGTAGAGTATAATTTCAAGATATGTCATCCATTTGCGATTTATCTAATCTCACAATCATAAGATGGTGGTGACGCTTTTAGAAGCTAAATTAGTGCTAACAAGAATTTTAGATTACTCTGTTTGTCAAAAATTTACATGTCGACAAAATCCGTGAAATTTTGTAAAATCATATGTTTTACGGTAAATTCCATTTCAGGTAAGGTGTGCTTTACCATCTTGGACCAAAACGTCTTTTAATATCAGACGAGCTGTGGTCAAACACCTTGTCAACAGTAAAAAAACAACAGTTTCATGCTGCAATTCTTAATGTACTTTTACAAACTTGGGTATTAAACACGTTATATTAAAACTCCTAAATTTATTATATCTCTTAAACGCAAGTTTTGGAAAATAATATAGGTAATGCAGCAATATTATTTCTCGTGTTCTCGTCAAAACCCGCGGTATCAACTGTTTGCGCGATGCAGGCTCTCTTCGCTGATTGGCTCGCCATGCGTATTGACGACATTATTAGATAGATGGCGCCACATGTAGGGAGCTAAATGCTATAGCGGTAGGACTAAGTTTGTAGTGGAAGCATAGGATTGTTTTACATGTCTGTTCGAAAGTTTATGTAAACGCACGAAGGAAGTTTAGCGATTTAACTTGGAAACGTCTTTTTGTGTTATTTTAAAAAAGCTTTTAGTTAAGTCATCACTACTTTATTAGAAAATAGACTGGACTTGAATTTGACTTTGACTGTGAATGGTCAAAGTGTGATAATAAAATAGAATTACCTCGTATTGCTGGTACTCGGAGACGAGGTCATTCATATTGCTCTCAGCTTCCGTGAATTCCATCTCGTCCATACCCTCGCCGGTGTACCAGTGTAGGAAAGCCTGAATAAACGTTTAAGAGTAAACTGTTAACATAACATTTAATTAGGTACTCAAAACAGAAGAACCTCATAACAAACCACGCCAAGTGCCACGCACTTATAAATATTAGAATTTCACACAAAACCATAGACAAACGTCAGACAAATTAGAGACAGCTTTAATCCAGCTGGCGTTATACCAATTTTTATATTTATCACGTACCTACTACCAATAGGTTTTTCTATTGAAAAGTTTGTGTACCTTTCTCCTGAACATGACTGTGAACTGCTCAGAGACGCGCTTGAATATTTCCTGTATGGCGGTCGAGTTGCCGACGAACGTGGCCGCCATCTTGAGCCCGCGCGGCGGCACGTCGCAAGCCGCTACCTTCACGTTGTTGGGAATCCACTCCACAAAATAACTGGAAATTAATAAATATATAAGGAACCTGTTTCCTCTTGACATCAAGACACTCGTATTGTACCTTTTGGGAAACACAAACACCGGCAAAGAGTTCCACATGTTCCACGCTAGCTGTGCGAATAAAGAACGTGGATTTGAAGCGCTTAGTGCGCCCATGGAGAACGTTTAGTATGTACCTACGGGTGACTCTTTGGTCGCGTTTGTCTGGCCGTCCGGTAATAAAAAGGGGCGGGAGGGACCAAGTGATTTATCGTCAACCCCCTAACTATATCAGCGTGTTCTTCAGACTGTCGGGTGGTGGATGATAAATTAAACTTATTTTCCTGACTTGAGGATGCTCTAGCTCCGGCGGGAAGCTAGGCATCGAGATCGCACCCTCCACCATCCCCTGAGAGCAGTGTCCCCCAGCATCTAGCCTCAGAGAGAGGGATGCCTCGAGTCCGATTACCTACCTCGTTGTAAGGAGGAGGAAGTTCAACGATTTCTTTTCCTGGTGATCACCATTTCTATTCTTACATGGCTGAGAGCGAGAGCACTCTAGTGCAGCTATGAGACAATTGACGATTTGGCGACCAAGCTATATAGAATGCGCCACTCTCAGCAAAAACGCTGTCTCTACAGGATTTTTCGGAGAAATATAAAAACTAATGTGATTAATTTTTACTACGACCCGATCGACACATTTCCAAAAAAAATATTATTCTTTACATTTTGTTGAATGTTAACGACGTTTTCCTCTGGAACAGCCGTTTTTTTATCGCAATTTTAGGATTGATCCGTAGTCAAAGTTCTGTATGTTTAACTTATTTCCTATTGGAAATCTATAGTCATCTAACCTGACGTCACAAAACACCTACGTAGCATATAAGATTTCATTATAAGTATAAGCGACCGCACGCTTCAGTCAGTCGCATACTGAAGTGCTAATAAAGCACACGTACATTAACCACATAAAGCATTTCATTCACGCACCCAATTTAGGACTCCTTCTGATATACAAGTAACTCTACCATATACCAACGTCCTAAACGTTCAATTAAACTAGGATGTATGTGTTTTGTATACTATAAACGATGATTAGGTACTTAATGGTCATTTAGAAGTAGCATTACTAAATTTACGTAACGACAATTCAAACCACAGATTCTACTCAACAATAAAACAAAAAATATTGTTTACTTATGCGGGAACACGCGTTTAATTATATCGGAATCTCCGACTATAGTTTAAGCCACATCCGGTGGCCTTCATCAAGGAGACAAAGTTGAGTACAATGCGCGCGCGGCCTCGTTTTGCTCCGCACTACGAGCCACTGCGCCGCTCCTCGCATGCGATAACAGCGTTTGATGTGCAGATCACGTGTAACTATAGTCTGAGTATCTAATTAGACGTGAGTAATCCCGCATAGGTAAAACAATATAACACTAAAAGTAACTTAATTTATCCTTAATTTAAATGTAACCTTCAATAATACTTAACCTTTAAAATTGTATTTCATATTTTTATCCTTGGTGTGAACAACAAAGAGTTTATCTATTTATCCATCTAAATTTTTAGTGAAAGCTTAATACCCTGACTTATGATTGATTCAAATGCTTTCCGAAAAGATATCCCAAAGTAGCTTATGGTATAGCATATGACTCACCCCGAATTCTTATCCTGGACGGCCCGCATTTGCTCGTCGACCTGCTTCATGGACATGCGGCCCCTGAATATCGCAGCCACGGTCAAGTAGCGGCCGTGGCGCGGGTCGCACGCGCACATCATGTTGTTGGGGGAGAACATCTGGGTGGTCAGCTCCGGGACGGTGAGCGCGCGGTACACGGCACTGTTGCGAGCCGTTAGCGGTGCAAATCCTGCAACATATTTATGGAAATAAATAATTACATCAATTAATTACATTGAAGGGTAATAAAAACTATAATTTAGGCATTTTCAAAAGCTAAATTGAATACATTTGTTCTATAAGGAAGTGTTCCATCCTTTGCCATACGTTTGCTTACCGTCGGGTCAGCCAAATGTAGATCTTGATCTGCCAGGTCAATTGCATCGTCGAGACTAAGGCTCGAAGAGCCATCTATACTTTGTGGTATATCTCCTTCGTAGCAGGTCGTCTAGGTAGGTACCACCGCAGTACCATACATCCTGCCGTCAAGCAGTAGTGTGTAAGCATTACTGTGTTCCGGTTTGAAGGGTACTGCAGCGAAATTACAGGTCTGTTGAGACTAACTATCGAAAGTCTCAAAGTAATGCGCGCCAAAGCAGCGATGCCGTTTGTCCTTTTACTCAAAGTTCTGTGTGTCGCTGCAATGGTCATGGACATATTGGACATGTGTTATCGCGTCCCGTTGCTTTGATATTTAAAAATATGGTGGAAGATTGTGGAGTCAAGAAGTATATTGGAATGGCAGAGACCGCCGACCCGTTATAGCCCAAACCACATACGCGTAAACATACAAACTATCGTATTTATATGAATATCATCTAAACAATTAAACAGTAATTGCCAAGCGGTTAAAAATTTGTAATCTATCGATTGAGTGTTACTTTACATTGCACTTGTCAAAGATACCTCAATATCCGAACAGTATTTCTATTGCATACGTATAAGTCCGTGTTGAACCACTTATGGTATGCGATGAGATAGAGGTTATTGACTGTTAAAGGGCAATAAGTGCCCACTCTAACCTGGCATAAAGAAGTGCAGCCGCGGGAAGGGTACCATGTTGACAGCCAACTTGCGGAGGTCTGCGTTTAGCTGCCCCGGGAACCGCAAGCACGTCGTCACCCCAGACATCGTCAGCTGAGGGAACCGAATAGACAAAACTATTGATTGAACAAACCACTAATATGGAATATGTACAGCGTCATCGCTATTCTCCAAAACCTGGATTTTTGTTACATCCGCGATTGAAGTGGTTTTCTGTAATAGTTTTTCTTCTTTTTGTTTTTGATATTGCACGATACATCCAGTGCAATAAGTCAAAGTCACACAAAGTAATTCAAGGTCGAGTCCAGTCATGCCCTAGTAAATTAGTTATGACTTTACTACAAGCTTCGATTTAGATGCATGAGTAGGCAAGTGATTTTATTCGATGATTTTTCTTCTTTTAGATTTTGATATCGCATGATAAAATCAGTAAAATAAGTCAGACACACAAAGTAAATCAAGGTCGAGTCCAGTCATGCCCCAGTAAATCAGTGAAGATTTTTCTACAAGTTTCGATTGTGTTTTTTAAGCAAAACGAAACGTGTGTTTCACATTATATCACTTTTCGCACGCGCAGACGTATATCAAGTTTATGAATAAAACACCACAATTTTTTAATGTAAACACTAGGCGATAAGGTCTCCGTTGTACTACCAAACATTTTTCTTTGTATGGCTGACAGGCTATGTGTTTGACCACAGCTCACCTGATGTTAAGTGACGGTGTGGTCGAAGATGGTAAAGCACACCTAGCCTGGAAATTTAGTCGATATTGCTTGGTTATTATCTTTTTATTACGTTTTTTATGTTATAACGTCGATTAGTGTACAATAAAGTTGTATCATATTATATTCTAAACACTCGATGGATCATAAATGATACAATGCAGCAACATGAATTTTGTCTTCCTTTACAAAAACTTGGACAACTAGATGGCGCTTGCACACACAAAGAATTATAACAAAGTGGCAAGAGATGGCGCTACTAGTCGAGTGAGTTGTCACACAAAGCGAATAGATGGCGTCACTGGTACGATCAATTTGGCAACTCACCGATACGAGATGGTTTAGATCTCCATAAGTAGGCGACACGAGCCGCAAGGTTCTGAAGCAGATGTCGTATAGCGCTTCGTTGTCGATGCAGAACGTTTCGTCCGTGTTCTCGACCAGCTGATGCACGGAGAGGGTTGCGTTGTACGGTTCTACCACTGTGTCTGATACCTGGAAATTGTGTTTTTTTTTTAGTTGACAGCGTATTTGTTTTACTCAACACTAGTTTCAGTCACATTGGGCCAGGCCACGCGCGCCTGCGTTTTGCTTCAGTTAGATGTGAATAATCACGTACAAAATGCCACCTGATGCTAAGTGGTGCTGTGGTCGAAGATGGTAAACACACCTTGTCTATAAGCACCGTTAGACAAATAAGTAGTAATACTCTACCACTATGCTATGTGGTTTCCTAAGGATTTTTTCCTTTACCGGCAGCTCAATCTCATTGTTGAGGTTTGAACCCACGCCCTACGGTGTTTGAACCGACCTTGCTAACTACTGAGCACTATTCCAGGCTAGTTATGAATCACACCGTCATTTGACATCGGATGAGCTATGGTCAAACACCTAACCCGGCAACAATCATCAGCAAAAAACAGTAAATAGCTAAAAAAGTAATTAGTTCAAGGAAACTAGACGCGAATCTTGACCCATCACTCACTCTTCATTTTCCCTCCTCCATCCCGCCAGCCAGCGAATGGGTTAGGCAGAAAGGAACCCTGGTGGAAGATACCTTAGGCGAGGGCATGACACTGAACGTATTCACGATTCGATCAGGATACTCCTCTCGGAGCTTGCTGAGCAGTAATGTGCCGAGACCGGATCCCGTGCCACCGCCCAGCGAGTGGGTCAGCTGGAAGCCTGGAATGTTTTTTTATTAATATAGAAATAATTAGAACAAAATGCTCTGATAGTAAGAGACAAGGCCTGTATTTCTTCAAAACCGTTATTAAATTCGGCAATATTAGGCATTCAGTCACGTGACCGTGAACACAAAGCAGAGTGTGACGTCACGCCATGTGTTACGCCATTGTTATTGGAATTTTTTTTTTGTACTGAAAAGGTTCGTGTTTGACCACATCCAGCCTGATGTTAAGCAACGATATGGTCTAGGATGGAACACGTTTGCCTAGAAGGAAACCCATACACACCACATCCTCGGTGCGCGAATAAGGAATGTAGATTCGATACGCTTATGGGGAACGTCCACCAATAACTACCATGTAAGTAAGTGTGTTTCACACGGCGTGACGTCATTCACACGCCATGAAAGTTTTAATTGGTTTTTAAAATCGCAATATATATAATGTAAATTTGCAATGTAACAATAGTTCACTAGCTTTTTGAAGATGCAGGCTGTATAGAAAAAAAAAGTTGAAATTCAGAAATCTGCCTTCTCACTTACCCTGCATACAATCACATGTCTCTGTCTCTTTCCTCACGACGTCCATCACTGAATCGACGAGCTCTGCTCCTTCTGTGTAATGGCCCTTAGCCCAGTTGTTACCTGTAATGTTTTTTTTATGTAAAAGTAATGACGTCAGCTAGACGGTCTTATGGTAGACATTCCAAACACTTGAACAATCATCATTCTTGACCAAGCGTTTGAACAGTCAACACGTTCCGAGAATGTCTTGTATAGAGGCATTATCGGGACGTAATCTCGGGTCTCGGGTGTAAAGTATTGCCTCACCCGCGCCGCTCTGTCCGAAGACGTAGTTGTCTGGGCGAAATAGGTTCCCGTACGTGGAGGAGCGGATGGCGTCCATGGTCCCGGGCTCCAGGTCCACCAGCACCGCGCGGGGAACATACCGCCCTCCTGGAGGAATAGAATACTGGAGTAGACAAACAGTTACCAAACGACTTGAGACTCTAGCGTGACAATTTACTTGGTGGTGGATCCCCTTAGCAGGAGGTCATCTAGGTAGGTACCACCGCAGTACCAGATATTCTGCCGCCAAGCAGTAGTGTGTAAACATTACTGTTTCAGTTCAAAGGGTACTTACTGCAGCTAGCGAAATTACAGGGCTGTTGAGACTAACCATCAAAAGTCTTAAAGTAATGAGCGCCAAACCAGCGCTGCCCTGGACTTGGTTCTGTTACTTAAAATTCTGTGTATCGCTGCAATAGTCTCGGTAATTTCGCTAGCTGAATATCTGAGATCTTTAATTTGACCCATCGGGCTGAATAAAGCTGTAAAGCCATATTGCCTCGTCTTCGGTTTTTGCAATTCATGTCTAACATCTATATGTAGTTACAGTTTAAGTCCCATCTTGGTCAAGTCCAGTCCGTGCCAGTCAATCCAGTTATGGCTTGGTAAAGTAGTGGCGACATAAGTTTTGATGGAGTTTTGGAAGCAACACGAAAAGTCATGTGGCATCCCATTATATCACTTTCCCACACTCGCGCTTGTAATTCGGCATTGTATGAATAAAGTACCACTATTTTTATACGAAAAACACAAGTTTTGGAAAAAAACACCTAGGTGGCGGCACGATTCTCGCGTTCCCGCCAAAAAACCGCGAGGAATACAGTTTATTTTAAAGAGAAACCTTTTTTTACGAAAATGACTTCTTTAAGAATCTTTAGTCCAATATGGCACCGATTTTTTATGGTAAATATATACCGTCTGCAGCCTCATTGTAGTAGACAGAGATTCTGTCGAGTTGCAAGTCGCTGTCGCCTTTGTAGAACCCGCTGGTGTCGATGCCGTGCTCGTCTGAAATTATCTCCCAGAACTACGAGAAAATAAAATAATTACACGTATTAAAATAGTAACAAAAATATAAATTATTTAAAACTTATTAATTACTTACTAACTTATTAAAACTAAAATTGTGTTGCACTTATATCATAACCTTAATGACTTTAACTTTTAATAATTCACAATGTGACAGGCAGGCCCAAAACTTGACATGTGATTTTATTTTTATTTTTTAGTGCGATTATAATGTATTGCAAAATTTAGTTTTTGTCCTAGCTTATAAGTAATTAATTATTTTTAAAATTTGTATTTTTTTGTAAATAAAGTGAAGTATCAGTTATTATTTTAGGCTTTCATTATACCTACATATTTATGTCACAAATTGAAAGTTGTAATCCATTTCACGTAGGTACTTAGTTATTTTTTTTAGCTTTCATAGCGGGAGCAATTCAAATTACTGGTGATAATAAGCACATCTATCATCTGCATCCGACATGTGAATACACACAATTAATTTATTAATACTGACTGTTGAAGCAGTGAATGAGTAATAAGCAAACGTGGGGTTAACTTCTGGCAAACGACTTTCCACTCACCTAATTGTATAGAAGATTAGTTTTATAGCGATGATCGCTCAGAGTTCACACTCTGAGGGGCATGGGTTCAAAAACTAACAATGAAGGAAAACATCGTGAGAATACTACAGCATCGTGGTACGGCACTTTCTAGTACTCGGCTGACTCGCCTTATAGCGATGATAGCTCAGCGGCTAGCGCGGTTGGTTCGCATGCCGAAAGGCGTGGGTTCAAACCATTGGGGTTTGGCTGGCTTGAACTGGCTTTCAAGTGAGCCACACACCGTTATTGCTTGACGACAGTTTTTTAACTTGAGGGTGGTAGCTAGCCAGCCGAGTACTAGAAAATACCCTAATAGTTACATTCCAGGCTTCCAAGTGTGTTTACCATCTTCGACCACGCTATCACTTATGAGCTGTGATCAAACATCTAGCATGTCAAAGTTTTAAAAAAATTATACAATAATATTAGTAAAAACTAGTAGTTATTTATGTATTTTTATTATTTTTGTGTAAAATATAAAAATCATAATTCTCCTTTAGCAATAGACGGAAAATCAATAATTTACATACAACTCGCTTCTACCAGCAAACAATGATCCGTTTGTCTGCGAGTTAATGATGCAAAGAAAATTATAAGAAAACTAACTCAAGCGCATCTTTGAAACGCGCGTCATAATCTAGAGCAAGACTAAAATAGATCACGAAAATAAGAATTATAAAAATATAAAACGGAACGTGCCTTGGAACCTATTTGATTACCGCATTGGCCAGCTTGCAAGTGCACTATTTCACGCATTTTTTACAACAGGTTTGCACTAAAAAAAAAAAAATTCAACAACTCGATACGCGTTTCAGTCGAACGTGCGTCGACAACTGGGTTTAAACACTATTTTAAGACGTATGAATAGCGGCTACGCTTGTCTGTCGTTAGAATTCTCATGTTATATATCGGTTTCGTTTATAGATGTGAATAAATTAAGTCATCATTTCATTTGGTTGATGAATAGGTAATCGTAAGGAAAGCAGTTTTCGAAAGTGGTGAAAATTTATGAAAAAAAAATCTGTTTACGATTTTTTCATACAAATAATAGCAAATTATATTTAATGCAGAACTTATATTGATTAATTAGTACAAATCACGTAAAAAATAACCAAAAAAAAATAATTAGTAATAAATAAGAATACGAAACATTATTGCGTTTTTTTTTAAATGGGATTTGAATTTGGCGCCGAAACGGAACGCAAATGTTTGACAGCTTATACCGGAGTTTTGGCGGGAATGCGAAAAAGTCCTGTCGCCCCACTGGTTTTTTTTCAAGTGTTTTTTCTGGTGTAAAAAATAGTGTCGTTTTATTCATAAAGTATTAAATTGTATATGAATGCGAAAAAGTAATATAAACTAGCGAAATATATAATTTCATGTTGTATCAAAACTCCGTCGATACTTCTAGTAACCACTGCTTTTCAGTTGGCTAAAGTTTGACTTGAAAATTGTTGCTTATATATCATGTAACTTAGATTTTTTTCTAGTAGGTTTTCTATTTAATATTTGTAATTTTATCGAAATACTCGACTCTGGCGAAATACTCAGAGCTAATGTCAAAAACAAAAAAGTTTTTTTTTTAGTGCAGGCAACATATGTCATCGAGCTGGAAATGGAGTAGCCTTTTTCTGAGATTTTCGTGAAAAAAAATCAATAATTACCTTTATAATACTTAGAATTTAATTTTTCCGGTGCAGAATATATATCTAGTTCTATATTATGTATTATTAGTGTGTTTTTTTTTCTGGATCTCAACATAATAAATGCCAATCGCCATGTTGTGTTGTGTGTGAAGATCTCGGACTCAAAGCCATTTTATGATTCCTGCCAGAAATTTATCGCTGATAAAAAGATATGACGTGTTAGAAACTTTGCATTGGTTTTACTTCACGCTGTAATTATAAATCGTAAGTAAATACTTGTTCTTGAAGTAGCAATATCATACTTTTACATATAGCTAGGACTTTAACGACGCTATGTCGCCGCCCAATGCAAAACCATTTGTCAATAAAAGTAACAAGAGTCTCCAGAGCTATCAAATCCCCCTCTCTGCTCTCCCCCTCCCAAATGCTTGAAATTTGTATGAATTTAGAACTTCAGATGCCTCTAAAAATGTGCTTTATCAGTAATTTTTTTTGCTAAGGTGAGATTGTAGATGCTTGAAATTTACATGACAAGAGCTTCAAAATAATTGTTATAGGTACAATAGATACGTATATTAGTCAAAAATAAAATCTGTTGTTGTGATTCACTTGTAGAAGTTTGGCACAAGTGAGCTGTAATATCTTCAGAAGTTTAAAACAAGTTTTTGATCAATAATATCAGGACTCTAATGAAATGAAAGGAACATTAAGAAACATTATTATTGATAGCCATTGTCATTACTAAGCTTTCAGATATCTCCAAGTGTTTATTGGTACATAACCCTTGGTAACCGAGGCTGACTCACTCTGGACCTCTAATTAGACCTTAAAAATGCCTGTTTGAAATGCCTTTCAGTTACAAAATGGACTTACAAATAAAGCAAGAGGCGGCCGATGTGAAGCCAAACCTGGTGAAAGAAGAACCGATCGTAGAAGCCGCGAAGCCATCCCTCCCACCTCCTTCCATCCCTACTCTGAATTCGTTCCCTCCACCCAATGCATTTAGCTCATACCAACCTACCACATCGGACGGTATAATGAAGTTCATATCGGTGACAAGTGATATATTGACGGATGAGCAGAGAGAGATGTATGAGTCGGTGTTGAATACATGGAAGCCTGCACTGTATCCGAAGCAGTATAAAAGGTAAAGAACAAAGTCAAAAATAAATCTATAGTGATAGGTTGTATCTAGTACTTTTGCTGGATAACTGAGCATTGTACCATATATATATGCTTACCATTTTTATTCATTCCATAGATCATGTAAGCTGTGGTCAAACATGTAACCTCTTGACCATGTACTAAAAGATTGCATTGTTTTTATACTATTGTGCAAACCATCGCCACCACCCAACACTTTGGACCAACAATGCCAGCGGCCCAGAGCCTTGCTCGGATACTTCAAGAAGCTTGGTTGATTCAGGTAGATGCTAATAGGGGGAAATGAACAAAACACCCCAAGTGGGACATCAGTGCAGGACTTATCACCCCCACTTTGAATAAGAATAGGTATTAGAATATTATTCTACCAAGTGTAAGAGAAACACCCCTGAAAACAATGACAGTTGATTGTTCTGGTGATACTAAATTAATATATGATCAAAAATTCAAATTAAATTATAATATCAAAATATTTTATTGTCTGTAAAAGGTGAAACTATATGTACATTAACATAACTATATAATTAATCTTTAGATTCTTTATGTTACACGCTTTACAATAACATTTCCATAAATTTTTTCTTTCACACTGAAGAAAAACTGTACAGATAAAATCCCCAGTATTAGCTTACTATTTTTCATACATTTTTCAAACTATATCTTTTCCATTCCAGATATATCTGCCAGAAATGCAGTAAAGAATTCAAGAACTACCAGAACCTGTATCTCCATACCACACGGGTTCATTCCACAGAAGACTCTGCAGTCATGTGCAATCAGTGCGACAAGAGCTTCAAGAACAAACACTACTTGTACATGCATCGGATGAACAAACACTACTCCGAATCAGAGAAATGCTACTGCCAGTTTTGTCTTCAAGAGTTTCGTACACGTAGAGCATTACATATGCATGTGAAAAGAATTCACCCCACCACACTACCAGAAATCAAATGTCAAGAATGTGGCAAAGAGTTCAACGTACCATACAAACTGAGACATCACATAGAAAGATGTCACAAAGCGGATAGAGAGAAACACAAATGTCATATATGTCTGAAAATGTATAAGACTAACTTAAATCTGCAACGTCATTTGCTGTTTCAACACACTGAGATTGAGAGGCATCAGTGTGTTTTCTGCCCTATGACATTCAAATCGAGGCATCATATGAAGCGTCATGTTCTGAATATACACCCTCCGTTAGAATCCAAAGTGCAGTGTCCGGAATGTTTGAAAGAGTTTAAAAATGATCAGTACCTGAAAGAGCATATGCAAGTACACTCATCGCCGGATACTAAAGTGAAATGTGAGCTGTGTGACAAAATCTTTCATTCGAGTCTCCGTCTCAAAAAACATAAGAAAATAGTACATCCAACAAAACCAAAACTGCGTTGCGATAAATGTGAAAAAGAATTTGCTCATGAGCATTATTTGAAGAGACACTACAATTCTGTGCACGTTGACATCGATGAGTCGAATTACGAGCATGAGTGTCCACAATGCGGTAAAAAATTCAAAATTAAGAAGTATTTGAACAATCATTTGCAGCGACACGAGCAACAACACTTGAAAAGAATTTCCTCATTAGTTAAGACGGTGATAGGAGATGAGAAGAAGAAGAAGAAGGTCCCAATGAAAAGAGGGAGGAAGAAACGTGCCGAGATTGAGTTTATAAAATGTGAACCTGTATCTAGTTCTGAGGAATCTGACAGTGATAGTGATAGTGAATCTGAGTGAAGAGTGACAGCCAATCTGATTAAGATGCAACATTTTCCATACAAAAAACTATTGTGGAATCATGCATTTAAAAAAAAATTGCGTATTTATGATTAATCCATACACAATCACTTTAAACTACATTGCATAATATAAGGCTACTAAAATGCTTGCTAAAATAAACATTGTTTTACTATCATTTTTGTTAAATAAATATTGCATCTTAAAGAGTGACAGACAATCGTAAATCTTAAGCTAATAAATGAAAGTGATCAAGTAAGTTAATTTAGTGTTATAAAAAATTTAAGTAAAAGTTAATAATAGATTGCTGTGCTAAGAAGCATTTTAACGACTGCAGTAGGTAGTAAAACAGTTAACACATCTAAAATTTAATGTGTCTTATTGAATGAATTGACCAACAAATATGAACAATATGACATAGTAGTAAAGAAATTATTTTGAAACCATTTAATTAGCACCTGAACAAATTAGAGATTGATTGATTGACTCATTTTGAAAAGTGCATGTTTTGGAAAGTGCTATATCTGAGCAATGCTCATTTTAACCCTGTGCACACTTTTGGACACATAATTTTACTAGTTTATTTATTTAAAATAGTTAGATAAATGTTCTCCAAGATGTGTAAAGTCCGCCAACCTGACTGACCAGCAAGATGTACTGTGGCCTTCTCCTTCTCACTATGAGAAGAGGCCCTAGTAACAGTAGTTTATGGGCTGGTTCCGATTCACATATAAATATGAATAGGTGCAAGCTTGTTCACATTGTTGAAATTGGAATTTGTATATCTAAATATATATAACTCAAAGGTGACTGACTGACTGACATAGTGATCTATCAACGCACAGTCCAAACCACTGGACGGATCGGGCTGAAATTTGGCATGCAGCACATATGCCATAGCGATGTTATGACATAGGCATCCGCTAAGAAAGGATTTTGATTAATTCTACCCCCAAGGGGATAAAATAGGGGATGAAAGTCTGTATGAAACTTTGTCAATTTTAAACCGATCGTGCTGAGACTGCATGCATAAAGCTACTATGACGTAGGTATCTAGCGCGGGTGAAACCGCAGGGCACAGCTAGTATCTACAGCAAATGCTTGACACATAAGCTAAAATATTAATACAGAGTAATGAAGAGAATGGAAATACCATGAAGCGCAAAAATTATCAAAAATATTGGCGTGAAAGGTATTTTTTTTTCCGAATAGCATTCATTTTAGTCCGCTAGAATTTCTCCAGTTATTATGATTAATCTACCCTGGTTGCATTCACTCGTCTTATTTGAAAAGAAATTGAAGTATTTCAATGGTATTAAGTATTTGAATGATTTAACAAGTTTGCAAGGTGCCGGCTTCCTTGTTTCCTGAAGGATTTAATTTGGCTTTTATCAAAGTCAGAGCAGTACTAACTCTGTGTGGTTTCATCTTTGACTATATCATCGCTTATTTATTTTATTTATTTAAATAAATAAATTAATTTTTAGCGCCCCCATTTTTTCACCTATGTCTAAGAGGCCTCCTAGCTAAATGAAATTACAAATCATCCATGCCTCGACACAATGCCCCCATTTTTTTTCTGGATCTCTTACAGCTCCCCTTTAAGCCTACAGCGCCCACAAGGGGGCATTATCGCCCACTTTGAGAAAGGCTGGCTTAACAGATGAGTGTTAATACATATGTAACGAGCCTCTTAAATCTACACCTGGGCCACATGACCCAGGCACTGTTTGGGTTCTTATCCCTGCAATGTCATGTTATAAATTAATTGCTGGAAAGAGTATCTAAAGCAGCGTTTGTAGGATGTTATTCGGATTGCATATGTTATTTGGAATGGGGGCGATGAGTCCTGCACTGACATCCCTCTTGGGGTGTTGTGCATTTCCCCCTAACAGCATCTACCTGAGCCACCGGAGCGAGGTTCTGGCCTCCTGGCATTGTAGCTCCAGTGGGTGAGATGGAAATCTGGATAATGATGAAAGAATCAGCATTTCGCAATAACATGGATGAAGATGAAGCTGCCTCATGCAATCTAGTAGCAACCCTAGTTTCTACTGCGGCTTCGCAGTGCCACAACACATGCTCTACAGTTTCGTTCTCCTGAAGGCAGCCACGGCAGAACGGGCTGTCCATGGCTCCCAGTTTCTACAAGTGACTATTCGAATTGCAATGACCAATTGATATGGCCTACTAAAAGATGAAGGGTCCTGTCATTGCAACTTGCAAAGAGTTTGTTACTGATTTTCCTGTTAAGGTTTGGAAAAACAGTCTTACCATGTTTGCAGCCGTTTTTCTTATCCTACAGGTTTTGTTCTATTTCGGTGTGGCGACGCAGTAGCTGACCCACTTCCATCGCTGATGGTTTGCAGAGAGCTACTGCGTCGACATTTAGTCCTTGTGCCTTCCTTCACGTCCACCACGTTATTACCTGAACATGTAAAACCAATTCAATAGGATCATATCAATTTGGTTGCTTAAGGAGCACGAGCAGTGAAGTGAGCGTTAATTCATTTGTAAAGGGGCCTCTTGAATATGGACTGTTTGGGTTCTTATCCCTGTAATGCGGTTGACTTGACTCCCATATCATTGAATGCTTCGAAGTTTTATCTAAAGTGGCCTAGATGGTGCCACTCTTTAAGTAGCTTTTGGCTTTAAGTTAGCCACTTCGTAATAGTGAAGCGTCGAATAAATAGATGGCGCTTTGAGTGAATTTTTGTTTCTTCGTTATAAGACTATGTTAGGGTCATTTTTGGTTGTAATTTGCCTTTTTTTTTAAACTTCATTTTTTCTTTTTATGTGTGGGTGTGCAAACAGGGTGTATAATCGCGACTGAACGCGAAATTGTTGTAAATATATAAATAATTGTTATTTCGCTAGTTTATAATTGTTGTTATTTTTGTAAAATATAATCTATTTTATGAATGATTAATTTCTCTATTTTTATAATGAGTCACTTCGAGGTGTCAAAACATACCTGTGAATAGCCGCAGGGACATAACCAGTAGGAAGTGAATATAGAAGACATGTTTTTTACACAACTGCCTAAATATATACTATATGTCTGTATATATAATTATGTGAATTTATTAATTCATCAATTTATTTATTTTTGAAAATCTGCCGCCAAGCATCTAACGATGTGTTCCGGCAGCCTCACTTGAGAGCCAGTCCCATTCCAGGCTATGCTTTACCATCTTCGATCACACCGTCACTTAACATCAGGTGAGTTGTGGTCAAACACCTAGCCTGTCAACCATAAAAAAAAAAACAACTCCAGAATGCCTTGACCGATTTTGATATAAGTGGTATTGTTAGAACTCTTGCGTTATCCCATCTGTCAAAGGATAGTCAAATAAAAATAAATAATTATAATTTAATGGTGTGGCTGTAACTTTTTCTTGCTAGCGGCCGTGGTGTTGCCACATTTTACCAATGCATAGGTACTGCAAATTGTCTGGTTTTAAATATTTGACAGATAATCACTATTTTTTTATTCCTTTCTTACTGGATAGTATATTATTAATGTGACATGTGAAGTTCACATAATTTTGTGACATCATGTCACAAAATTATAAACGAATCCAGATTAAATTTTTTGATTGATCAGTTAAAAAATATTGTAGAACTTGATAAGCATATGACAAGATTTTTAAGACCTCAGTTGACAGATCTAGAATTATTATTTATAGCCTTGTCTGATGGACCTCGATGAAAAGGATGGCAACATTTTTTGTGAGTTTAAATCTGTGTATCTTTATCTGAATGTGTTTTATAGTTGTTAATACTTGGTGGTAGATCTATTTAGCAGGTTGTTCAGGTAGGTACCACCGCAGTACCAGATATTCTCTTGCCAAGCAGTTGAGTTTGAACATTATTGTGTTCCTTGAAGGGTACTGTAGTGACATTACAGGCCTGTTGAGACAACCATCGTAACTCTCAAAGTAATGAGCGCCAAAGCAGCGATGCCCTGGACTTTGTTTAGCACAAAGTTCTGTGTATTATTGCAATGGTCATGGAAAGGCGTTATCTCTTAGCAAACTACAACTATATTTGCTTGTGCCTACTGATGTGGTAAATTTTTTTTAGACATGTTTTTTTTAAAATTCTTTTATTACCAAAGCATTTTTTACATCTATAGTTGTGACTCTTTATAAAAATTTAGATAAATTTGTAATAATAAATTACAGTCAAGGTTTATATCACGCACAATTTCTTTTTTTTTTTTGTAAATATTTAAAATTTAAATTTTGTCTGATTGAAATTTGCCTCGCTAAAAAGTCGATGATTTTTTACAATTAGGTAAAGTAATTGTTAATATGATACAAAGGTATTTAAAACTATTAACTTATTCGGAAATGAAATGCATTACTTGTGTGATTATGGGACAGAAGGAAATTCTGTTGGCTGTAAGCCCTTCCGGAGTACAAGCTAGAAGACAAATATCTAATAATTGATCTGTACTATCTATATAGTTTTAAAATTAATCTATCTTTTAAGTACCAGTCACGTGTGAAATTTTACGTCAGCAAGAAGTTGATCGAGTATTTAAAGCTTTGGTTAACTTAAGAAAAGCCTTTAATAATTAAGAATCTGGACAAGAATCCCGTCAAGCTTGGTAATCATAAAAAAAGTCATTCCCCCCTCTTACAGCAAAGCAATAAGCTAAGTTTTGATCCCCATGCTTACGTAAGCATTGGTATAAAAAATTTAGAAACATTACTGACGTTATCACTATTAAGTTCGCACCCCTCCCCTCCCCCCACTGATGCTTACGTTATACTTGAACGGCCCCATAAGCCAGAGAGTAAAAATTAGTTTCTTTTAGTACAGCTTTATTGAATTTATAATTTGTACCTATACCTAATTATAAATTGTCAATTGAACATATTCATAAGTAGATAATGCGAGAATTCTAGAAGAAAATATATCAATACTATTTTTTTTTGTGTAAAATATGTAAAAAGGTAAATTTCACTTTTTAATAAATATAATAATTAAAAATTCTAGTTAGTATTATAAATTTGATAGTAATTCTATATCGACTTTTTCACTATTAAATCAAATTTTAGTCATCATCATTTTTCATCACTTCGCGGGTGAACCCGCTATACAATCAATGTAGATTAAACACAAAATAAATACTGTTTACTTCAGAAAATTTTGGAAAAAGATAATCGCGCAGAAAAATTTATGTTTAAAATTATGTACTTATATTTTAATATACAATAAATGAATTATGTATTTTTTTTTCAATTGCATTTGTGAAGTTTGTATAAAAATGTCAGTGTGGCCGTTCTCTCATGTAGGGACTCTAACTTTGATCCAAACATAAATTTGTCACCTACGATGCCACTTCGATTTTGCAAATCGCCAAGCAATGAAATACCCGAGTGGGTGTTCCCTGATAGATATTTTTTTAATTTTTTTATGATTGACATGCTAGGTGTTTGACCACAAATCACCTGATGTTAAGTGACGGTGTGGTCGAAGATGGTAAAGCACACCTAGCCTGGAATGGAACTGACTCTCAAGTGAAGCTGCCGGAACACACCGTGAGATGCTTGGCGGCAGATTTTCAACTTGAGGGTGGTAGCTAGCCAGCCGAGTACTAGAAAGTACTCTACCACCACGCTATGGTTTCCTCACGATGTTTTCCTTGTTTGTTCACCGGCAACTCTAGCTCATTGTTGGGGTTTGAACCCACGCCCTTCGGCATGCGTACCGACCGCGCTAACCACTGAGCTATCATCGCTACAAAAAAAATTGCCTCCTCCTTCTTTTCTTAAAGTCGATTAAAATGATTAATACTTCTAGTATCTAGCACTCACTCTGTTGTCTCCAGAGAAATCAATTATCGATATCGACAAGTCTCTATACATTATTCTAGAACAAGAAATCACCTGACTCCTAACCGTTAAAGAGTTGTACCTTCCTTCATCAGCTCAGCGTCATGAGATGATGATGACCACACGCAAATGTCTCAATAGCTTTAGAAAATATATAAAAAAAACATTGTTAATACCTATAACTTTTTATTATTTGATTTATATTACTTTTTATTTTTGATATTATTTGATTTGAATTGATTTGATTTGAACTTTGCGCATTTTTGTTATCTTACGTAAGATATATCGAGGCACCCTCTCACCCCCTTGTAAGATAAAATAGGACCTGGTCGACCCCCATTCACCGTAAATCATCTTACATGGTAAATGAATGGCTAAAAACCAAAATAATTATGTATATTTTTTATTGCGATTATTTTACATGATTTTTAACACTTAAAATAATTGTTATATTATGTTTGGAATTAGTTTTGAAGTAGTCTCCGCGTGAGAGAACGGCCGTCTTTGGGGCGTACATGTATTTAAAGATTGTTCTACTTGTAAATAGTTATTATTATACATACTTATTGTTAATTGTGAAATAAATGGTTATTTGATTTAAATGGGGATGCTGTTTTTGTCCTGAAACCTTATTTCTATTTAAAGTCATTAAATAGTATAAAAAGTATTCAAGATTTAGGTGTCCGTTTGAAGGAGAAAGGGCAGTGCGTTCTGACTGGTTCTTAGCACAACGGATCTGGTGATTCAGTGGGGGAACGCGGGAACTTTTAGCCAGGGCTCGATGCGCGGGGGGACTTCAAATAGTTTCAATTGACAAGTAGGTATTTGACTTTTAAAAAAAACAAGAGATATATATTTATTGACAGCCCTGTTGGCTGATTGGTAGTATGTCTGCCTGAGCTGTAGGGCGTGGGTTCGATTCCCGCCAAGGACAAACATTTTATGGTATAAACAAATGTTTGTTCTGTGTCTGGGTGTTCTGTATGTATTATAAGTATGTATTTATAAGAAAAAAAAGTATTTATGTATCCTATCAGTTATCTGACTTCCATCACACAAGCTCTGCTTAGTTTGTCAACTAAGGTCTAAACTGACAAGGTCAGATGCGCTGTGTGTATTGTGTCCTATGATATTTATATTTATTTAGTGTATTCCGCTTAAAAGTCTTGGGTACAACAGTGACGTAGATTTAATTTGAATATAATTTTAAATATTTATCCAACTTGAATATATTTTTATATATATCCGAAATATTCCTTAATATTTAAAACTAAAATCTGACAAACTAAGAATCTAACTTCGAGCGATCGAAGAGCTTTCAACACGTCCTGAGCAGGACCGGATTAACCCTATCGGGGCCCCTAGGCAATGCAATCCTCGGGGACTTTTTAAAATATATTTTTTCTATTACAAAAGTCGATTTTACTATAATTTTTTTCTATGGCAACATCACCAGATGTAAATAATGGGGAATGTCCGAATGAAACGTTTTTTTTCTTCTTGGTCCGTGGCCCTCATCGACTTGGCCCCGTGGGCCCCTAGGCAGTTGCCTAATCCGGCCCTGGATATACGTAGAATACGTATTAAGTAAATGGGAGAAAAAATTATGGAAAGTAAGACAGCGTAGTCCCCTGGTAAGTAAAAGGAAACTGCTTTTTTTTAAACTTGCTTTTTCATTATAGTTTATTTTCTATGTTGTTTTTACAAATTAATATGCTAAGGTCTCTTCGGTTGGAATGTTATTCTGCCGCGGCGTGACCGCAAGCCACCACGTACACCGGCGGAGCCGACACCAAGATCACAGGGGGGTCTGGAACAAACAATACGTGACTGAAGCATTTGTTGAGACTAACCGTCGAGTCTCAAAACAATGAGCGATAAACCAGCAATACCCTGGACATTGTTTTGTTACTCAAAGTTCTGTGTATCGCTGCAATGGTAACGGACATGCGCGACACCTAGATTCAGGTTATCTAAAGCTTAATAAGTCTTTTCTCGGGAATTGAGTTAGATTCTATAATGAAATCCCACTGGAGGTAACTAAAATGTCCTATAATAAATTCAAAGATTTTATAAAGCAGAGGTTAATTGACAAAGCCTACTATAAGGTGGCTCATTACGTGGAAGACAGGAATATATGGTTGTAGTAGCTTCTCTCTGCACTTGCATCCCCCTGGCTAAGTGACAATTGTAGTAAGCATAATGTATTAATATCTATAACTGTAAACTAATGGCGATATTTTAAAACATCTAGAGAAAACTAAACTAACTTAAAATTAAATAAAAAGGCCGTCAGATGAGGGATATGTGGCCAGATATTATTCTTATATTATATTATATTATATTCTTTTCATATTAGGTTACAGATTACAGATACTGTAAACTGTAACCTAATATGAAAAGAAAGATCCACAAAAAAAAAAAAATGCCTTGCTGAGTTTGTTGGCGGAGTCTTCTCAGTTGAAGTGTAATTACGAGCCGGTGGTAGATTCAAACATGTAACTTAACGTTCATAAGTGCCTTACCAGGGCCTGAACTGAATCAATGACTTTTTGATTTTGATTTCTTACAATGAGAAAGGCGTGTCGTTTTAATCTCCGCCATAATCAAAGTGTACAAAGACTGTGAGGTATCGGCGAAATTACTGGTCAAAATAAAAAATAAAAAAGTTACAATACATCTAAATATTCCAAAAAATAACTAAAAATGTAAAAGAGTAGGTAGTAGTGGAGTAATGTGAGAGCGCGACATTTCAGCCAGGATCGTAGTCAACAGTTCAATATTGACTCAAAACCGGCCAAGCGCGAGTCGGACTCGTGCACGAAGGGTTCCGTACCATCATCCATAAATACGGCAAAAAAATCAGGTTTGTTGTATGGGAGCCCCCTTAAGAGGAAAGCAGTCAACTGAGACATTTGAAAATTAGGAATTTCACCAGAGAGGCATGAAACTAGCAAGTATCTACTTCCTATCTAAAATTTATTGCTCTAGTATTAAAATCCTGGAAGGAAAATGGGGAAATTGACTTGCAAATTTTTTATTTTTTTATTCTATTATTTTATTATCATTATTGTACAATTATTATTAATTTGATATACAATTATTATCGTAATGTGTGATACTGTGTGTACACGATATTGACTTGTAAATTTATTTTTTACCAATAAAATATGATATGATGATATGATATGATATGAAAGCGTTTGTATGAAGAAAATGACGACTTGTTTCCTCTTAAATATTTATTTTATTGTTGTTTATAGCGGCAACAGAAATACATCATCTGGGGAAATTTCAACTAACTATCACGGTTCATGAGATACAGCCTGCTGACAGACGGAGTCTTAGTAATAGGGTCCCGATTTACCGTTTGGGTACGGAACCCTAAAAACGGATGAACTTTCAAAATACTCACCGCATGTCCCGCCGGTTCTTATATTTTCCAAGCTTCCGTGAGCTTTACTGAAAAGATATATGCCACATAAAACACTCGGAAGTCTTAAAAGAAATCTGTTCTATATGGTTGACAAGCTAGGTGTTTGACCACTACTTAACTACTTAACAAAAACAACATTTGAACTGATGACATTACATACAAAACAATAGTTAAAACTTTTATAAACAATAAGTATGAATACTTCAATTAGCCGCGGCATTTTGGAAACAAAATTGTAATTAAAAAAAAAAAAATACAAAATATTTACATTGTTTGTAGCGATGATAGCTCATTGGTTAGCGCAGTCGGTTCACATGCCGAAGAGCGTGGGTTCAAACCCCAACAATGAGCTTGAACTGCCGGTGAAGGAAAACATCGCTAGGAAACCATAGCGTGGTGGTAGAGTACTTTCTAGTACTCGGCTGGCTAGCTACCACACGAGAGTTGATCTATCGCCAAGCACCTAACGGTGTGTTCCGGCAGCCTCACTTGAGAGCCAGTTCCATTCCAGGCTAGGTGTGCTTACCATCTTCGACCACAACATCACTTAACATCAAGTGAGTTGTGGACAAAAGAAAAATCAGTAAACCAAAAAAACTTGAAGATGATAAAGTTAGTACCAGTGATCGTGTAAGTCTTCCAAAGACTTGGAGAGGCTGCACGACGTGGTGGCTCCCGTCGGCAGCTCGTGCATCGAGCACGCGGCGCGCAGCCGCGCCACCAACCTGCACAAGTATTCTCTAAGTCATATATGGACAACAACAGGCCCGCGAGACTTTTGCCAATACTCGCCACGCTGGGCAGGCGGGCTGGCGAGCGCTGTTAGCCAACCAACCTAGTTGCCGACACGTTTTTACAGTATCGGCGGTAAATTGAAAAATATTACCAAAACTGGTATTGCTACAATATATTAACTCTACTCATTTGGTAAGCTATAAAGTAAAACAGTTATTGTTGATGGCAAAATTACTCCTAATCAGTAGCCGAAAAAGAAAGAAAAAAAAGTTTATAACACAAGATTATTTTGTCACAAACCTGTGTGGAATCCTTAGATTGGCATCTGGGTGTTCTATATCGAGGGGAAGCACCTGAGTTGGTATATTTTTATCCCGAGTTTTCTTTTGACATTGACAGCTGCAAGCATCAGTGTTGCCACTTTTTGGTTTTACTACATTTTCTACCGATTTGGTTTCTTTTTCTACGGAATTGATATTTTCAGAGGAATTGGCCGCTTTATCGGAATCGTTGACTTTTAGCGTGAAAGTTGGACTTTTTTCTGCAGATCTGTGCAAGTTAGGATCGGATGCGTAGTTTCGGGTTTTGTCGTTGAACTGTACGTGTTTTTTTCTCATTAATGACAGCTGGTATTGGCCACGACGCTGTGCCGAGGGAGACATGTTCGGCGACATGCTCGGCGACATGTTTGGCGATCTGTTGGGTGATGTGTACGCCGATGACGATTCGTGTCGTTTTTGGATATTCTTTATTTCGTATTCCGTTGCTATAGCTTCGAACACCTGCAATGTTTTTTTTTTTAAATATTTTTCCACGAATATTAGCAATATTTTTAACTGCCTGTTAGCTTATTTGGTAGAATGCGCCCAGCGGTGTTACCCGCTAGTAGTTTGTTCTTGTTGGAATCGAACCCACGTCCTACAGCTCTTAAAGCAGATATCCTACCGAATGAGCTAACAGAGTCAAACTTGATTTTAGTTTCTCGAAATCTAATAAAATGGCAAGTTAAAAAAACACCAAGAAAATGATTTTAGAAATATTTTTTGACCTGTTCAGCGACAAGATTCCGTGCGTGCGGGGAGTCTTTGGGCGGCAATGGTTCCCTGCAAAGTGCGCATCGCTCCAACCGGGACCAACACCCTGGAACATACACACAACAAAACATATTAATACGTCTACACTAGAGATGAAACGGATAGTGGTTTGGCCGGATATTCGGCAAACTACGAGACCGGAGCGCCGGATATTCGGCTGTTACTGTTTCAATGAAGTGGCAAAGAATAATAGTAGTGATTGCCGCGATCAAGAAAAACAAAACCCAATTGCTAACGAGATGGACCTTTTCTTAAAGTCATCTCGAATCGATCACAATCATGACCCATACATTTAGTGGTCAGTTAATTTGAATCAGTACCCGCAGTTGTCAAGGTTTGCTAGAATTTATCTTTCAGCACCTGGCTGTAGCGTTTATACATCATCACATCATCTGCCATCATTTAAGACGTCCACTGCTGGACATAGGCCTCCTCCTGGGGGTGTTTTGCCAATACTCGCCACGCTTGGCAGACGGGCTGGCGAGCGCAGTTAGGTGTGATTGTTCAAGGAAGACGCTGCTGCCCATCTTCCGGATTACATCCCTTAGCCGACTCTTACGGCGACCACGGGCAGAGAGGGTGGGGTACTATTCTTACGCCGGTACCACCACGGCAAGCCCCCACAGTTTTACATATTTGAAGTATATATCCATCGTGGTTAGATGATACCTGCGCAGTAGAGATGGTCGCGCCTGCAGCTGCGCGGCGCGGTGGCGGTAGCGGAGCACACGCAGCACGCCAGCGCGCGCAGCACGCCCTCCAGCGCGCGCCGCGACCGCTCCCCGGCCAGCCCGCCCCCACAACTCCACAGCAACTGGTAACCAAACAAACACGGTAGTACCACTCCACTGGCAATCAGAGCAACTTGCGCTCCGGTTCCCAATTCATAGTCTCCGCTCTAGAACACCTCCCAGTCGGATATCGATTCTGTGACATTGACATAATAGGTGGTACATTTCCTTAACAGGTCGCCTAGAAAGGTCCACAGATTTTTCAATGGTTGACAGGCTTTTTAAGTGGCTGAACGGGTTGACTCTGGTGTCCTGGAAGAACTAGGCAAGTGCCTAGTTTGGGACGCTACTAGCTGCCAGCCACCTGATTTGCACCATCCACTCTTCATCATTTGAGAATGCAGTGCATGTCAAACGACTGTTGGGCAAAAGTCACCACAGCTCGGACGGCAAAATTTAAGCGACTTCAGGGTCAACCCAGACCATCATCGTCACGTTAGTCACTGGACCGAAAAAGATTATATTTACATTTTAGATAACTGATTATGACACCAAAATATTTTTATTTGACAATTTGCTCTTGACATTTGTGTAATTTTATTATTTTGACATTTATATTATTTTACCTTCATTTGTATTACCTGTTGTGTATTACGTAGTTTTTGATCTGAGTGTATTACCTATCTGACATTTATAAACCTAATTTATTTTGACATCTCAAGTTTTTTTAAAAGTTATAATTGATTGTTTTTATCTAAAAAAAAATTTTGTTTAATTTAATTTATAACCGACTTCAAAAAAAGAGGAGGTACTCAATTTGACAGCTTTTTTTAAATATTTGTTACCTCAGAACTATCGACTGGGTGAACAGATTTTAATGATAATTTTTTTATTTGAAAGCTGGTGCTTTCCGTGCGGCTTCAATTTGGTCCAGTTCTGACAATGGCATCCATGAGAAGACCATATGAAGTCGGTTCTTTTTGAGAAAAATTTTCTTACTAAAGCCGAAGACCGAGCAGTCTGGAAGGAGGAAGGGAGGCCTTTATACACTAGTGGCTGAAAAAATAATGATAAGTAAAAATAATAAGTTGTTTAAGATAGAGATCCCACGCTTTAAAGTTTTCAGGGACGTTATAAATCTCCAGTATTGTGTGGTAACAGAAATACCTCAGGGTCGGTGGTAGGGTCGCGGCCGCAGTGCCACGCGAGTAACGTGACGTCACGTCCGGCGCCGTCACCGCGGATCAAACGCGCCACGGAACCAACCTGTACCAAAATAATACAAATGATACCATTTCCAAAAACTCGAACTGAACGGTCGACCCACCTTCATTGTATAAACCGCTAAGCAATGGAGTCTTGAAGGCGGTGTGAATCGATTTCTTCTAGGCCAGTGTTTTTCAATCTTTTTATAGCGATGATAGCTCAGTGGTTATCACAGACGGTTCGCATGCCGAAGGGCGTGGGTTCAAGCCCCAACAATGAGCTTGAGCTGCCGGTGAAGGAAACCATAGCGTGGTGGTAGGGTACTCTAGTACTCGGCTGGCTAGCTACCACCAGTTGAAAATCGCCTTCTAACGGTGTGTTCCGGCAGCCTCACTTGAGAGCCAGTTCCATTCTAGGCTATGTGTGTTTACCATCTTCGACCACACCGTCACTCAACATCAGGTGAGCTGTGGTCAAACACCAAGCCCTTCAGCCATAAAATATATATATATATATGCGAAAATACTTTAAACCATTACGCTTATGATTTTCTCTATTTTGGTATGTATATTCATTATTAAGACCAACAGCATGAAGCCGCGGGAGCTTTGAATGTTCTTGCGGCTCACGAGGTAAGTTAGTAAGGCTGCGCGCGGCATACATTTGCCCATCCTTTTCACTAAAATTGTGTTTTATTGTAGTGTATATACTTGCATTTTTTCCTTATGCCGGCGACTCTCCGATTGATTGTTAGGTGTTGGTTAGGGCTGACCTCTATACGTGAACGAGAAACTTGAAGGTTTTATCTCAGATGTCGTCTTATTAGAATGCACACACGATGTTTTGGTCGCACGATGAATGTTAAGTATTATTATACTTATTATAATATACCTATTCGACAACTGTCACTTAACATAAGGTGAGCAAACACTGGGGTCTTTCATTTGCTTTTGTTTAAAAGTTGTCAAAAGTTACCGGTAGCCCAAGTAAGTCTTTCCCGTCTGCTTGGAGTAGACAGTCCCCGGGGCGAAGCCCCGCTGCCGCCGCGGCGCCTCCCGGGCTCACTTCCCTCACCTGCACACACGACAAATAACACTATATTGACGTATAAATGGCTAAGATGGCAATTTATTAGTTTTATGTACTACGTAAAAGATATAAAAAACCGGCCAAGTGCGAGTCAGACTCGCGCAAGAAATGTTCCGTACCATTATCTATAAAAACAGCAAAAAAGGTTTGTTGTATGGGAGCCCCCTTAAATATTGATTTTATTCTGTTTTTTAGTATTTGTTGTTATAGCGGCAACAGAAATACATCATCTGTGAAAATTTCAATTTACTGACTATAAATAAAATAAGTATCATTTGTCTCATATCGTTTCTCTCACCCATGGATAAGGGTCCCATAGAGTCCGAGTTAGACGGAACCCCAGGCCTTCGCCCTCGTCTTCCGGCAGGTTTAACTGTAAACATAAAATTTATTGATTTTTTTTATCCAACTGCCAAGGAAGGGTTATGTTTTCGCGTGTATCTTGTATGTATGTAAATTTCTTTATTACCTCATATCTTCCAAACGGCCGAATGGATTTCAACAGTTAAGATATCGTTATATTCGTCTTAAAAACCGAAATAAGTGTTCTAAAGTAGGTGTTTGAAAAAGAAAACAAAATGACGGGTTCTTATTCTTATTCAAGGCGATAAGTCCTGCACTGACGTCCCGCTTGGGGTGTTTTGTGCATTTCCCCCTACCAGCATCTACCCGAGCCAACCTAGCTCCTTGAAGTATCGGAGCGAGGCTCTAGGGCGCTGGCATAGTAGCTCCAGTGAGTTAGATGGAAAGTTTGATGGCGTTGATGACGAGAAACAAGCGAGGTGTTGCGGCGACATGATTGATAGCGAAGCAGCTTCATGCAGCCTAGTAGTAATTCTAGTGGCTTCTGTGGCTTTTCAATGGAAAAGCACATGCTCTACAGTTTCATTTTCTTGCAAGCAGCCACGGCATAGCGGACTATCCGTGGCTCCTAGTTTAAAGAGGTGACTATTCAAGTTGCAATGACCGGTTATGAGGCCTACTAAGAGACGAAGGTCCTGTCGTTGCAACTTCAATAGATTGTGTGTAAAATGACGGGTTTTTGGCGCGAAATATAATACGTTATTACAAAAAAAGTTTAAAAACAAAATCTATCGAATAGGGTAAGAATGGCAAACCAATTGTACATGACACAATATTTTGAGTACGCCGTTCACCAAAACCCAGTGCAAAATGTTTTTTTTTTTGGTAATAAATAAAGAGTCGTGAGTTGATAGTATTTTCCCATTAATCAATAAGGCAAAATTATTTGACGGCAGGTCTATGGCCTGACAATCTTTTTTTTTTTAAAGAAAAAACGGCACATTGTTCCTTACAGGTTCGCCACCCCTGGTGTAGGGTATTAAAATAAAATAAATTAAAAGAGGATTACAAAAATATATACATAATAATATGCTACATGTTTAATTAGGAATAATAAATTTGTATAAAAAGATTTTCCTTTAATGATAGCTATTTTAATAGCAATCGGGTTATCATTTTTTTAAAGCTTGTTTAAACATTGAACATTTGCTTTCATTGATGAACAATTCACTGAATATTGCATTGAAATGCCTTCATTCATTTGTATTTTCATGATTCACACACCGCACCGACTCGGGATTAATAATGTTTTCTTCTTGTTTGGAGCACCTTATGAGAAATCTAGGACTCACCACAAGAAGTCTGACTCCAGCAGTAAAGTCTTGGTCGGCACCACTACCACCACTAGCGGCTGAGGTCTCTGCTTCCATCTGAAGTACAACACATAACTTTGAGTACCAAAACAAAGTGTAGGGAAATTATTAAATATCGCGTAAATGGCTAAATAGCCATGCTCAAAGTTTCTTAAAAAAATGCTTTTTTATAGAAAATAAATTGGCTTGTGTTTGACCGCCATCTCACTTAAGCGTAGATGCTATATACTATGGGGCACGCTTGTCTAGAAGATACAGGTTCATGTGGACTTGAAAACATTCAAATTGTGTCCATTACGCACACTGGGGCAGCGCATTTCACTATTTAGCGGTTCGCACAACGAAAGTGGAATCAAATTTATGAACCTACTAGCACTTGCACGAGTGTAATGTAGGTACTAATGTGGTGCATATGCATGTATTATACATATAAACCTTCCTCTTGAATCACTCTGTCTATTGATGGAAAGGGCATTCAAATCCGTTGTGTAGTTTAAAAGATCTAAGCGTACAGACGGCGGGAAGCGACTTTGTTTTATACTAGTAGCGATAATGCTTTTTAATTTTGTAGTAGAATGGGCAAGGGGGAGTAAAGAAGTATTCTAGTGATTGTTTTACAAATATAGAGAGAATAGAGGTCTTAAATCTTTTCTTTAAATAGAATTCTACCCACACACGGATAGTTATTTCGTTTGGCATTAAAATCAAGGTAAATACAAATTATTGACAATATACTCCTTGACCTAGATTAAAATACATTAAAGACTAATTTTCTTATAGACTTTTGGCGATAAGGCAGTACCACTCAAAATAGACTTCCAATTGATATTTTCTGTTTATTGTTTACTAGCGACACGCCGCGGCTGCGCACGGGCTTACACTGGGCTTTTCATCTATCTCAAAAGGATTAGGCAGCGATTTTGATGAAAGCTCCCAGGTGGCTTGACTTTTTCCGACACTTCCAACAATTATCATCATATTTCAACCAATTTACACAAAACCTTGACAAGTTATATACCTAAACCTTCCTCATGAATGAATGATCATCTATTGATGAAACTCGCATGATAAATCGTTCAGTAGTTTTTAAGTTTTTTGCGAACAGACAGACAGAAGCAGCGGATGACTTTGTTTTATAATATGTAGTGATTCATTATATTGCTTATTTGCTGAAATATGTTCGAAAGGAGGACTTAATGCTTAAGCATTTTCTACCAGCTATTCCCACAGTAAATCACCTTCACTGCCTGTGCTCCCATTCCTGCCTAACTTGGTGGTAGATTACCTTAACAGAAGATCTAGGTCTAGGTAGGTATCACCGCAGCACCAGATGTTCTGCCGCCAAGCAGTAGTGTGTAAAAATTACTGTGAAGGGTACTGCAGCGACATTACAGGGCTGTTGAGACTAACAATCGAAAGTCTAAAAGTAATGAGCGCCAAAGTTGCGATGCCCTGGACTTTGTTTTGTTTCTCAAACTTTTGTGTATCGCTGCAATGGTCATGGACATCCGTTATCTATTACCATCAGAAGAACGTCTCGTTCGTATCATTACGATTCAATTTTTTTTTTGTCGTATATGGTAAAGCTCCTAGAATGGAACTAGCTCTCAAGTGGGTCTGTCGGAACTGTTAGTACTTTACGACCGATTTTCAACTTGAGGGTGGTAGCTAGCCAGCCGAGTACTAGAAAATACCCTACCAAGCAAGCAATTGCAATTCATTCAAAAAAAAATCTGTATATAAATAAACACTGACATAAATGACGATTTTTAATTTAGGCGTATTGTCAATGTACCTACATTAAAAAAAACCTTCTTATCTAAACACGAAAAGCAAGCAAGAGTACCCAGATGAGGGATAAGGGAGGCTGTAAGTGATGATGATGGTGACACATTTAGAACCTGAAGAAGAGGTACCTTTTTCAAGCAGCGAGTTTTACGAATCAACCACTAAAAAACTTTGTACTTTATAGACGAGTATGGGCTAACACATGTAGAATAGTACTGTCGTGTCGGCTATCAAAACATATAGGAATAGTGCTGCGCTTGGGCGAAAGTTGCGCTGATTTTATCGATATTTTTTTTGCTATTGAACATTCATTGAACATTCTAGCCTGCGTTCATTTAATTTTTTTTTAATTCATAATAGGTTCGTGTATGACCACACCCTGCCTGATGTTAAGCAGTAGTGCGGTCTAAGATGAAGTATTCATACCTAGAAGAAACCTATTTACTCTAGATTTGAAGTAACCCATATTGTACCTAACACACAGTTTTTTTAAATTATCTAATACCTTTAGCGGTTCCAACGATTTTCATCAAATTTAGTATCCAGGGGGTTTCGGGGGCGATAAATCGATCTAGCTAGGTTTAATTTTTAGAAAACGTTGTTTTATCCGTGTTTTCAGCCGAGCAAAGCTACATACGTTTGTCTGGCTGTCCGGTAGTAGAAAAGTGCAGGGGGATCAAATTGTGCAGTTCAAGTAAATGTATCCGGTAGAAAACCGACAAACTAGCAACTCTACGACGATGTACAAGGCTTTGAAGCTGAGAGTCCATTATAATATTTTCTTCGGTGGGTATAAGAAGATTCAGTTGGGGATCCAAAAATGTACGGGTATAACTATAAGTCACATGAAGCTTATGTCAATCTCGTTTTTTTTTAAACTTTTCTATTACAGTTATCGCTAATCGATTGTTACTTTGCCTAGGCCCTTAGGCTCGGGGAAAATTGAAGGGTGGTTTTTTTTATGGCTGACAGGCTAAGTGTTTGACCACAGCCCACCTGATGTTAAGTGACGGTGTGGTCGAAGATGGTAAAGCACACCTAGCCTGGAATGGAACTGGCTCTCAAGTGAGGCTGCCGGAACACACCGTTAGATGCTTGGAGGCAGATTATCAACTTGAGGGTGGTAGCTAGCCAGTCGAGTACCAGAAAGTACCCTACCACCACGCTATGGTTTCCTCACGATGTTTTCTTTCACCGGCAGCTCAAGCTCAATGTTGGGATTTGAATCCACGCCCTTCTACCACTGAGCTATTATCGCTATAGTGCAACAAGCCAAATATACTCAATTTAGATATGGATATGTGTTCAAATTGGCTTCCTTAGATACATATTTATCATCTACTATCTATTGCTCTCTTCTCTCAGATATGGTTGAGGAGGGCGATGGCGGCACACGCGGCATACTCGTGCGATGTGCGATTTATTCGAGTGTATTTTCAAACTATTTAACTTTGAGAGTAGTAGTGCCAGCTAACTACTTTTACTTGCCAAGTCCAAGTCTCGGAACGTGGGACAGTTGAAATGCGCAACCAATTTGTGTATGGTTTATCGATTTGCAATACTATCGATAATTTTTGATTGAGTGTCCCATCACTACTGTATCGGAACCAGTTCACCTCGTTCAAGGCTGCAAGCTCGATTACAACACATGCCATTACGAGAGAGAGGAGTTTCTCGACATAATAAGTTAATCATTGGCGCTGTTGCCGGCCCTGGAGTCAGAATTACATTTACTTTCAAACAAGGATGATATGATGAACCAAGACGAGAGATAACACTAGCGGTAGGTACTCAGAACTTTGAGTAACAAAATATTTTTAACAAGCAAGTATAAATTTTAAAAAAAAGCACGACCTAAGTCCAAGCACGGCTCGGTTTTAGGTTTAAACATCAAACTACTGAATCGATTATGAAATGTTTTTGGGGCCCAATCTGAAAGATATCCTTTCAAATGACAAGGAGTTGTACCTTCCGTCATCAGCTCACCTGAACAACTCACAGGAACATGAGTAGCGGTCTATGCGAGGCTGTAATAATGTACAATTATCCACTAACTCCTGATAGCTAAGGAGTTATATTTCCTATCATCAGGTCAGCAACATGAGATGTAGCAACTTGAATAGTCTTAGAAAATATATAAAACGCATTATGCGTCCCTATAAAATTCTCGATTTTTCTGCGATCAGATCTAATCAGATCAGATCAGATGCTGACTTGGTGCCAACGGGACCACCTGGGAAGTATATCCTTTTAAACAAAAACTCATTTCTCGAAGCGGTCCAGATGAACCTCCTCCTATTTTTGAAGTCGGTTAATACAAAATCCGACTCCATTAAGCCCTATCTACTAAGCCCAAACACGGCTAGGTTACAGTGTTTTGTTACAAAATCCCGGTGCCATCATCTGATGATGAAGTCGGAAGGTAGGCAATTCATTGGGACTATTTATAAACACCACGGAAAAGTAACAGGTAAGTAAAATACGTAATTTCGTTTACATTAATGACATATTTCCAGTCATTTTGCTTTAAAATTCAAATTACTGAGCCGATTTTAATGAAATTTCTATGGGACCGATCTGAAAGTTTATAAGTAAGTAGGTATATCTTTTCAAATAAAAACAGAATTTTTCATATCAGTTTATAAATAACAGAGTTTTGAGGTAATAAATATTTAAAAAAAAACAACCGAATTGTGAACCACCTCTTCTTTTGAATTCGGTTAAATAACAGTTTCATTTATAATGAATGATGATGATGAAAAGTATCCTATGTTTTATTCCATGGCCTAAAGTATCTACATGCAAAATTTCATCCAGATCCGTTCAGCCGTCCTGGCGTGATTGAGTAACAAACATACATCCAAACTTTCACATTTATAATATTAGTGGGACTCGCTCGACTTCGTCCGCATTAACTTTAGATATAGGTTCAGAGAGAAATGAAACTTGTCTAAGTAACAAATAAGCAATAGTCAAGAAACTTGCGCTATTTTATTATTAGATAAAGGGTACCGTACAGGGGCCATTCAAGTATTACGTAAGCAGAATTTTAGTAACTATTAACCCCTTGTCAGCAAAAGTAAACAAAGCTCTTACTTCCCTCTCTTATGCTTAAGTAAATATTGGTTTAATTAGCAGCCATGTCGCTAAAACGAGGTGTGCCGATAACAAGGAAAACAAACAATCAGCAAAATTTATATAGCTGTGTTTGTTGACATTATCACCACCATCACCATAAAGAAAATATATCTCACAATTATTAAAATACATTATAGATCTCAAATTTTAAACTATACGATAATATATCAGTATAAAACAAAATGCATTATTTAAAAATATAGAAATAAAAATTATAATTTAATGAAGTTAATGTCAATGTGTTGTTAAATAATAATAATTATAGTTGCGTTGCTATTGGATTACGTTTTTTATAAATTTGTAAATAGTAGGTAGTATTAATTTTATAATTTTAATGATTGTTATTGAGATTTTGTTTTTAAGTTATTTTAATTAGTTATTAATATTTTGCACGTAATTCAGTAAATTTGTAATAGTCTGTGATTTTATACAGTAACGGCTAGAAATAAATTAAAAAAATAAATATGATTGGTTGCCGTTTAATCAAAAAGAACTTTCTTATCTATGGTTTAGGCCGAATGATATAGCTTCTGTGGAGTTTTGGCGGGAACGCGGTGAGCGTCGTGTCGTCCCATTGTATTTTTTTCCCAAATTAGTGTTTTTTCACTCGAAAAAAACACTCAACAAACATTCATTAAATACTCGTTTATGCATAAAAATAGTGGTGTTTTATTCATAAAGTGCCGAATTACAAGCGCGAGTGTGGGAGAATGATATAATGTGGTTAAGCATGACTTATCGTGTTGCTTCCAAAACTCGATCCAGAAGCTTATAGTAAAGTCGACACTACTTTACTAAGACAAGTGAAGTGCTGTGTAATTCCAAATAAAGACTTGGTTCAAAGGCCTCAGTAGCCAGACCATAAACATTAATAAAAAAAAAATATATAGCTTCTGTAGTTCTGTCGTCGTCCGTCGTTTTCTGTCAAAATACGTTTTGTTTATGTTCTGTGTGTTGTTATTAAATATTTGATTTACCTCTTCTACCGCTCAGTTAGTGTTCAACAATGGAAACTTCAGATATAGAGGAACTCAAATTAAATTTAGAAACGGAAAAGCCTTTATGTAGGTGTTGTTTATCTACAGAAAACAGAATGTTGGACGCCACTAAACTAAATGATTATTTTATGGATTTAGCCAATATTAATGTGAGTTAATTTCATTATATTCTTGTGTAAGATAGCAGTTTAGAAGCTGTTTTATGTGTTTTTAAGCATTTAAAGAAGTTTGCTTTAATTTCTCAGACTTAACCTAGAAATAATATTAAACTCATATTTACTAACATAGTCCTGTAATTTTGTCCGTCCTTCATTGACATAGACTCCTCTATATCCTCGACATATATTACAAGTTTTAACTTCACCTATTGTCCCATTAAACCCACATACTATCCATAAACCCACCTACTATGCCATTAAACCTACTCACTAAACCAACATACAAACCCATCTACTATACCTCTATTATTTTACTCAGTGGTTGATCTCCTTAGCAGGAAGTTGTCTTGAGTAGGTACTACCGCAGTACAAAGTATTCTGTTGCAGTGTAAAGGGTACTTACTGTAGCTAGTGAAATTAGTCTTAAAATAATGAGCACCCTGTACTTTGTCTTATTACTCAAAGTTCTGTGTATCACTGTAATATTCATGGGCATGCATTATCTCTTACCCTCAGGAGAGTGTTTTGTTCATCTTATTACTGTTACATTTGAAAAAACCCATTAAACCTGCTTTGACAATAGACAATAGACAATAGACAATATTTTATTATGACATAAAACAAATTTCTTAGACATTAACAAAATCGGTATAACGAAACAAAAGAAATAACAAACAAAGATAAAACAAAACTAACTTACACACAAAGAACAAAGAGAAAGAAATACATTTTATGCCACAAACCGGCCTCAACTCAGCATAATGCCGACTGCAACCAGCCGGCGCTGGTCTTCCGTCGAGGCCGGCAGGTGACGTTACGCACGAGAGTGACAGGCGGTAATAAAAAAAGAAAAATATGCAGAAATATACACAACAAAAACAATATTTAGACAAACAGATAAATAACACTAAATATAAACATTATCTATATGAATAATATGAGGAAAGCAAGTGACATATACAAGGAAATATATTATATACATAGAAGTAAGTAAATAAATTACAACAATATTAAAGCCTACCCCTTTGAACCAACCTACTGTCTCATTGAACCCACTTACAATTCTATCAAACCCATTTACTCTCCCATGGAACCCTAGATGGGTTCTTTTCATAATTCTTCATATGACATCTACTAGCCTATTTAACCTACTTACTATCCCATTAAACTCACTTACATCGAACCCTCCTAATATCCCATTAAATTCACCTACTACCCCATTAAGTTCACCTACGACCCCATTAAACCCACTTACAATCCCATTAAACCCACTAACAGTCTTATCAAATCCACCTACTATCCCATTAAATCAATTATAGGTATTTCCTAAGATTTCGAAAATAAATAGATGAGTTTGTTTCAGGTATTATCGTCAGACGGGCTGCCGTTGTGGATTTGCTTCGAATGTGATGCCCTGCTGCGGAAAGCTGTCCTGTTCAAATATAAAATGCTCAGAGCTCATACTAAGCTGTATGAATACATTACGAGATGTGCACCCGTATGTTTTTCACTCTTAACCTAAACATATTAAGTATTACATGCTGATTGGCCAGTCCTAGTGTCGAATAGAAGATGCCAGGGATGTGACTACATGTAGACTTTATACTTGGCTTAAATAACTGGGACTAATAGTTTTATTTATCATTAGACACTCGGTTGTAAATGCCAGTTGTGGTCATCCATTAATCCACTGGGTTTCATCATCAACAGCCTTTCATAGTCCAATCTTCAACATAGCTCTGTCCAAAATAGGCCATGCTGACCAATCTTCAGCTTTTTGCTTCCAGCCACCACCAGCTATGTATATAGTCAATCCGTTGAGTTTCAGGGTGTCCTATGCTATGATGGTACATATTCTTTACTTTAGAACACATCTACCCCCATGTGGATCAGTTTTGTGACTAAAATGCCCTTGATTTTAGTTCACAAAGTTGTCAAAACAAATAGCATCCGTGCGAAGCTGGGTTTTTTCTTCAATAAATAAAACCTTGGCTAGCGGTTTGAAACTGCTATCCCAATTTAACTTTTATGGGCTGCCTTATTGTCATTCTCTATTGTTTCCAGTTCCCGATCGCGGCCGGAGACCCGGAGCTGGCGCGTCTGTCTGCGCCCCAGCTCTGCGCATCCCACACGCTCGCTTTCGACCTGGAGAAGACGAAACTCGGCTTCCACAAAGTTTTGCAGGTCAGACAATACTTGCATCACTCTATTATTATTTGAATCAGTCAAACTGTATAACTGTGAGAATTAGCCATAATATATAAAACCTACAACCGTGTTTATACCCATGTTTAGCACCAAGTCAGCCGAATTGTAGAATTACGTTTAATATTTAATGTGTAGCCTTTTTAACAAACGTTACAGCACAGCAAGCGAGAGTTGAAGTCTGAACTAAGGTTGGAGCCGCCGTGTCATCTGGAGCGCCCTCCCGTGGACGAGCTGAAGGTGGAAGCCGACACGGGGACAGACTACGAAGATAATTTGCCACTTGAGGAAATCAGGTAATACAAAATAAAGGTATTTACTATAAGAATAATATTGCTATAGGGTAGTACAATGTACAAAATACAAGGTGGCTTTAACACTTTGGCTTTGCTAATAATTTTAAAAGTGCTGTTCAAATCTTAAGTAAGCAGATATTTAGGAATTTTAATCCTTTCCATCGTTTCAGCGAAAGCAAAGCACTCACGCCCATCCAGTGCTTACGTAAGCTTTGGTGTAAGAAAAAAAAGTTAATTATTAAAATAAATATTGCTGATATATTCACCATATAAACACTCCATGTCCCATTGTCAATAAATGACAATGTCCCATTGTCAATAAATGACAATGTTCATCATCGTTAAATGACAATGTTCATTGGCAAGCGCATATGAACATCATCATTATGATGGTGTTCTTTGGCAAGCGCATACAAACATCGTTAGAGGATGTTCGTTGGTAAGTGCATAACTTGAGAACTGCTGCACCAATTTAGTTGATTCTTTAAAAAAATAGTTGTGATACTTCGAGTAAAGTTTATATGTACGTGTATATGCGAGGGCAAAGGGCAGCACACAAACACACACACACAAAAGCTACAAAGTACCAGACATTCGGCTAGTATAGATAAATAGATATAGATTTTTTTTTAACTGAGCTACGTAAATATATTTTTCCTTTGTCGCTTAAGAGGAAAGCAGTCAACTAAGACATTTGAAAATTATGTATTTCACCAAGCTATTTCTGTCGCGCCGCACGCAGCACCCGCGTACATACTGAGCGAAAGGGACAACTGCACCTCGGGCTCATTAACACGAAATAAAATGAGCAAAATCGAGGTTTCGTATTCCTCTGTTTCCTCCTCCAAATTTAGACCGATTTTAGTATTTATTTTAACAAGTAAATAAGAAGGATGTGTTCTTTGCCTGTGCGTTTTATTTTTTAAGATTATGTCTATGAGATTGCGAATTTGGACGTTGAAACACAGCGTTGAAACTAGGTAAATTTTAAGATTTTTGAAGATTTCTTATAAAAAAAACATATATCAAAAAATCAAAACAGAGGGGCATGAAACTAGCAAGTATCTACTTCCTATCTAAAAATTATTGCTCTAGTATTAAAATCCTGGAAGGAAAATGGGGAAAACGATTGTATGAAGAAAATGACGACTTGTTTCCTCTTAAGAAACCTTTCAAAATAGAACACGGTAATGTTTACACACTACTGCTTGGCGGCAGAAGCTAAGTTCTCTTTGATTTCTACAATATAATGTAAAATGTTATATAGGTCTGTATCAAGTCAGCTAGTCGCTGAACTGATGGCAACGGACGACATTAAGACTGAACCAGAAATAAAGAAGAAAAAGAAGAAGAAGGAAAAAGAAGCCAAGACTAAGAAGAGAAAAAAGAAGTACGAAAAACTTTTGTTATTTAAAGGATGTTTTCGAGTTTAAAAAACGTTTTGAACCGATTTCAAAAAGGAGGGAGGTTTCATATTTGATCCGATTTTAAGCGAGTGGGTTTTTTATTTTATTTTATTTTACATGGAAAACCAGATTTGATTTTTTGAGAATTGATAAAATAAGTAGAAGATAAGTAATAACACAAAAGCCAAAAAAGTTTAATAAAGTTAGTTTGTTAGTTACTATAAGGTCACTGGTAGGCTAAGTGTGTTTATCAAATACGACCACCCCGGCACTTAACATCAGGTGAGCTGTAGTCAAACACCTAGCTTGGCCAACATTAAAAAAAGCATTTTTTTCGGTCCAAAACAACTTATGTGATTCTTTATAAAGTCCTTTTCTTAACCGATTTCAAAAAGAGAGCATGTTCTCAATATTTTACGCCATGTAATTACACGTTAAAAAGTTTTTCTTAACCGATTACAAAAAAGAAGCATGTTCTCGATATTTTAAGCCATGTACTTACATGTTAAAAAGTTTTTCTTAACCAATTTCATAAAGAGAGGTTCTTTATTTGGTATATTTTTTACAATAATACCTATACTGAAAAATGATCATTACTTAGGTCTACGTTTTAAATTCCAGTGCAGTAGAAGAAGAAAGAGAAGACTTAGCACCACCAAAGAAATCTATCAGGAAACCTATAGAAATAGATCCAGAGAAGATAAAAATACTCACATTGAACCCCGAGGAACAAGTTAAGCAAAGAGAGGTAATTCATATTTATCACTCGTCTACCAAGATTTCATTCAGAAAAAAAAACTAGTTGTTTGCCCATGACTGTGACCTCACGTCTTCAACGTTTAGAGTTATCTGGAATATTAGTAGTTAGTATGAATGAACCTCAAGAATGAGTTTCAGCTGTCGGTGAAGGAAACCATAGCGTGGTGGTAGGGTACTCTCTAGTACTCGGCTGGCTAGCTACCACACTCAAGTAGCAAATCTGCCGGCAAGCTCTTAACAATGTATTATGACAGCCTCACTTCAGAGCCAGTTCCTTTCTAAGTTAGGTGTGTTTTACCATCTTCGACCATGCCGTCATGAGGTAAGCTGTGGTCAAACATAAAAGAAATATGTGTGTAAATTTCATAATTTTCCGTCAAATTCCAACCTTTTCCATTAAATTCCAACTTTTTCCATTAAATTCCAACTTTTTCCATCATTTTTCAGGAAGAGAGCAGGGCCAGCCTAAAGTTCCCGTACCAGTGTAATCTCTGCTACAAGGGTTTCAACTTCGAGTCCAAATTGCAGAACCACATGCAAAAACACAGCCCGGTGAGTATGGTCACGCCAGGGTATAAATATACCAAGATACCACTATTCCTGAGTACCACCGTCTAACTTGCTTTTCCAGTATTCATACTGGAATTGTCATGATATCATAAAAAATACATTTCATACAGGACAGAAGAAAATAGGTATTCAATTTGTACAGAATTTAAAAAAACCAATTATACCACAAAACATAATTTCATTGTCAATTATTTATAAAAAGGTTGTGGTAAAGATGTCCAAGAGCTGGGAGTAAATATTGGTATGGAATGTTTAATTTCAAAAAATGGCTGTTTTTAGCAAAGTTAGTTAAATAATCTAACTTTTTTTTTTGAATAGCTGTCAGGCTTGGTGTTTGACTATAACTCACCTGATGTTAAGTGACGGTGTGGTCAAAGATGGTAAAGCACACCTAGCCTGGAATGAAACTGGCTCTCAAGTGAGGCTGCCGGAACACTCCGTTAGATGCTTGGCGGCAAATTTTCAACTTGAGGGTGGTAGCTAGCCAGCCGAGTACTAGAAAGTACTCTACCACCACGCTATGGTTTCCTCACGATGTTTTCCTTCACCGACAGTTCAAGCTCATTGTTGGGTTTGAACCCACGCCCTTCGGCATGCGAACCGACCACGCTAATCACTGAGCTATCATCGCTATAAACAACCTTCTATCAAATCCAATTATTACTTGTCAAATTTCAAACTTTTATATTTAATTCCATCATTTTCCATTAAATTCTAACTTTTTTGCATTAAATCTCAACCTTTTTCATTAAATAGACAACACTTTAATAACATGACATAACAGAGAAATGTTTTTATGTCACAAACCGGTTTCAACTGAGCATAATGCCGACTGTACCCAGGCGGTGCTGGTCTTCCGTTGAGGCCGCACGCGTGTCATTCGTTAGTAAAAAAAAAAACACATATTTTTATAACTTACCAAAATTATACATTATAATAAACTTCAACGTTTTCCATTAAAGTCCAAACCATACAATTCCAAAATTTTCCATCATATTCCAACCTTTTCCATAAAATTCCAAAATTTTCCATCAAATTCCAAACTTTTCTATTAAATTCCAACTTTTTCCATGAAAATCCATTTTTTTTTTTAATTTAAATCTTTTTTGCATATGCAGTCTCGCGGTCCATTCTCGTGCGCGTTGTGTCGCATGTACTTCCCGTCCGCATACAGCTACACGGTGCACTCGCTCGCGCACACGCGCCGCTACCAGTGCCTTCGCTGCGGGACCGAGATGACCGACCGCGCCAGCATTTACCATCATTATAGGTGAGTACGCTTTTTTTCTTTATAACTTTGAAGATATTTGATGTCTACCAACCCGCACTTAGCTAGCGTGTGGCTCTACCCTCCTTAAATGAAAAATCCGCGTCCAATAGGGGGCCATTCATAAATTATGTCACACGTTAAGGAGGATGCGGGGGGGCATTGTGTGAGGGGGGGGCTGGGGGTTCTAAGTTTCGTGATGTCATATTTCAAAAACTAATATACATATTTAAAAACTTCAAAATATTTTGTACTCTATCTGTATAAGCATCATGTTTGAATTGTTTTGTTGGGTAGTTTATCTGATTTATTGAAAAATTATTTTGCATATGCAGCAAAGAAATTATCGGTTTCTCGTACAAACTTTCATCCCTTATTTCACCCCGTCAAAAATTTATTGTCGCAAAAAAAGTAGCCTATGTCCTTCTCCAAGATCCCATCTATTTCTATGCCAAAATCCATCAAAATTGGTTCAGCTGTTTAAGCGGGAATACGTAAGAGAGTAATTTCCCATTTATGATATTAAAATATAATTATGGAAGTTTTTTTTTTTAACACTGACAGGCTAGATGTTTTACCACAACTCACCTGATGTTAAGTGACGGTGTGGTCGAAGATGGTAAAGCACACCTAGCCTGGAATAGAACTGGCTCTCAAGTGAGGCTGCCGGAACACACCGTTAGATGCTTGGCGGCAGATTTTCAACTCTCGTGTGGTAGCTAGCCAGCCGAGTACTAGAAAGTACCCTACCACCACGAAAAATGGATAATGGACGCAAGTATGGATGGATTGAATTGAATAATAGCTTTTGTGTTTATTTTATTCCAGAACACAACATGAAGGCATAGCCACGGTCATAACTTGTAATTTATGCGGGAAAATATCTAGGTAAGTATTATTAAAAGATTATTAAATTACTAGTGATTTTTTTTTGGACATTTTATTATAAATGGACAATATTTTTTATATTGGCATATTTTTATGCTGACATAGGTATTTTTGTATTGACGTATTTTTATATTGACATATTTTTATATTGACATATTTTTATATTGACATATTTTTATATTGACATATTTTTATATTGACATATTTTTATATTGACATATTTTATATTGTCAGTATTATTATATTGACAATATTCTTATATTGACATGTTTGTGTACTTTGACATTTTGTTTTTATTTCATTGACATGTAATCAGTGTTCTAAAACTCAGTGTAATGATATTACAGAATTGACTTGTGACATTGGTGTTGTCAATAAAATATTTGTATTTGTATTTGTATACTAAAGTTGATATATTTTTTTTTTAACAGACTTCAAAAAGGAGGTAGTTCTCAACTTGATTGGTTTTTTTAAATGTATTTACACCGATTACTCTGTGATTTATGATCCGATTTACGTGATTCTTCTTTAGTTTGATGCAGAATAGTTGCCATTTGGTCCCAGAAACATTTAACATAGTTTGGCCCAGTTGTTTTCATTTTATGAACATTTTTTTAATTAAAATGTTTGTTTACGTGGACGATGTAATTGTCTTTGGTAAGACGTTTTTGAATCTTATCGAGTCTAGCTAGACTCATACTGTTCAAGTGTTTCTTGGCGTGAACATAAATTAACTAAATATTTAAAAATAAACAAACTAAAAAAAAAGTTAATTCGACTTCAAGAAAAAAACATCAGCACTAAAAAGCGAAAATTAATCTTACTTTACAAATTATTATTATACCTGCTAGGTACCTACTGATCTGTTTGAAGTCGTTGCCAAGCACCGGCACCTAGGCTAGGGTAAGCACCGACTTCAAACAGATCAGTAGGTACCTAGCAGGTATAATAATACTTTGTAAAGTAAGTTTAATTGTCGCTTTCAAAATCAAAATCAAAAAGTCCTTTATTCAGTTGAGGCCCTGGTAAGGCACTTATGAACGTTAAGTTACATGTTTGAATCTACCACCGGCTCGTAATTACACTTCAACTGAGAAGACTCCGGCAACAAACTCAACTTTTTAGTGCTGATGTTTTTTTCTTGAAGTCGGTTATTTTTTTAAAGTTCGTTTATTTTAAATTGTTGACAAGGTGTTTGACCACAGCTCACCTGATGTTAAGTGACGCTGTGATTGGAGATGGTAAAGCACACCTAACCTGGAATGGAACTGGCTCTCAAATGAACCTGCCGGTACACCGTTGGATGCTTGGCGACAGATTTCTTAATCTCAATGTTGGGCTTGAACCTACGCCCTTCGGCGTGTGATCCGCTCACGTTAACCACTAAGCTATCATTGCTACAAAAAATCTGTCTGTATTTCTTTCCTTTTCTTACTTCATTTGGTAAAGTTCTGTTGCTGTCAAGCTGTCTGGTTCCCAAAGTACAAGCTTTGCTTTGTTCGGGGCTAGATGGCGCTCTGTAAAAATGTCCTCCAATATTTATTTACTTTTTTTTTTTTTTTAATTCGCCAAATAGCAGTAAATAAATGAATAATGCTGACGTAATCATCGGTGTGTTCCGGCACTTGAGAGCCAGTTCCATTCCAGCCTAGTTGTGGTTTACCATCTTCGACCACACCGTCACTTAACACCAGGTGAGCTGTGGTCAAACACCAAGCCTTTCAACCATAAAAAAAGGCTAAGCCAGTTTTAATGGTGTCCACAGTAACTACAAAACACATCGGGGCCATATGCGAAACCACCATTCAGGCGATCGACCCAAATGCGACAAGTGCGGGAAGTCTTTTGTCAACAAGGATTCTCTTACGGAACACTTACAGTGAGTTTTATGCTTCAACACAATTTTTTTTAATTAATATTTTTTAGAGATGAAACGGATAGTGGTTTGGCCGGATACTCGGAAAGTTAAGAGGCCGGAGGCTACCGGATATTCACATGGCATATTCATCTTAGAATATGACGTGTACGCTTTAAAAAAGTGTCAAAATGTATTAAAAATGAACTACCGCATAGAAAGGCAAGATATTCAAATTAATTTCTTAAAATTTTAATATCAAATAAATAAAAAATAAAAAAACTTTACATACCGAATTGCCGTATCGATTTGAACCTGCGAGTATATGTACAGGGTTACATTCTTGTACAGGGTTCCCGGACGAAAAAAAAAAGGGGGGGGGGGGGGGGGGGGTTGGTTTCATTATTATTAACTGTTTTACTTAGTGGTAGATTTCCTTAGCAGGAGGTCGTCTAGTAAGGTATGCGGTACCAGATGTTCTGCCGCCAAGCAGTAGTGTGTAAACATTACTGTGTTCCGGTTTGAAAGGTCCTGCAGCGAAATTACAGGGCTGTTGAGACTAACCATCTAGTCTCAAAGTAATGAGCGCCAAGGCAGCGATGCCCCGGACTTTGTTTTACTACTCAAAGTTCTGTGTATCGCTGCAATGGTCATGGACAGGCGTTATCTCTTACCATCAGGAGAGCGTCTCGTTCGTCATTACTGTAACATAAAAAAAAAAACTTAAAACCTTGTATAAACGTAATCCAGGATCCACGACGGGGTGAAGAACTACGAGTGTTCCGTGTGCGGGAAGCGATGCCGCACGCGGACCCAGATCAAGCAACACCAGCTGAAGCACGCCGACACTAAGGACTTCTACTGCGTCGAGTGCGACGTCAGGTACTACTTTTTGAGAATGGGACTTATTGAGAATAGGACGTTTTGTGTATGGGAGTTTTTGAGAATAGGACGTTTTGTGTATGGGAGTTTTTGAGAATAGGACGTTTTGTGTTTGGGAGTTTTTGAGAATAGGACGTTTTGTGTTTGGGAGTTTTTGAGAATAGGACGTTTTGTGTATGGGAGTTTTTGAGAATAGGACGTTTTGTGTATGGGAGTTTTTGAGAATAGGACGTTTTGTGTATGGGAGTTTTTGAGAATAGGACGTTTTGTGTATGGGAGTTTTTGAGAATAGGGCGTTTCGTGGATAGAATTTCTAAGAATAGGTCGTTTTGTGGATGGGTGTTTTTGAGATTAGGATATTTTGTGAATTCCCACAAAAAGCTTTTGAGTATAAGGCGTTTTGTGGATAAGACTTTTTTTAAATTGGGGGTTTCGTAAAATAGGATGTTTTATGGATGGGAGTTTTTAAGAAAAAGGCGTTTTGTGTATGGGTTTTTTTGAGAATAGGTCGTTTTGTAGATGGGGGTTTATAAGAATAGGAGTTTTTGAGAAAAAGGCGTTTTGTGGATGGGTGTTTTTGAAAATAGAACGTTTTGTGGATAGAAGTTTGTAAGAATAGGACGTTTTGTGAATGGGAGTTTTTGTGAATGAGACTGTAGAATATTATGTGGATGGGAGTTTTTGAGAATGTGACTTATTAGGAATCAGACGTTTGACGAATGGGATGAATTGCGAACTTAACGTTTTGAGAACACAAACAATACAACATAGAAATTACAAAAACACTCACAAACTTTCGCTGAAATGATTCAATTGATATGTTATTGCAGGTTTAAAACGGCGCACAACTTACAACAACACTTGCGGAAGAGCCTAAAGCACATAGACATCGAGAGTTTCCAGTAAGTTTAGTAAGATTTAAAAAAAGTATAAATTTATAATCTCCCGGCAGCTGGAACCAGCCCCGTATGTATCATTTTTTTACCTGACCAGATTTTTTTTATTTGACCAGGTATTTTTACCTTACCAGATTTTTTACTTGACCAGATTTTTTTACGTGACCAGATTTTTTTACTTGACCAGATTTTTTTTACCTTACCAGTTTTTTTTTTCTTGACCAGTTTTTTTTACCCGACCAGATTTTTATAAAACTAAGAACGTTTGATTTTTTTGTAGCGATGATAGTTCAGTGGTTAGCGTAAATTAAAAATTGTTATTTTTTCATCTGAAAGATGACTTTATATTTTTTATGATTGACAAGCTAGGTGTTTAATCACAGCTCATCTGATGTTGAAGGTGTGGTCGAGGATGGTTAACACTTAGCCTGGAATGGAACTGGCTCTCAAGTGAGGCTGTCGGAATACACGGTTAAGTGCTCGGCGGTAGATTTACTACTTGAGGGTGGTAATTAGCCAGCTTAGTACTAGAGATTACCCTACCACCACGCTATGGTTTCCTCACGATGTTTTCCATCAGTTCAAGTTTGAACCTACGTCCTCCGACACGTAAACCGACCGCGCTAACCACTGAGCTATCAAAGCAATAAAACGCATGTACATACTGGCAAAAGGACAGATAAAAATCTTTCCTTTACTCCGTCTGAGCACTGATTTATTCTGGAAGAGCATAGAATAGACAATCCTTATCAGGTATCCGTGCCCTCGCTGCCCGAAGCGGTACGCGACGTCGCAGGCGCTGTCGACGCACGTGTCGATAGCGCACGAGGGCGTGCGGGCGCACGCGTGCGGCACGTGCGGGGCCGCGCTGGCCACGCGCGCGGCGCTCCGCAAGCACACCGCGGCCGTGCACCTCGGCCGCCGGCCCGAGCCCGCCCACGTGTGCGACACATGCGGCAAGGCTTTCCGGGTGAGACACTTATTTATTTATTTAGACTAAACGGCAATCGACAATTCGGTATGTAAAGTTTTTTTTTTGGTATTAGTTTTATATTTTTGATAGCGATGACGTCATAACGTTGGCTGAATATCCATAGTAGGCCTTTGCCATGTAAAACAAAAAAGAATATTTTGACACGTTTGATTGACTTTGACATATTATGACATGAAGTAAAGTTTTTTTTTAATTATACCATTCAAGTATTACGTAGGAGTTTCGGCGGGAACGCGGTGATTCGTAAGAAAAATACAATCTGCAAAAAAAAAAAATATAAAAAAATGACAAAATGAAAAGAAATTGTGAAAATAATTAAAAAATAATATTTTACCAAAAGTCAAAGTCACACTGCCACAGAAACTCCCATTCATCATCATCATCATCATATATCCTTTTTTCTTTCCCGCTATCATCTCACAGTATTCCAAACACTTCTAGTATCTACTTAATATTTTATTAATACAGGGTGGCTGCGCCACATACCTACTCATACATACAAACCTATACATAAACCTCACTCATCTATTCATTTTATATAATTATTTTCATTTACCCTCTTATTAACATTCTTTCCTACCCTCACTTCCACTTCCTACCCTTGTTCGCTTCTTTACTTTACCTCAAAAAGATTGAAGTGAACGAAAGATCAAAGTGATCACTTTATTTCCTAGTTTTAAGTATGTTTATAATTTGTGACGTGTGACGTGTCCAAGAGTCCTGTAAGGTCTAAAGGAAATAAAGCACTTTGAGTTTTGAGTTTTTTGAGTCTCACTTTCCTCACAATACCTGCCACTCAAGCCAGTCGTGAATTGGCGGTTAACACGTACGCAATACGCTTCCCTTACCTCGTCATCGATATCGAATAAAAACTCTAAAAATTCTAACCGCGAGTGTGATAAACTTAAGAACATTGTGCCAATTGTGTGATGAGCATTATAATAATAATAATAATAATAGCCTTTATTTAATAATCTTACATAATAATTACTTATTTTACAATTTAGTTATCCGACACTAGTACGCGAAGATTATTTTGCTTTTCAGCATAGGCCTCCCCAAGAGCTTGCCAAGAAACACGGTTCTGTGCTTTTCTTCCCCAAGCGGTGCCCGCAGTTCTCTTGATGTCGTCCTCCCATCTGCGACGCTGTCTTCCTTTTTTCCTTTTGTATTGTCTAGGACACCACTCTGTTAAATCTTTAGACCATTTGTCTTTTTTGCTCCTAGCCATATGACCTGCCCACCTCCATTTTAGTTTTTTAATGCAGTAAGTAACATCTGTAATTCTTGTTTTGTTTCTTAAAATATTTAATTTAATTTTATCTTTTAGTTTGATGTTTAGAATGCTTCGCTCCATACTGTGCTGACATGTTTCTAATTTGCGTATGTTATTGTTAGTTAGGCTCCATGTTTGGCATCCATATGTCATGACAGGTAAGATACATGAATTAAATATTTTGCTTTTAGCTTTGAGTAGCACGAGTTGGTTCTTCATGATCTCTTTAAGAGACCAATATCTTTTCCATGCTAAATTGATTCTATTGTTTATTTCCTTTTCTGTGAGGTCTTTTGGAGATATAATTTGTCCGAGGTAGGTGTATTCTTCCACATAATCTATAGAGCTATCGTTAACAATTACTGGAATATTTTTGAAGTTTGTCATTACTTTAGTTTTTGATGTATTCATGGATAGTCCCACTCTATCACTTTCATACACTAGTTCTTTTAGCATCTCTTCTAGACTTCTAGGATCTTTGGAAATTAATATGAGATCGTCTGCAAATCTTAAGTGGTTAAATTGCACTCCATTAATGTTTAGGCCGTATTTATCCCATTCAAGACGTCTAAAAATGTATTCGAGGACTGCTGAAAAAAGTTTGGGTGACAAAGGATCACCTTGTCTTACTCCCCTTTTTATTGGAAAGTGTTCTCCTTCTCTTTCTGTTCTTATTTTTGCTGTCATGCATTTGTATATGTTAGTGATCAGTCGTATATACTTCTTGTCAACTCCTTGTGTTTCTAAAGCTTTCCATATCATTGTGTGTTTTAAAGAGTCAAATGCTTTGTTATAATCCACGAATGCAAGGTAGTAGGTAATACCGTATTCTTTACATTTTTGTATCATTTGCTTTATCGTGTGAATGTGATCTATTGTTGAAAAATCGCTTCGAAATCCTGCTTGTTCTTTGGGTTGATTCTCATCTAAGATTTTTGTTAGGCGGCCCAGTATTACCTTAGAAAATATTTTGTACACATTGGACATAAGGCTGATAGGCCTATAGTTGGCTATATCATCCTTTTTTCCTTTTTTATGTAGTAATATTATAGTAGATGAGGTCCACTGGTGAGGTATGTGTTCCGTGCGTAGAATTTCGTTAAATAGGTCTGTAATAGTGTTGATTGTTACTTCAGAAGATCCTATCAGCAGTTCGTTAGATATGCAGTCTCCTCCTGGTGCTTTACCTCTTTTTTGTGAATTGACAGCCTTTTTAACTTCATCTCTCAGTATACAAGGGATCTCTTCCATAATTGTATCATCGCAATCCATTAGCTGAGTCCGTTCTTCTATTATTTCCTCGTCGTCATATAATTCTTTATAATAGCATGTTGCTGCTTCTAATATTTCAATTCTATTTGTCTTATCTTTCTTGTTTCTGTGGTGTTTCATTTTATCGATCCAGTTTGAATTTTCCCGTAGTTCTATCCATGCTTTCTTAACTCCACCTGATTTTTCTATGTGATAATTAATTGTATCTGTTCTTATTTTCTCTCTGTGTTTTCGTATATGCAAGTTTATTTCTTTGCTTAGCTTTACTATTGCCTGTTTTTGGTTTTTCCTATCTTTAAACATGGTTTTCCTTTGAATAATCAACTTTCTTGCTTCTGGACCTAATTTGTCTTTGTTTGTTTTTGTTACTCTAATCTTTCTTTCGATATGTTTTAATTCTTTTTCTAGGGCGTCATATTTTTCTTGAACTAGTTCAAGATAATTTGTATTTTCTAAATGTTTTTCTAAAGTCTCAAGAATTGTTTTTGGGAGTGGTAGATGCAATGGTTGTTTAGTATTCTGAATGGTTTTCCTTGAAACTTTAGGTTCTTTTGTATATAGTTGTGCTCTAAGTAGTCTGTGATCTGTGTTGTAATTAAGTTGGTTGACAATATCTATATTTAAAAACAGTCTTGGTTTGTTTGAAATAATGTAGTCTATTTCATTTTTTATCATGCCATTCGGTGACACCCATGTCCATTTCCTATTAGGTTTTCTATTATAGTAGGTGTTCATAACATGTAGGTTGTTTTCTAAAACAAAGCTAATCAATCTTTGTCCATTGTTGTTCCTCTTTCCTGTTGTATGTGGTCCGAGTACCTTATCTTCATTTTTCCTTCTCTTTCCTATTTGTCCATTAAAGTCTCCTATTATAATTATCGTTTTGTACAATGTTGGCAAGATTTCATTGAGTTTATTATAAAAATCGTTTTTTATTTCTTCTTTGGCTATCTCTGTCGGAGCGTAGACTTGAACTATGGAAGTTGGTTGTTTGTGGCCTGGCAGTTTGATGTTTAGAACAGCTATCCTGTCTGATACTCCCAGAAACTCTATTATTTCGTTTTTAAGATATTTTTTTACTATAAATCCAACTCCGTATAGACCAGCTGATATATTTTTGTAATAGAGTATAAAATTATTGTGTTCTTAAATTTTTTCATCAGCTCTTCGCACTTCGCTTAAGCCTATAATGTCCCAATTTACAGTTTCTAATGCGTTTTCTAATTCTAATAGAGACTCCTGGGATTTTAACGATCTTGTGTTCAGTGTGGCAATATTTAGTCTAGTCCTGTGTTTTTGTGTAGTATTTTCAGTGTATTGTTTCTTAGATAATGGTTTTAGCGGTTTTAATTCAGTATGCTCTTGGGGGATATGGGAGATATGATACTACTTGGGAAGGAACCGGGACGTTCCGACCAGCACCGGCTATTGAAGAAAACTACAACAGGTATTTCCCGGCCTCTCCACAGGGTTAATAATGATTTTATTTTATTAATAATAAATAATACCTATCGTATGTTTTGTTAATTAAAATACAAATACTCTAGCTTACATGAGATTATTTGCCGGAACACGTATTAAGTTTACAACATTATTTGTGAATTTAGGTAATATGTAATGTCATTTTTAAACTTGCGCGACTTGAACACACAGGTATGTTTATCACCGGGTCTTAATCGTGCACAAAATACAACAACTCGACAATAAGTAAACTTGCGACCACGGCTATAGCAACATTGCCGATCGTCATCATCAGCCGTTGGACGTCCACTGCTGGACATAGGCCTCCTCCTGGGGGGGTTTTGCCAATACTCGCCACGCTCGGCAGGCGGGTTGGCGAGCGCAGTTAGGTGTGATTGTTCAAGGAAGACGCTGCTGCCCATCTTCCGGATTACATCTCTTAGCCGACTCTTACGGCGACCACGGGTAGAGAGGGTGGGGTACTATTCTTACGCCGGCACCACCACGGCACATCGCCGATACGTCGAGATAAATAAACAAAACTAATTTCATAGTATTTTGTGCGCAATTAAGACCCGGTGATAAACATAGTACCTATATAATAATAAACAAATATGTATGTGGTTTGCACAAAATTATTCAATCATTTATTTGACGAAATAAAAGCTAAGTTACCCATTGAAATAATAATCTTTTTTTTTAATAAAGTTAAACGATCTAAACGCTCTCCTGATGGTAAGAGATAACGCCTGTCCATGACCATTGCAGCGATACACAGAACTTTGAGTAGCAAAACCTAGTCCAGGGCGTCGCCGCTTTAGCGAAATTACAGGGTTGTTGAGACTAACCATCTAGTCTCAAAGTAATGAACGTCAAAACAGCGATGCCCTGGACTTTGTTTTGTTAGGATAGGTCATCGTACCAACAGGAGAGAGTTTCGTTCGTCTCAGGAAAAAAAAATTGTCCATTAAATATTCAAATATATTTTGTACAGGGTAAAAGCGTGTTGGTAAACCATATTCGCACGCACACAGGCGAGAAGCCGTTTGTGTGCGGCGCGTGCGGACGCGCCTTCTCCCAGCACACGGCCATGCGCACACATCTGAAGCGCGTACACTGTAAACACGACAAGGTACGATAACTACATCACCCCCCTTCAACTTGCCACACATACAATTTTACCACTCACCACTCATAAGACTTGCCATTGCCACTTATACAACCTTCCATTGATACAAACTTGCCACTTTTATACATAGTTGACTTTTATACATATGTAGTTGCTAATTTTATACATAGTTGCTACTTTTATACATAGTTGCTACTTTTATATAAAGTTGCTTCTTTTATACATAGTTGCTACTTTTATACATAGTTGCTACTTTTATATATAGTTGCTTCTTTTATACATAGTTGCCACTTTTATGCAAGCTTCTATTCATACATACTTACCACTCTCATACGTTGGCACTTTTATACAACTTTTTATTCATACAAACTTGCCACTTTTATACATAGTTGCTACTTTTATACAAGCTTCTATTCATACATACTTACCACTCTCATATGTTGCCACTTTTATACAACTTTCTATTAATACAAACTTGCCACTTTTATACAACTTTCCATTCATAAAATCTTGCCAATCTCATACTATTTGCCACTATTATACAAACTTGCCACTCTGATACAAACTGCCGTTGGTGCCTATTTGATAAAAAAAAATTAAGTGACGTCGGTAATTTTTTTTTTGTTTTTTTTTTTTTATGTCTGACAGGCTATGTGTTATTCTATGTAATTTAGGGTCTTGTTGCGACAGTTTGTTTGTTTGCATTTTTGATTTTAATATGGTCTATAAGGTTTTATTAAAATAAATCATTTTTGTATACTTCCAGGCCAAACTTGACCCGGCGGCGGAGCCCGAGCGACCCGTATTCGCTCCAAAAGAAGAACCCCCCGTCAATGTATGGCCTCAGCCGCAAGAGCTCTTCTACGTCACTGCGGGCCCTTAACGGAGCCCTAAAACTGTTTAGAGCCAATTTACTCCACCAATAAAGACCGATAGCTCATTCCAGGCGAAGTCGTAGAGTTTACAAACGTTATTACCCGACTGCGATAAAAGAAGGGTACGATTTGTATATGTTCAAAAAAGGAGTCTTATCGACGCAACTTAGAAATATATATATACGTGTTTTAAGCCACATGACGTCATAGTATCTCTTTCAAGTTTGGTTTTGTTGCCAGTGGAGATAAATAGGATTACAATTTCCCAGTTGCTGCCAGTGGTGACAAATAGGGTTAAAATTTCCTAGTTGTTGCCAGTGGTGGCAAATAGGATTACAATTTCCCAGTTGTTGCTAGTGGAGATAAATAGGATTACAATTTCCCAATTGTTGCCAGTGGTGACAAATAGGATTACAATTTCCCAGTTGTTGCCAGTGGTGACAAATAGGATTACAATTTCCCAGTTGTTGCCAGTGGTGACAAATAGGATTACAATTTCCCAGTCGTTGCCAGTGGTAACGAAGAAGTAAACAAACATACTTACATAAAGTTCCTGTACGCTGAGTAGGCAGCCTTAATGTCCGAAATGATGCTCATGATAATTTTATGACTTTCATTTTACTTGTATTGATTTTAAAATTGTGTGATGAAAAATAAATATTTATGTACCTTCTGCCCTTTTTTATTTCGTTCATCCCATCGCCTTTGAATAGTATGGAGAGATTGCAAAAATGTTTATCTAGTTTTATCCCACCCCCTTGAATAGTATGGAGAGAATGTTGTAAGTAATAAAATCCCAATCTTTTTAACGCAAGTCCACGTTTAGGCACCACGTTTGATGGTAAGCGATGTTGTATGTGGTAGAAGATGTAACACGCAGCCTTAGAAGATATCTATTTACGCTGCCCTTGAAAAGGCTTATTAGATAAATTAGTTGTAAAACAAATAATTTCTCTCAAATGCCTCTATAAAGTTTGTGCCCCGGGTCAGACATCTAAGATCCAAGGCCCAAAAAATAGCACCAGAAATAATACACCCCATTTGACTAGTTTGGAGGGGTATTATAAATGATTATAAAATATATACGCAATAAATTCGATAAAATACCTTTAATTCTAGTAACATAATTTATTACTCTTAGTTCACGATATTTTATGTTATTTATCTTTAGCGAAGACATTTCGAAAGCAAGTCATTTTTTCATTCTTTTCTACATCCATATTATTTCATACTTCACGTTCTTATGTTTCTTCTACTTCCATTTTAATAGTCACTTCAACAATAGGCGGGCGTTCGCAATTCTTGGCGTGTTCGTTGTATTCTGAACTATCTATTATCTTATTGCATACTCTACATGTTATTTCGTCTATTTTAATTTCAGTTTTTACTGCGGCCATACTTTCATTCCCATATTTCACTGCATCCATAGTTTCATTCTCCCATTTCATCGTGTCCATAGATTCATTCTCACATTTCACTGTTACCATAGTAACATTTGAAGATTTCTCTGTGTCCATATGATTAATTTGATTCACAGAGGGCATAGTCTCGTTCGGAAATTGCATAGAGTCCATATCCTGATTCTTACTTTTCACAGAGTCCATAGTTAGATTCAAAGCAACGTCCGGATGACTTTTTCTCATATGCTCTTCAATATTTGCCTGTTTTATGTTACAGATATTGCATTTAACGCCATTGTGAACTTGCTTTTTGTGTTTGTTCACAGAATTTATGTTTTTGTACATTTTCAGACAGACATCACATTGAAAATCTCTAGCTTTGTTATGAGATTTTATATGTTTGTTCAAATATTTCATCGAAGTGAAGGTTTTTTGACAGATGTCACACGGGTATTGACCCCCGTCGTGCACAGCTAGGACATGCATTCTCAAATGTAACGGACACTTAAATGTCTTATGACATGTGTCACATTTTTGCACCGCTTCCGGAGGTGCGTGTGTTATTCTTATGTGATTTTGAAGATTGATCGGTGATTTGAACTCTTTCATGCAAATCTTACAGGTGGCCGTTTCCAGCGAATGCACTGAAGTCAGATGTCTATGCAACGCTGCGTAATCTGAAAACTCTTTATTGCAAATAATGCACAAGTTATTCGGTAGTTTCTGTAATTGTGCATGAAACCTTTCTATATGCCAGAATAGAGACGTTGTATTATTGAAGGCACGTTCACAGTACTGACATGTGTGTTCCTTAGGGACGTATGTTGTAACTTCTGTGGTTTTATTTCCATTGTGAATGTTCTTCATATGCCGTTCTAAAGATTTCTTAGTTTTGAATGTTCGCTTGCATATGTCACATGTAGCTCTGTCGAATAGGTGTACATTCTTCATATGGGTTTTGTACCCGTCGAGGGACGGTAGGATTTTGTTGCATTCCTGGCATTTGTAGGTCATGCCGTCGTCTGGGTGGGCCCATTTCATGTGCCTTTGTAGAAGCATTTCAACTTTGAATGTTTTATAGCAGAACGGACATGGGTGTGGGTCTCCTTGAGGATGTACGTACCTATAAAAGAAAAGATTAAAGCTTTGTAAGAATGACCCTATATTTAGGAAAGTGCATGCTAAAGATTGGGCAATTTCTATACTTTTCGACATTATTATTTGACATTTTACATTAAAAATGTAAAAATTTATTTATTTCGGGCAGCATGACCTGACGTCAAAACTCGTCAAAACACCTTCACAATATCAATATTATAAGTTATCAATTATTTTATTATATTTAAAAAAATGACAAAAAAAAAACATTTACATGACAATCAAGTTTTGGAATTTATTGTAACTTTTTTGATATTGTGCGTAATTAAGAATACTTTATTAACATTTTAACATTGAATTACTAATCCTTATGGAACTGTCCTGAAATAAACTGCAAAAATATGACTCATTAACCAACTTCAAAAAAGGAGGAGGTACTCAATTCAAATGGGTGAACCGATTTTTATGTTATTTTTTTATTTGAAAGCTGTTGCTCCCCGTGTGTGTCCCATTTCAATTTGGTCCAGTCCTGACAACGGCATCCATGTTAAAACCATATGTAGTTTTTGTTTTACCTGTTCTCATGTTCAATTGTTTAAATCCAAATTTAATCATCATGACATGTATTACACATAATTTTATACCTATCAACATTTTTATTTTACAGAACAACCTAAAACAGTACAACAACAACAAAAATAATAATTCTAAACTATTAAATGCAAAACGATAATACACGAAAGACTGGATAGTACTGGTTATGTAGGATACTCCAACTGAACGTGGTCGCACGCGCGACTCCTTGAAGAAGGCCACCGGATGTAGCCGCTACTATAGTCAGAGTATCCGATATAATTAACACAAGTTTGGAAAATGGAATTTCCTGCCCGAGTGTGTGTTCTCCGATAGGAATCAATCTGTGTGCCTGCAAGTCACGATGAACCGGTTTCTTCTAAGCAAGCGTGCTCTATCTCGGACCACATCTATGCTAAACATCAGGCGAGATAGTCAAAAGCAAGCCAATTTATAATTTAAAAAAAAAACAGCTAAACTAGATCTAAAATAAATATCGGAACCAAGCAAAAAACAAAACAGATACCTCATATGAATTTTCAAATTATACGGCCCTTTAAAAGTCTTGGAACATATTTTACAGGTCACTTGTTCCTCTGGCTGTCTGTGCGTATAATAAATATGGTTGTTCAGTTTTTTCTTGTTCAGAAATACTTTTTGACAGTGTTCGCATTGCACTAACTCGGTCTTAGCGTGCACCGAGCTCATATGCGAACGCAAATACAGCAGGGACTTAAAACTTCTCATACATTCTGTACATTCAATGGTTTGGTCATCAGAGTGTACATATTTTATATGATTTTTCAAATTAGCTCTATTCTTAAATGACTTCCCGCACTGAGAACAGTTCAATCTATTAATTTTTCCATTCTCATATACTTTTCCTTGAATGTCTATATGTGATGGTCTCGCTACTCCATTTGTTAGTTCTTGCTGCAATAGTTCTGTATTCGTTTCTGTGTTTTCATTTTGTTGTAAGTATTCTTGTATATTTTCATTTTCTTTTAAATGTGTTAGTGTTTCGTTTTGCTGTGAATTTGCATTTTGTTGTAATATTTGTGTATGACACGATTCGCTGATTGAAATACTAGAGTTTTGCGTACACAATTGATTCGGTTTATCTTCTGTGTTAAATTCTTTCTTGCAAGAGATTGTTGGTGTTCTTTTATCATTTTCACCATATTCACTGTCTACAGGTTCCTCCTTAATTTCAATATCTATATTTTCACTTTTTATATACACAGCTTCCATGGTTGCGCTGAAAAGAAAAACATATTGTTTCATTATAATTAGCTTATAAAGCTTAGTTGATCATTAAACTTATTCAACTAATCACGGAGTCTTGTTTATGTGTGAAAATATGATAGTTATGCGTCAACATTGTGATTTATATAATACTAGCTGCGCCCCGCGGTTTTACCCGCGTGGTGATGGATGATGATGATGAAAAGTTACTAATCTTATATAGTCTGCATCTCAAAATCCTTTCTTAGGGGAGCCTACGTTATAGTAGCTTTATGCATGCAAAGTCTCAGCCCGATCGGTTTAAAATTGACAAAGTTTCATACAAACTTTCATCCCTTATTTTATCCCCTTGGGAGTAGAATTAATCAAAATCCTTTCTTAGCGGATGCCTACGTCATAACATCTACCTGCATGCCAAATTTCAGCCCGATCCGTCCAGTGGTTTGGGCTGTGCGTTGATAGATCACTATGTCAGTCAGTCAGTCACCTTTGAGTTATATATATTTAAGAGATATATATAGATAAAGAAAATAATTAGTTTATTTATAAACCATAAACAATATATGTATATAGTCTTAAAAATGGATATTAAAATGAATTGGGCAGAAAACAGTGGTGTAGTGGATTCCAACCCACGGCCTCCAGATTGAAAGCCAGAAGGTATCTCAACTAGGCTGGCAAGCAATTTTTTTTTTATATTGATTGACAATATGACATTATAGGTACCTTTGCACCGGGTACAGTTGGAGTGGATTATTTCCTTAGTGGACTGAGATTGTTATTTTGATTGTTTTACAAATTTAAATTTTTAAAATTGTTGACATTTTTATTTATTTAATAACCATGTATAATAATAAATTTACACATTTAAACGTACAATGAAATATCTTTTTGTTTTACCTATGCATATAATTAATTTATTAAAAATAGTTTCTAATTAGTTTCAATTATTATTAGATATGTATGTAGTTATAAGTTTTGATAAAAAAAATTACAAACTTCATTCCAGTAAGCCCAATCATGGCTAAGTTACATTGTTTTATTACACAGTTCCATGCTAACCATTATACTAATCTAGGTAGTTAAGTAGTGCAAGTTTCATGATGAATTAAACTATTGCTCTTTTGTTACTAGAGAAATGAAATTTCATTTCTCTAGTACACTCACTCTGCACCCAATTCTTAAGTCAACGCGACCAAAGTCGCGAGCGTAAGTTAGTTTATTATAAAAGCTAAGTTTTTACAAGAGCTAAATCGAAGCCGCAAGCAAACTGTAGCAGTTATATCTACCTGATATCTATATTCTTTATAGAAAATATAAATAAACCACTGTCATAAACATATCTATAAGTACCTACCATATAACTAACACGACGCCATTATAGTTTAAAGTTCTCTCATAACAATGGCAAACGTGGAGGGTGGGGCTTATCGCTTAATCTATAATGCTCCAGACATTCTTAGTCAATACATTGTTTTACGTAAACTTGCAAAGAAACTAAAGGTAGCGTGAACATTGTGGTTTTTTCTACTTACCATTATTTTCTAATGCTAATATTATATTATTATCTAGTTCTAAAATGTTTTTCAGCTTAAAACTCATAAGAATACTATTTTGTTCAAAGATCAAGGCGACCAAACTCTCAATACTGAACTGAACTGTCAACAGTGTTGCCACTCGAAAATTTCGCCCCGTACTAGACAGCGGCAAGAAAACGTACTTAATCGAGTAAAGAGAGAGGCACGTTAAATTAGCCACATAATGTAATGTTTTTGGAAGGATTTTAAGTCGGATTTTCACAACCACTATTGCCATTTACTTGACTAAAAACGGACTAGACCTGTCAGCGGTGTAATAAATCTTAATCATATATAAAAGTAATAGATATATTAAAACTGTAATAGATCCACCTCTATTTTTCAAAAATCGTAATAGATTTGCCAGCGGTGTAATAGCGTACTAATCCATACAAAAAAGAAATATATCCATTACAGTTGTAATAGACTGGCAGCACTGTATTGAACTGTCAACTAATCTGACATCCTGAGAATGCATGACGTTTGACACTGACGGTAACTGTCAAAGAACTGAACTAGTCAAAGAAATGTCAGTGAGACATGCACAACATTTTTCTTCGTTTGGCATCGCATTTTGTATATTCTGCTAGTTTAAGTATGAGTATTTATTTAAATTTTAATTGTAAAAGTCATTGTTACTAGACTCACAAATACCATTGAGTCCTAGAATAATGACAACTTAACTACGAATTTCTATGGAGTTTAAAAACCACAAGAAACGAATGAAATTAAACATTTCATGTTTCATCATTTTAACAAATCATGTGCTTTTTATGAATTCTAATAAACACTTAAATAGGGAAATGTTAGGGAACTTGCTATTGTTATTGTAGGTATATAATTCTTGTATCATGAACAGCACTTTATTTGTAATGTATTATTTTTCGAGTGCTTGTTTCTCCGCGTACTTCTTGCAAACCACGCGACGGATTTTGATACGGTTTTTACTGTCATTTAGATTTTTAAGTAAGGTTTGCTTGTACAATGTACCCTTACTAAACTTTCGTATAAGTAGATAAATTCAACAGAGTCGTAAAAACAAATTGCAATCGTGTAAAGCTGGATCGTAAAAAAATATTAATGCACTTATTCTGTGGCTGCATACAGAAGTTGAAGTAGCCTGGGTTCGAATTCCACGGCACGCACCCATGTCTTTTCTAAGTCATGTGTGTATTACCGATAATTTTAAACGGTGAAAGGAAACTTCGCGAGGAAACCTACATGTCCAAAAGTTCTTAAAAAGTAATAATCTCAAATATGTGTGCAGTCTGCGAACCTGCACTTGGCCAGCGTGGTGGACTACGGCCTTATATACCCTTCTTACAATGAGAAGAAGCCACGCCCAGCTGATAGACAGGGCTGCTTGGGACCGAGTTGTTTCCCTGATAGATACAATTTAAGTGTCTTCATCAAGAGTAAATCGGTATTTTCCAGAAGATCATATCTTCGCTTAACATCAGGTTTTACTTGGTGGTAGATTTCCTTAGCAGGAGTAGTAGGTACCACCGCAGTACCAGATATTCTACGAAGCAGTAGTGTGTAAACATTACTGAAGGGTACTGCAGCGACATTACAGGGCTGTTGAGACTAACCATCGAAAGTCTCAAAGTAATGAGGGTCAAAGCAGCGTTACCCTGGACTTTGTTTTGTTACTCAAATGAAATTAAAATACAGGTCATTTAAGCGTCTCGTTCGTCTCATTAGTTTTAAATAAAAAAAGGTGAGATTGCAATCAAACGCAAGCTTATTTCATTAAAAAAAAACACACTCCAGCGCTAAGTCTCTGATCATCAGAGACTGATGATTCTTGGATTCTGGGATGGTGATTGAAGATGATGACGAAGTCTAAATTTAACGAGAATGCTATAAATACAACATTACGAACTCGCGAATTCAATCGCTGTTTACACACATGTGATTAATTATGTGCCATTCACAATTTTGGACATTTCATACTAAAAAATGTATTTGTTAAAGGTGGTCTATTCTATTGTTCTCTGGATGGAAAATTACTACTTATTGTTATTGAGAATGTTAGTGTACTTGTGTTTGTATCAGAGAAAGAGATATTCACACTGTTTAGCCATTAGGCGTCTTTCTATCACGGGATATGTGAGATGTCTTCTTGGAGTCTCTCTCTTCTGGAGTGTGTTTAACATCTTCGACCACCCTGTCATTTAAAATCAGGTGACCTGTGGTCAAACATCTAGTCTGCTAAACCTAAAAATAAAAGTTTCCTCAGGATGTTTTTCTTCGCCGTTTGAAGCTAGCAATACGCACATAGGTAAGTTAGAAAAGACAAGCGTCCTGGGATTCGAACCCATATAATCCAAATTAGAAGCCAGACAGTTTCCAACTAGGCTGTCGAAATTTACACCATGATAACTTATAAGAAACTCTAATTAATCCGTTTTGAAACGAAAAAAGGAGGATGCGTCTCAATTCGTCGGTTTTTTTTGTATGATTACTCGAAAACGCCTGGACCGATTCGAGAAATTCTTTTTTTGTTTAAAAGATATACTTCCCAGGTGGTCATATGTATGCCACCAAGTCAGGATCTGATGATGGGATCTCAGAAAAATCGAGGGCAACCCTGAAATGTTATAGGAATGCATAATGTTTTATATATTTTCTAAAACTATTCAACTATTTGTATCTGGTACTCATAATCTCATGTCGCTGAGCTGATGATGGAAAATATAGCTCCTTAGCTATCAGGAGTTGGTGGATAATTGTTTAAATATTACAGCCTCGCATAGACCGCTACTCATGTTCCTGTGAGTTGTTCAGGTGAGCTGATGACGGAAGGTACAACTCCTTGTTACTTGAAAGGATATCTTTCAGATTGGTTCCCATAAACATTTCTTTATTATTTATTTATTTATTTATTATATGGTTGTAGCAGCTTCTCTCTGCACTTGCATCCCCCTGGCTAAGTGACAATTGTAGTAAGCATAATGTATTAATATTTATAACTGTAAACTGTAACCTAATATGAAAAGAAAGATCCACAAAAAAATGCCTTGCTGAGTTTGTTGTCGGAGTCTTCTCAGTTGAAGTGTAATTACGAGCCGGTGGTTGATTCAAACATGTAACTTAACGTTCATAAGTGCCTTACCAGGGCCTGAACTGAATAAATGACTTTTTGATTTTGATTTTGATTCAGTAGTTTGATCTTTTTAACTTAAAACCGAGCCGTGTTTGGGCTTAGGGTCATGGAATTGGTTTTTTTAATTAGAAATTTATATTCCAAGCGGGTACAATTCAATTGTAGACTTTTAATCGCAAAAGTTTATAAATTACACCCAGTGCTATTCAACATCAATTAGATTGATAAATAAATATTTAATTTCCAAACACATGTTATTTGAAAAATAAATATTCAATGACGCTATTAGGTTTTCACGCTAGCATCAAATATTCGGTAAATACTTCGACGCCACTTGTCTTCTTTTAGATTCTTTTCCGAATCCCGAAGTAAGGCGATATTCTTATTCGAAATGGGGGACGATAAGTTCTGCACTGACGTCCTACTTGTGTTGATAATGATGATAAACAGTCAGCGCTTTGCGGTGATATGGGTGAAGATGGTGAAGAAGCTGCCTCATGCAATCTTGATGCTAGTTTGTCGATTTTTTATCGGATTCATTTCGGAGAGTGTGCTTCAGAACTACATGGTCTAATTCCCCCATTCTTCTAAGCCAGAAGCTCGAAAAAGCGACATCGTTTTGTAACGTCGTATTTAATGCAACACTCATATTTTAAATTCCCGCTAAAATCCTTCTTTTTATTTTACTTTTATCTGTGGTAACCCAGTGTCGCGGCAAAAAGATCACGGGCGAAACGATCGATTTCGTTAATCAACTGTCATTACTTTATTTGTTTATTTACATATTTGCTATCGGCGATCTTTTTATAGATTTTGATAAATTACGTACTTATCTTACGAAACTTCTACTTTTACCTTAAGTTTTAACTACACGAAGACTTTCTTTTCTGTGTGCGAGGGCCCGCGGAGGCGTCGAAAATTACCTCCAGACCGCTCCCAGGACGAGAGGCCAGGATAGCTATGATCCTATGATCATATAGCTATGTACTTTTCCCTACTTCTACTTAATACATATTTGCCCGCAAGGGTGTTTTGTTTCTACCTACCTGTTTGGACCAACCTTGTTTTGTTTCAACCTACCGTTATAAAGGACCAACTTGTTTTGTTTCTACCTACCTGTTTGGACCAACCTTTTTTTGTTTCTACCTACCTGTTTGGACCAACCTTGTTTTGTTTCGACCTACCGTTATAAAGGACCAACTTGTTTTTTGTTTCGACCTACCGTTATAAAGGACCAACTTGTTTGCTTCGACCAACCTGTTTGTTTCTACCTACCTGTTTGGACCTACCTGTATTTGAAGGATCCACCTGTTTTCAACCTACTTAACTTTTGAAACCAAGCCATTGTTTGACAACTTTACTCTTTGAACCTACCTGTGTTTTGGAGAACTAACTGCGCTTCAAGGACAGATCTACTTCTTGGTTCTACTACATACCATACTGGAGGCTGCGCTGGTAGGCTACAGCTCCAGGTACCTTTTCTTATATTGTTAAACTAAACTACGAGTACAAATTGAACTTGCTGTACTCTAATACTAAACTTATACTTACATACCTTTAAGTCAGTCTACGAACTCGACCAAGCGAACCATTCTTTCTACATACTTAAATATCTGCACTACCAAAATCATGTTAATTTAACATCGGCAGTTATTTGTATACCTTTTGGATTGTATAAATTCTATAAATCTATATTCCATTAATCTTTATACCTTTTGCATTGTATAAATTCTATAAATCTATATTCCATTAATCTTAGGTAGGAAGTAGTAGGGGAAAATAAACTATATATCCGAGCTCTTGCTTTTTGTTATTTTCTATTACCCCTACCCTTCAAGGAAGTACCTCCACCTAGGAAAACCCTGCTACAATTTGGCGCCCGAACATGAGACATTATAATGGTTTTCGCGCTTCATTTCTACTAAAATAAGCCTTGTTTTGGTCATTTTGCTCAAAAATAGTTGGTCGAGTTCAATATTAACCTTAATACTAACATTTACCTTAAGTTACTTAAGTTTTCAATTACTTATGTAAGGTGTTACCTTAAGTTCTACATATTTTACTGTAACGTGTGGTCGAGTTCAATATTTCTACTTATTTGCTTGGTTACCTACCTAACCATTCCAATTTAATACTTATTACTACATTACTTTGTTTTCTCTGTCATTATGGAGGAGAGACCTATATCATTTAACTTACTACATAAAGATGAGTTGGAGTATGAAGTACTCATTCGTGGATCTAAACCCACTGATACTGTAACTTCTCTAAGAGCACAGGTACGTGCATTGAATAAAGATTTCCCTACCGATGAAGTTGTTAGCTGTGATTTAGATCTTTCTCAGGAAATATCGGTTATACAAGAAAAATTGAATAGCTTAGATGATTTGGTGTTAGGATCAACTCAAAAGGCTTGTTCCCTAAAAATATTGAATCGTATACAAGCTTTATCTCATCATTTGTATCACCGTATTGGAAGATTAATGCCGGGTGAGGATCTTAAGCTACAGTCTATGTTAGATATCTGTAATGATCGTTTGAATAGAATCTTGATTAAACTAGATAATCTATTTCATATATTTAAGAGTACTTCACTTATTACTCAATCTACTCCTCAACCTACTCAGGTTGTTGAAACTATTAAAGAAAATGTGGTTGTGGATAAATATTCTGCAGTTCACACTCTTAATTGGAAGTTCAACGGGAAGACATGTGTTAAAGCATTTCTTCAGCGTTTGGAAGAACTTTGTTTATCGCGAGCTATTTCTAATACTAAACTATTTAATTCAGCTGCTGAGTTATTCTCAGAAGAAGCTTTATGTTGGTATCGAGGTGTACGGAATGAAGTAAATGACTGGATTAGTTTAAAAAGTTTACTTATAGAGGAGTACTTACCTTATGATTATTGTTGCGTTAGTGTATCCAAAATGATACTTTAGTTTAAAATAGATGGCGCTGTCCGCTCTTAACACGCGGTGACGTTTCGTCGCTCGATTTTTGTAAGCTGAGAGCGGCGGCATAATAATATAGATTCCTACCCAACACTATCGTGTTTTATTTTGAACAAGGAATTCTCAAACCCGCACATTTCGAGCCGGATACAGCGATAGTACTGTTCGTGGCATTTTGAGGAGATATACCGGTACTAGTGGCCAGGCACTATAGTGCACGCCGGAAGATTTCCAGCCTCTTACACCGGAGGCATATTGGAGAATCAACAGGACAAGTAGTTTCACTACTCGCCGCCTGAGGGCGCCAGTAGAAGATCCTACTCAACAGCGGAGCAAGAAATCAACCGGACATCTACTTTGGAACGGAAATGTTGTTGGCGCTAGGGGGCGCTGCAATCGAAAAATTCAAAATTGGTCAAGTGAAATAAAATCGTAAGTACAATTTAATTATCTACAGTGAAGTGTTCGTTCGGTCAAGAGTGAAGTGATTTGAGCTAGTTAGTAATTTGGGACTTGTAAAATTTGCATGTTAGATTAGAAAGACTTAGAATAATTTAGCAATAAGTTGTAAACACGGGGAACCTACCGCCAATTTTAAAAATTTCTTACTTCGACAAGGTTCCATACACTTGTAATATTTTTGCTTGAGTTTTGGACTTAGAAAATTTCGTTGTAAAAGTTTAGTAAAAATTTATCTTAAAAATGGATCCTTTGTATAAATTGCAGTTTAACAAGAAAAATATTATAGAAAAAGCCGTAGTTAATTATCGAAAGTCGCCAAAGGAACGCATCACACGTTCTTATATACAAACTAGACTAGAACAACTAGAAACTGTGTGGAATGGGTTCATGTCAACGCATAGTTCTATTATTCAAGCTGTTTCACATGAAAGAGATCCATATTTCACAGAAAATGTATATGATGTAACTGAAGATTTGTATCTAAATTATAAGAGTGAATTAAGAGAAGTTTTAGATAAGTTAAAATCTGTACAAGTGGAAATTGACCAGTTTGTTAAGCGTGATAATAGTGTTAAATTACCTAAAATCGGAATACCAAAATTTTCTGGGCATTATTCAGAATGGCCAACATTTAAAGATTTGTTTAATTCTTTGATTCACAGCAATAAATCATTAGATGATGTGCAGCGAATGCATTACCTAAAAGCTTCGTTGACCGGTGAAGCCGAGCAACTTGTTCGTCATATTCCTGTCACGTCAACCAATTATACAGAATGTTGGGCATTATTGATGAGTAGGTATAATAATAAGAGATTTTTGTCAAACTGTTTGTTAAAACGTCTTATGAGTCAAACGGATGTATTAGAGAGTTCGAATGCAGTCAAATGTTTGTTGGATACTACCATGGAATGTCTCAATGGTCTTAAAAATCTTGGAATTGATGTGAGTTCTTGGGATGTCATCATCATTTACATAGTGAGCGCTAAATTAGATTCAGAATCACGCAAACTATGGGAAACTCAAATAAGCACTAACGATGAAATTCCCTCACTCGCACAATTCGAGGAATTTTTAGAAGCTAGATTTAGAGCACTCGAATTTTTAAATGAAACCAAATCCATCAAGCCCAGAGCTCTTGTTGGAAAACCATTGTTCTCTCGGCACCATGTGCATCATGTTGTTAATGCCGAAAATAATATCACTAATATTTGTCAATTTTGTAACCAGAATCATAAGATTGCATATTGTAAACTGTTTGCAAGAGAGAGTCACGACTCGCGCCAGAATTTTGTACAGAAAAGGGGTTTGTGCTTTAATTGTTTAGGTTCAAACCACTCCGTCAAACATTGCCGCCAGAGTACATCATGCCATATTTGCAAAAGACGTCATCATTCGTTGCTACATCCAAAATCTGCATCAGCAGTAGGAGGCACTGTCAACTTCAATGAATCTGCTATTGTAAACTCAGCAGTGTCTAATAATCAAGCAACGTTATCAGAAGGTCAACAATCAACGTTAAATGTAACGTCACATTTTTCAAAGGAGTCGTCAGTAGGTACTCAAGTTTTGTTAGCCACGGCACTTGTCAAAGCAAAGACAAAGCATGGCTCGACACAACTGCTGAGAGTTTTATTGGATCAAGGATCCCAGGCATCATTCATAACAGAATCAGCAGTACAGCTCCTTGGGCTTAAGAAAAAGCCAATTAAGTCAATAATATCAGGAATAGGTGGTGAGAAGAGCGCTTTAGCCTCTGAGTATACAGTCACAGTGACCATTCACTCACGCCTAGATCCCAACTTTAGTATGGAAGTACACGCGTATGTACTTACTAACATAACGTCACTTTTGCCATCAGCAAAGGTCGTTCCTTTCAACTGGCCGGAGTTAGCAGTAGTCAGCCTAGCTGACCCAGATTATCACACGCCAAACAAAATTAATATTTTGCTTGGTGCTGAAGCTTACGGTCAAGTTTTGAAGGAAGGTTTAATTCAAGGTCCGCCAGGGTTACCAGTAGCTCAAAATACAACCTTTGGCTGGATTTTATCAGGAAAGGTTTCCTCAGATAGTGACACAATCAATTGTCATCACGTTTCTATTAGCGTACAAAGTCAAACTGATGACAATGAACTCCTAAAGAAATTTTGGGAAGTAGAGACTATCATTCCCGGAGTTCAGAAGAAAACTTTTACAGAAGACGAACTACGGTGTGAAGATATTTATGCACAAACTACTCACCGTGATGAAGATGGTCGCTACGTAGTCAAACTTCCATTTCGAGATGAAGATCCGCAATGTCAATACGGCAACAGTAGAGAACTCGCAATCAAGAGATTCCAGCTTCTTGAAAATAAATTTAAGAAGAATAGAGATTTCGCGGAACGTTATTCTGAAGTATTTCACGAATACATCGATCTTGGCCATGTAGAACGCGTACCAGAACAAGATGCTAAAGTATCCACAGCTGTTTACTTACCCCACCATGCTGTTGTACGCGAAGACAAGAGAACTAGCAAGGTTAGAATTGTGTTTGACGCTTCAATGAAGAGCTCGAGTTCACCGTCACTCAATGACGATCTATTGGTCGGTCCTACATTGCAACAACCGTTACGTCATATCATTATGAGGTGGAGAATGCACCCCATAAGTATCTGTGCTGATATAGTTAAGATGTATAGGCAGATAAAGGTGGCTCCTGAAGACGCTGATTTTCAGAGAGTAGTGTGGCGCGACGATCCCGGATCTGAAATAGAAGAATACAAATTAGTACGAGTTACTTTTGGTACAGCATCAGCACCTTACCTCGCAGTGAAGACTCTACAGCAGGTTGCAGTTGATGAAGGTGCACGTTGTCCTGAAGTAGCTGAAAAAATAAAAAATGATTTTTTTGTGGACGATCTCATGACAGGGTGTCAGTCAGTTGAAGAAGGAAAGAACATGCATAGAAAAATAACAGAGTTACTTACCAAAGGAGGCTTCCATCTGCAGAAGTGGGTGAGTAGCTGTAAAGAGTTAAATGAGGAAATTTCGGAGGAAGGAAAGGATAGGACAATTGGCGAAGATCAGAATAGTGGAAGTAAGGATATAAAAACAGACGGAATCATGAAAATTCTAGGAATTTGTTGGAATCGTCAACGAGATGAATTCCAATATTCAGTCAACCTTCCGCCGCAGCAATCTCCAATCACTAAAAGAAAGGTCATTTCAGACATCTCACGGTTCTTCGATCCACTGGGATGGGCCTCACCTTGTGTGGTCACATCAAAAATATTCATCCAAAAGCTTTGGCTTTCAGGTCTAGATTGGGACGAGGAGCTGACATCAGAACTGTTAACAGAATGGCAAACTTACCGCAGCAACTTAACGGAGACATGTAGCTTCAGCGTACCAAGATGGGTTCATACTTACGAAACTATTGATTCTGTAGAACTGCACGGCTTCTCTGACGCGTCACTTTCAGCGTACGCGGCGGTGGTGTATCTGCGAACAAAAACAAAGAACGGAAAAATCAAAGTAAGTTTGATCACATCTCGCACAAGAGTCGCTCCAGTTAAGCAGCAGTCAGTACCTCGATTGGAGTTGATGGGAGCAGTGTTGTTGGCTGAGTTGACAGCAGAAGTCGCTGAAGTCATGAAGATTCCAAAGGATAGTATTCATCTGTGGACAGATTCCACGGTAGTTTTGGCGTGGCTTAGCAGTCACCCAAGCCGCTGGAATACCTTCGTAGGGAATAGAGTGTCCACAATATTATCCTACTTCGAAAATAACCACTGGGCTCATGTCCAGTCCTCTGAAAATCCAGGAGATATTGCATCACGAGGATTAATATCTCGAGAGCTATGCAGCAATTCATTGTGGAATCAAGGTCCATCGTGGCTAAAGGATGACAACATCAATTACGCCAGACCCAAATCAATAGCCACGACCATGGAGCAACGATCAATCAAATCTTACGTTCTTACTGAAACAGGAAACACGCCAGAAGATTCGATTTGGACAAAATATTCCACACTAAAAAGGCTGATTCGTGTGATAGCATATTGTTTAAGAGTGCTACAATGGAAAACAGAAGGAACAAGAAGAGAAAGGTATTTACAAAGTGAAGAATTAGAGAAAGCCACAAGAGTGTGCATAAAGTATATACAAGGAAGGGAATTTAGTGAAGACATAAAAGAAATAAAATTGACAGGACACGTGAAGTCTAGAAGTAAATTAAAATCTCTTTGCCCCGTGATAGATAAGGATGGGATCCTACGCGTAAGTGGTCGCATAGGAAGAGCTGATTTGGATGAGGATTCCAAACATCCCATTATTTTGCCACACGGTAGTCACTTCACCAATCTAGTCATCGATGAAGCGCACAAGAAGACCTTACATGGAGGTCCATCGTTAATGCTCAGACATTTGCGTACCAAGTACTGGATCATTTCAGCCAAACCATTGGTTAGGGCTCACGTACGCAAATGCATCACGTGCAAGCGATATTCCGCAGCTACTCAAACGCAGTTGATGGGTCAGCTTCCGTCTTGTAGAGTGAAACCAGCAAGACCTTTCAAACACAGCGGTGTGGACTTTGCAGGACCAATCAACATTAGAGCCTCCAAAGGTCGCGGGCATCAGTCCTATAAGGGCTATATTTGTATTTTCGTGTGTATGGTCACCAAAGGTATACACTTGGAGGCAATCAGCGATCTAACGTCACAAGGCTTCATAGCTGGTTTCAAGAGATTCGTGTCACGACGAGGTTATGTTAGTGACATGTGGAGTGATAACGGCACCAATTTCGTAGGTGCAGCAAAGGAGCTTCGCAATTTAGTAGCGGTAGAGCAGTCTTCTGTCGCTATTGAGATCCGCGAATGGTTAAGTGACAAAGGCACTTCTTGGCACCTGATTCCTCCCCACGCTCCAAATTTTGGAGGTTTATGGGAGGCTGGCGTAAAGTCGACAAAGTACCATTTGCGACGTGTCATAGGCGACTCGACTCTCACCTATGAAGAGATATCGACTGTCTTAACACAAGTCGAAGCATGCCTAAATTCTAGGCCGCTATCAATGATGCCTGGAAGTCCAGACGAACCTACTCCATTAACCCCGGGTCATTTTTTGATTGGGGAGCCTCTAGTAACGGTGCCAGATAGAAATTACGAAGAAGTTACTCATATCAGTTGCTTAAAACGATGGCAGCTGACGCAACGTATGGTTCAGGATTTTTGGCGAAGATGGTCTGAGGAGTATCTGACACATCTTCTGCAACGACACAAGTGGACCAAACAACTCCCAGAACCAAATATAGGAGATGTCGTTCTAGTAAAGGAGGACGGTCTACCTCCTGCGCGATGGCTTTTAGGCAGAGTAATTTTGAAACATCCTGGTACTGACAAAATCACACGAGTCGTTACTCTCAAATGCAACGGTTCAGTAATGAAACGCCCGTTATCAAAGTTGTGCATTCTACCTGTGACAGACTAATTATTGTATATTATTCACCTTCCCACTGATTATTCTCACTTTACATGTATTAAGGACATAAACAGATGTCCTTGGTGGGCGATATGTTGCGTTAGTGTATCCAAAATGATACTTTAGTTTAAAATAGATGGCGCTGTCCGCTCTTAACACGCGGTGACGTTTCGTCGCTCGATTTTTGTAAGCTGAGAGCGGCGGCATAATAATATAGATTCCTACCCAACACTATCGTGTTTTATTTTGAACAAGGAATTCTCAAACCCGCACAATTATGATCACCGTCTTATGAAAGAAATTAGAGAGAGATCTCAAGGTTCTGATGAGAGTATTGTAAATTACCTCAGTATTATGCAAAATTATTTTGACCGTCTGTCTAAATCACTTCCTGATGAAGAAAAACTTTGCATTGTTTTGTTTAACCTTAGACCATTTTATACTTCTCAATTGGCCTTACATCCTACTGAGACTTGGTCTGAATTAAAGAAAAATTGCCGATTACTGGAGAACGCAAAACAACGTTCTGAACTATTTACTGAACCTCCTAAAAATAATTCTACAAGTCTAGCTCCCGATTTATCTTATAAAGGACAACGATTATCTAAAGTACATGTTGTGCAAACTACTACTACTAAACCTGACTTCTGTGTTCGTTGCCGAACCAATGGTCATAACTTAACTACTTGTAAAGCCCCTCATACACTTGTTTGTTTCCGTTGTGGTGAAAAAGGCGTTACTACTCGTAATTGTCCTAAATGTTCTGAAACTATAGCTCCTAACGCGGCTTCAAAAAACTAAATTGCGTGAACCAACGAAAAGGTGAATCTAATAAACTAACTACCTACCCTACTAAAGTTTTTAAAAATATTAAACACTATCCTACTAATCATACTAAAACTACTAAACACCTTTCCGTTCTCAATACTAAAAATAATAAACCTAGAGGCTATACTATACCTACTTTTAAATCTACAGCCCCTAGCGATCGTACTAATGATGAAGAGTGGCAAACTTGGTTGAAGTTTGTCCACGATTTTCATTTATCTTTAAATAAAACTGCGTTGGTTCACGAAATACAAAATAAAAATATATGTCCTTACCTTACAATTACTGTTTATGATTTAGAATTTAGAGGCTTATTAGATTCCGGATCAGACATTTCGATTATTGGAGGTCAAGCCCTCACTCATTTCAAAAACTCTGTGACTGTACATAAGTCATCTGATTTGCATTGCATTAAAACAGCAAACGGATCTTCTTCACCTGTTATGGGCTACGTATATTTGCCTGTCACAGCATTAGGAAAAACCCGTATTGTAAAATTCTATATTGTACCTGACATTACTACTGAACTATTGCTGGGCATCGACTTTTGGAAAGAATTCCATATTGTACCAGAAGTTGCTTCCTCTTTTACTGATTTAAAACTTGCGTTAACAAGTGCTCCTGTGTTAACTACCCCTGATTTTACTAAAGAATATACCCTACACTGTGATGCTTCTGCCTTTGGTGTTGGAGGAACTCTAACTCAGACAATTGAAGGAGAGGAACATCCTATATCTTACTACAGTCGTTCACTTACCCCTACCGAACGCAATTACTCTGCGACCGAACGCGAAGCCTTAGCTGTCGTGCACGGCGTTGAACATTTTCGTCCTTATTTGGAAGGCAGTAAACCTTTTCGTGTGATTACTGATCACGCTAGTTTAAAGTGGTTTTTGAATCTCAAAAATCCAACTGGTCGTTTAGCCAGATGGGGTTGTAGACTCTCCCCTTATAATTTTGTAATAGAACACCGTAAAGGATCTCAGCATATTGTACCTGATGCTTTATCCCGTTCAGTTCCTATCTTGGCTATTAATACTACTCAATCTACCGATAGCTGGTACTTAAATTTGTTTGAGCGTTGTACTGAGAAACCTAAATCTTGTCCAAATTTCCAGTTTCTTGATGGTAAACTGTATCGTTATACTAAAACTTCTAATAAACTTTGTGATGATTTTCAATGGAAAGAAGTCATTCCCAAAGAAGAAAGAGATAATATCCTTAAACTTAACCACGCTTCTCCTACCGCTGCTCATCTTGGTGTAGCGAAGACTTATAAACGTCTTAAACTACGTTATTTTTGGCCCGGAATGCATAAAGATACCGAGTTATTTATTAAATCTTGTACTACGTGTAGTGCGCTTAAGCACACCACACTTAAAACTCCTGGTTTTATGGGTAATCCTAAAATTTGCTCTAGACCATGGCAGTGTATTAGCATTGATTTAGTTGGTCCACTTCCAAGTTCACGCCAACATAATACCTTCTTACTGGTGGTTGTTTGTTGTTTCACCAAATACTGTTTATTATTTCCATTACGGCGAGCCACTGGCAAAGTCATTGCACAGCGTCTCGAGGATCATGTCTTCATGGTTCATGGTATCCCACAAACCGTTATTTCTGATAATGGACCTCAATTCGTTTGTCACGAAGTTCAGGCCCTATACCATAAATATAATATACCCCAAATACATTTAGGACCCGTATATTGTCCTCAAATTAATACCGTTGAACGATATAATCGTACCGTTATAACTGCGCTGTCATCATATGTTGAAGATGATCATCGCACTTGGGATGTTAATATCTTCAAGATTCAATTTGCTCTTAATACCTCTGTTAATGAATCTACTACTTATACTCCTTTTATGTTAGTCCATGGCAGAGAAGCCGTGACTGATGGAAATATTTATCCTTCTCCCGAAGATGTAGACGAACTTGTCGTTACACCTCGCGATTCTCATGTAGATGGTTTAAGTCATCTAAATGATATCTTTAAACGAGTCAAGGTTATGTTGCGTACAGCACATGATCGCAATATCAAATATTATAATAGTAGACGCCGAAATATTTCATTTAACGTCGGTGATTACGTATGGAGGAGATCCTACAAGCAAAGTGCTGCTGATAAATATTTTTCTGCGAAACTAGCTCCGAAGTACGAACGGTGTAAAATCCTAAAGAAATTATCTCCGTTAGTGTATGAGTTAGAACACGAGAATGGAAAATATCTCGGCAAGTGGCATATTAAAGATTTCAAATAATTATACGTACTACTAAATACCTAATTATTTACTAAAAACTATTTACTTACTAAATATCTTGTGTTGCACTGAGGAAGCTGGAGGGCCAGCTTGAATTTTCCTCATACCTGAGTAAAATTCCGGTGGCAACGGGGGTATTGTAACGTCGTATTTAATGCAACACTCATATTTTAAATTCCCGCTAAAATCCTTCTTTTTATTTTACTTTTATCTGTGGTAACCCAGTGTCGCGGCAAAAAGATCACGGGCGAAACGATCGATTTCGTTAATCAACTGTCATTACTTTATTTGTTTATTTACATATTTGCTATCGGCGATCTTTTTATAGATTTTGATAAATTACGTACTTATCTTACGAAACTTCTACTTTTACCTTAAGTTTTAACTACACGAAGACTTTCTTTTCTGTGTGCGAGGGCCCGCGGAGGCGTCGAAAATTACCTCCAGACCGCTCCCAGGACGAGAGGCCAGGATAGCTATGATCCTATGATCATATAGCTATGTACTTTTCCCTACTTCTACTTAATACATATTTGCCCGCAAGGGTGTTTTGTTTCTACCTACCTGTTTGGACCAACCTTGTTTTGTTTCAACCTACCGTTATAAAGGACCAACTTGTTTTGTTTCTACCTACCTGTTTGGACCAACCTTTTTTTGTTTCTACCTACCTGTTTGGACCAACCTTGTTTTGTTTCGACCTACCGTTATAAAGGACCAACTTGTTTTTTGTTTCGACCTACCGTTATAAAGGACCAACTTGTTTGCTTCGACCAACCTGTTTGTTTCTACCTACCTGTTTGGACCTACCTGTATTTGAAGGATCCACCTGTTTTCAACCTACTTAACTTTTGAAACCAAGCCATTGTTTGACAACTTTACTCTTTGAACCTACCTGTGTTTTGGAGAACTAACTGCGCTTCAAGGACAGATCTACTTCTTGGTTCTACTACATACCATACTGGAGGCTGCGCTGGTAGGCTACAGCTCCAGGTACCTTTTCTTATATTGTTAAACTAAACTACGAGTACAAATTGAACTTGCTGTACTCTAATACTAAACTTATACTTACATACCTTTAAGTCAGTCTACGAACTCGACCAAGCGAACCATTCTTTCTACATACTTAAATATCTGCACTACCAAAATCATGTTAATTTAACATCGGCAGTTATTTGTATACCTTTTGGATTGTATAAATTCTATAAATCTATATTCCATTAATCTTTATACCTTTTGCATTGTATAAATTCTATAAATCTATATTCCATTAATCTTAGGTAGGAAGTAGTAGGGGAAAATAAACTATATATCCGAGCTCTTGCTTTTTGTTATTTTCTATTACCCCTACCCTTCAAGGAAGTACCTCCACCTAGGAAAACCCTGCTACAGTTTCATGGTCGACGTTCCAAAAACTCGAACGATTTGATTCCACGTTCATTGTGCGGACTGCTAGACAGTGGAATGCGCTGAGTGTGTTCACCGTTGAATATAATCTGGCTGTCTTCAAGTCGAGAGTGAATAGAATCTTCTAGGCAAGCGTGCTCCATCTTAGACCGCATCATCTAACATCAGGTGAGATGGCGGTCAAAAGTAAGCAAATTTCTTTAAAAAAAAAATAGTAATCCTAGCTTCTACTGGGGCTGTAAGACATGCTCCACAGATGGGTAAGGCCATAGTCCGCCACGCTGCTCAAGTGTGGGTTGGCAGACTTAACACATCTTCAAGAACTTTTTCCTTCTGTGAACAAGTGATGTTCCAGAAGGAAATGGCGGAGCGCGAACGTGAGGTCACAACAGATCTCCCAAAGCGCCGCAAGAGAACCGGGCGTCGGGTCCACGCCCTTCTCCAACCTCTCCAACCTTAGGCCTTGGGCGTTGGACTCGGGGGGGTCCATCGCCCGACAAGAGTAGCCCCTGAGGTGGCGCGCGCGGTGTTTCCACGCGCCCTTCAAGGAAAGAGGGATAGAGGCTCTCCAGCTCTATCCCTAACAGGGAAGGGTCCCAGGGGACCAGCGCCGACGGGGCCGCGGACGAGTGCGAAAGCGTTCCCGTAGTCCCGGCACATAGGCGTCAAGCAGAAACACCCCAGGGTTTTTAGTGGGTAGGCCGCCCCACTTTGGCCGAGAGTCCCACATAACCACCGTGCTTTCTCCGGAGCCGGTGGTATCCATTAAGGATTTCCCTGGGCAAAAAAAAAAATACCCTGCCGAAAGCTATTTTAGTCGACAGCTAGATGAAGCGTATGCCAATTTCCAGGGTTTCACTATCCTATCAGATGTTCTGTGGTCAAGTTTGAAGGGAACTGCAGCGCCATTACAGGGCTGTTGAGTAAAAAGTAGACTGTGAGTTAATCCAGGGTTTAAGGTGTATGAAGAATCCATAACAAATTTCATCAAAATTGGTCCAGCCGTTTGAGCGTGAAAAAGTAACAAACATACAAAATCACTTACGCATCCACAAACTTTCTCCTTTATAATATTGCTAGCTGCGTCCAGCGGTGTTATATTATACTCGCTAGATTTTTATCGAGATAAAAAGTCAATGTGCTAATCCAGAATGTCAGCTACCTCCATACTAAATTTCATTAAAATTGGTTCAGCCGTTTGAGCGTAAAGAAGTAATAAACACACTCACAAACTTTCGCTTATAATATTAGTATGATTAGAACAGCTATGATAGCTCAGTGGTTAGCGCGGTCGGTTCGCATGCCGAAGGGCGTGGGTTCAAACCCCAAAAATGAGCTTGAGCTGTCGGTGAAGGAAAACATCGTGAGGAAACCATAGCGTGGTGGTAGGGTACTTTCTAGTACTCGGCTGGCTAGCTACCACCCCCAAATTGAAAATCTGCCGTCAAGCATCTAACGGTGTGTTCCGGCAACCTCACTTGAGAGCCAGTTCTATTCCATTCTAGGTGTGCTGTACGATCTTCGACCAAACAGTCACTTAACACCGTCAGCGCTAAAAAAAAAAAAATTTGCGCCTAAGCAGCGATGCCTTGAACGCAAAAACTATTTGATTGCGAACTTTATTATGCACACATACGATATGTGGTCGCGTAGCTATTTCCTGATTGTCTAACGGGTATCGCTATGGGCAGCTCAGAGTACGGGGAAAGAAGTTGGAGCGCCCGACCTCGAGAAAGAAGAACATCTTCCCTACTAGCGTTGCTTCACGCAGGTTTAGCGCGCGGCGCGTGCAGGGATGTCGACATCGCATCTACGAACAAATCTTTTATCCATCTTTTCTGTTCGTAGCTTCGCTAACATCAAATCTATAAGACACACACAAACTTTTATAAAAAGTAACTATCCTATTAAATAAGAAGATTTACACCTACCTACACTACAGAACACAATCCCATGTACGTGCTAGCCCCGCCCGCTCGGCCGGCACTCGCGTAGTGATCGCCGGCAAGCGTCCCCCGCCCCCGCCGCGCCGCCTCTTCCCACTTGTGTCGCCTATTTATCGCAAAGATATTCTACTTATAGATTTTTTATTTACTTTAGTACGGGGGCTAGACTTTGTTTTGTTACTCAAGGTTCTGTGTATCTCTCTCCACCAGCAGAGTTACTTTAACATAAAAAAAAAAAACAATAATTATCCTACCTAACCTTGGCAGGTACTCGATAAAACTTCGATAAAAACATATTTCCAATATTATTTATTTCCTAATTATACACCTGTTCATATTTTTCGTAGACTTTTGCTTGTTCACATTAAATTTGTTTAAACTTAAAATATGGTTCCATTGTCACCGACTTCCTGTTACAATAAAAAAAATTGGATCGTTTTAATTTTTGCACGGCGATTTTAACACTGGATATCGTGAATTGGTAAACTTAGCGTAGGACGCCCTGGAACTCGATGGAGTGATGTACGTAGGATAATTAGCGGTGAATGGAAGTGAAAAACTAACGATTGGGCCGAGTGGCGTGTCTTGAGAGAAGGTATTGTTTAGCAGTAAACTTCGATAGGCTTATGATGATATTTTGACGTGTGCTTAACTAAGTTTCCATTACAGAAGGCAATTCAGAAAGCTGCTGATAACAAACTCGGGGGATCTCGGTGTTCCAGTATCCGACATGTGGTTATACCAATCGATAGCTGAAGGAGCGAAGAACTCCTTACGTCGGGTGAAGACTTGAAACATGAGAGTCCAAAAGACTTATTTGTGTTCAAACATGTACACGTGTTCACGAATACACGACCGTTTCCACGACACTAAAACACCATAGTATCACTCGAATGTAAGGATTCTAACTATACCCCACACATCCAAATCTGTTTAGACATTCTTTTGGTGGAATAAACAAACTTACATCACACATCATCAGCCATAGGGCGTCCACTGCTGGACATAGGCCTCCTGAGGGGGTTTTGCCAATACTCGCCACGCTTGGCAGGCGGGTTGGCGAGCGCAGTTAGGTGTGATTGTTCAAGGAAGACGCTGCTGCCCGTCTTCCGGATTACATCTCTTAGCCGACTCTTACGGCGACCACGGGGAGAGAGTGGGTGTACTATTCTTACGCCGGCACCACCACGGCAAACAAACTTACATAGAAATATAAATCCTGAAAACAATACACACCTTTTTTGGGCAGTCGTGAAAATAAAAATCAATGCGACGAAGATAAAACTTTTTAAAGCTTGAAGCTGATCCATCATCGATACAGGCAAAGCGCACAGAGTGCGTTGCCAAAAAGACTAGATTATTTTTTTTTTGTTATAAATCTCTTTTTTAGGCAAGCCGCATAATCAAGTAATTTTACCTGGAAAGTTTTACGGGAGTTCTAACTTAACTTAACTTTGCCATCTAGTACCTATCGTTGCCACCGGCGCCGCTATATTGGAAAGTGGCGCTCAAAACCAGTTTTTTGCAAATATCTCCATTCCAACTCGTTTTACGATGAAAATTATTTTTAATAAATTAAACTAGAGAAAATTTTCTACAATTTATGTCGTGATATTATTTTCTGTAAAATCAATAGTTTCAGCGTACGAGCGCCACAAAGTCCACTCCAACACGCCTTTTGGCCAAAATAACTTATTTCTATACCACCATGAAGTTGTCATCCGCGATGGGTTCATCAGTTTTGTTGTAATCCTGTTGTTCCTCGATTTCGTCATACGTTTGCTCGAGAATAGTCTCTGTTTCTTCCTCTTCATCGCTATCTTGTAGTGGAACTTGCGAATTATCACAGACTAGGTACATTGCAACTAGTGCATATAGCGGAGCACTTTAATCCAGCCTTTCTGCATCCACAGGTCCCTCGATATCCCTATTTGAATTTGCAAGAAACTCGTGTTGGACTGCACTTGCGGCGCTCGTGAAAACTGTTCGCTAACTCCATCGTTCGTGCATAGTACTGTTCGCACCTTTGGGATGATCTGTCAATTACCAGCTAGAGGCGTAGGAGTCTTTTGAGAAGAGTGCCAAGAGGCACATCTGCAACGACTCTTGTTCAAGCTAAATTGCAATAGAACATCGTTGTAAAGTTGCTAGTTTATCGATTTTTTGTCGGATTTCGGAGAGTGTGCTTCAGAACTACATGCTCTAATTCATGGTCGATGTTCCAAAATTTGGAACGAAACGATTTGATTCCACGTTCATTGTGCGGACTGCTGGACAGTGGAATGCGCTGCCTGAGTGGGTGTTCCCTGATGGATATAATCTGGGTGTCTTCAAGTCGAGAGTGAATCGGTATCTTCTGGGCAAGCGTGCTTTATCTTAGACCGCATCATCACTTAACATCAGGCGAGATGGCGGTCAAACATCAGTGCCGGATTCACACATTTTTAAGGTATAGGCTATTAAGTTTCTGTCGCCCTTGCCTCTACAATTGTCAGTTCCTAGATTATTGGTATTGATAACTGCATACATATTGTTAGCTGCACCGTTGAATGTACAATGAAAAGGAAGAAGGAAAAGTCATACTCAAGATGTGTTGCAGACTTTTTTTTTTCTCTCTCTCCCTCTCTTTTATGGACATCAGAAAACTTTCATACTGAAATCTTTTCGATTTCTATGAGGTAGCAAAAAATAAAAAATCTGTCCCCAAATTTGCCGCCCCAAAAATCTGCCGCCCTAGGCTCAAGTCTACTCAGCCTGCTGGTAAATCCACCACTGAGAAAACGTCAAAATCTATAAAAACCAATTTTCAAACTTCTCGGAAAGCAGTTTTCCTGTTTGAGCACCAAAGGACTGCACCAATAAAGATATTATGTTGAGACGAGAAGAGCAGTGTGCGACTACGTTTACCAGAAATATGTTTTGTAACAATTGGTTTTTAATTCAAGACAAACAGTAATTATGATTTATTATACGTACGCATTTCGGTTTGTTTGTCTAACTTGCGGTGTTCAGTATATAAGCTGCGTAGTTTGTATCCAGATTATTATATTTGGAGAACTGCCGAGCAGTCCAATATTCCAAAATAATTATGGCGAGACAACTTGCTTGCGCCCTGGGTAAGACACATTTTATAATATTTCTTTTTTTTAATTTGTTTGATAATTGCCTTTATTTGTGTTTTTTATTGCCAAAAAAAAGTTTAAAAAGTGTTAGGTTATTAAAAAAATCGGTTTTTTAATCGTTGACAGGCTAGGTGTTTGACCACAGTTCACCTGATGTTAAGTGACGGTGTGGTCGAAGATGGTAAAGCATACCTAGCCTGGAGTGGAACTGGCTCTTAAGTGAGGCTGCCGGAACACACCGTTAGATGCTTGGCGGCAGATTTTCAACTCTTGTGTGGTAACTAGCCAGCCGAGTACTAGAAGTACCCTACGACCATGCTATAGTTTCCTCACGATGTTTTTATTGGGTGGAATTTAAAAAAATCCTTTCTTAGTGCACACTTTTGTTACCTAAGGAACATTCGTGCAAAATTTCATATTTGTAGATCCAGCTGGTCAGTTCTAGTGAATCAGTCTGTCAGTTTCTTCTTTAATAGATATATACCCAAACTAAGTACTCCAGCAAGTAACATTGGCAAACCTTTACAAGTGAACATGCCTTTTTCTACAGAAAAAAAAATTATAATATAATACTTGCTAGAATATCCAATAAAATCATTTAACTAAATTTATTTTGCTTATGCGGAATTCACGTATAATTATATCGGAAACTCCGACTATAGTTTCGGCAACGGGATGTCAAAAAAACAAAAGTAAAACAATTAAACAATAACTAAAATATAAGTAAAACAAAAATTAATTATTATTATAATATTTTAGTAAAACAAAAATGTGTCAAGACCACGACAGCTTCCATATTCTATATACCTACTTAGTTTTTTTAAATTTTGGTTTTAAATAATTTTTTACCATGTGCTCTTTTAATCATAAAAAAGCAATAATACATATCACATCACCAGCCATAGGACGTCCACTGCTGGACATAGGCCTCCTCCTGGGAGGGTTTTGCCAATACTCGCCACGCTTGGCAGGCGGGTTGGCGAGCGCAGTTAGGTGTGATTGTTCAAGGAAGACGCTGCTGCCCATCTTCCGGATTACATCCCTTAGCCGACTCTTACGGCGACCACGGGTAGAGAGGGTGGGGTACTATTCTTACGCCGGCACCACCACGGCAAATATATAATACATATCAATACTTTAAATTAATACTATTTAGAAATTTATAAATATAACTTAATCTAAAAGTACGTTAGAGGGATATGGGCCAGAATGCTGGCAGCATTGCCACGCTGGATGGTAATGATAAGCTTTTGACCAAAGTAGATGCCATAATTCTAGTCACCGTAGCCTACTCTATACGTTTCTTACTTTTTTTATTTACTACTGATTATAAAGTACCTAGCGTCGAATTTTCAATGGAAATAATGGCAGTCACCTTTTCGATTTAAGTAAAAACAAAAACACTTGATTTATATATTCCGGGCGCAAATCGTTTTTAATTACATTCTTTATTCGACCTCGTCCATATATATATAATTTTTTTTTTGGCTGGCAGGCTAGTTGTTTTACCACAACTCACTGGTGGCTCTCAAGTGAGGCTGCCGGAACACACCGTTAGATGCTATTATATTGTTATTGTTATTTTCCAATTCTGATATTCGTCTTAAAAACCCACGTATTCTTTAGGTGTTTGATAAAGAAAATGGCAGATTTTTGGTGCGAAATAGTAATATGCTTATTAAAAAAAAAATACCAAACTTATCGAGTAGTGTCGAGTACTACCTCGGACAAAGAATTAGTCTAGCTATTCAAAGGGGGAACGCTGCCAGTATCTTCGGAACCTTGCCTAAAGGGACTCCTTTTAATAATATATTTTAGTTATTTTATATTTATCATTTTAATTATAATAATATGTTTAAATTTAATTAGGAATAAATTGTACTTAACTATCATATTATGTAATAGGTGGTAGATCCCCTCAGTAGGAGATCATCCAGTTAGATGTTTAAATTTAATTACGAATAATAATTAGGTTTAAAAAGTTTTTTCCTTCGCACGGGTATATTAAGCTATCCTTAAAAGGTAGATATATGCCACGGCGGACTTTTTTGTAGATCTATAAAAGAGGAATATCCCGCCATGCATTGTTTTGTTATATCTCAAAGGGATTAGGCAGCGTTTTCGATGACAGCTCCAAGGTGGCTTGACTTTTTCCGACACTTCCAACAATTATTATCATATTTCAACCTATTTACACAAAACCTTGACAAATTATATACCTAAACCTTCCTCATGAATCACTCTATCTATTGGTGAAACTTGCATGATAATCTGTTTAGTAGTTTTTAAGTTAATCGTAAACAGACAGACGAGGAGACGACTTTGTCTTATAATATATAGTGATGATAGGATAGGAAAGAATTCATAGTAATGTTTACACACTACTGCTTGGCGGCGAAATATCTGGTACTGCGGCGGTACTTAGCTAGATGACCTCCTGCTAAGGGGTTGTACCACCAAGTAATGTGTTAAGTATATATGGGAGGTCGGATAGTCGAAATGTACCAATGGCTGAAAGCTCCTATTCAAGTTACAAGATGCTTGTATACTAAGAGGTATTTCTTTTTTTTTTCAGTGGTAGCTCTGGCCGTTCTGGGGTCAAGCTTCGCCGACCCACTCCGGTATGACAACTACAATAGAGGAGCTTCGGCGTCATCATCGTCTGCAGCATCCTCATCTTCCGGATCCAATAACTACGGCTACAGCGCTGGAGGATCGGGTCCCAGAGTTGTGCAGCTTAGCAAGGGATCAGTCACCAAGACCGTCAAGACTGTCGCCAACAATGTGAGCAGAGCAAAGACAACACGAGACCTGTCGAGTGTCTTTTTCTTTATTTTTGGCATTGTACTTTGCGTATTTGCCAAAATCAAGTGTTCGATTCGGCGAAATAAGAAGTCCATGTGTTAATCCAGATCATAAAATCCATTCCAAATTTAATTGAAATCCGTTGAGCTACACAACACAGTGAAGACGCAACAAAAAAAAAATTAACTTTAATTTGATTTTACATATCATAAATGTGAAAGTTTTGTTACTTGTAAGCGCTAAAACGACTGCACTAATTTGGATAAAATTTGTAGTGCAAATAACTTATATCTTGGATTAACATATAGGCTAATTTTATCCCGACTTACAAGGGTGAAACGGGGCACAACTAGTTTTATCTTCTAAATATATATAACTCAAAGGTGACTGACTGACTGACTGACTGACTGACTGACATAGTGATCTATCAACGCACAGCCCAAACCACTGGACGGATCGGGCTGAAATTTGACATGCAGGTAGATGTTATGACGTAGGCATCCGCTAAGAAAGGATTTTGATTAATTCTACCCCCAAGGGGATAAAATAGGGGATGAAAGTTTGTATGAAACTTTGTCAATTTTAAACCGATCGGGCTGAGACTTTGCATGCATAAAGCTACTATGACATAGGCATCTAGCGCGGGTGAAACCGCGGGGCACAGCTAGTGATAAATAAAGTGACATAAGTCCAATTAACAGTCAAAGTCACTCAAGTAAGTCAAGGTACAGTCCGGTCATGATAAGACATGTTTCACCAAAATCCACTTATAGTATCAATGGGCCACACTCTTGCGTATAATTCTGTGCTTTATGAATAAGACACCACTGTCTTATAAAAAACAACATTTTTTTTTTTAAATAGTTGGATAATGATACCTACCACACAGTGACATGATTTTTTCACGCCAAAGCTTTGTCGAATATCAAAGTAATGAGCGCCAAAACAACTTTGGTTTTGCCAAAGACAGGCCTCGTTCCTCTGATAATGTGGCCCAAGTTGACATCAAACTGCGATGGTCACTTCGACCCATGTAGCATGTAGTTGACGACCATTAACATAAGTTCTTTATTTTTCATTCTACAATCTGAACTTTAATTGTCACAGCTTTGATTCATGGTAAAATCTCAAATGAAAATTTTACCAGATATCCGTCGATCCGTTACAACTTGAAAAAGAGACAAACATACATACACATTTAATCAAACATGAATATTAGCGTGATCAATTGTACGAAATATGTAATTACTAGCTGTGCCCCGCGGTTTCACCCGCGCTAGATGCCTACGTCATAGTAGCTTTATGCATGCAAAGTCTCAGCCCGATCGGTTTAAAATTGACAAAGTTTCATACAAACTTTCATCCCCTATTTTATCCCCTTGCGGGTAGAATTAATCAAAATTCTTTCTTATCGGATGCCTACGTTATAATCTACCTGCATGCCAAATTTCAGCCCGATCCGTCCAGTGGTTTGGCTGTGCGTTGATAGATCACTATGTCACGATCAATATGTGAAGTGAACGAAAGATCAAAGTGATCACTTTATTTCCTAGTTTTAAGTATGTTTATAATTTGTGACGTGTGACGTGTCCAAGAGTCCTGTAAGGTCTAAAGGAAATAAAGCACTTTGAGTTTTGAGTTTTGAGTTTTGAGTCAGTCAGTCACCTTTGAGTTATATATATTTAGAAGATAGAGATACCTCATGGTCAACTGTACGAACTATATACGTGATATATGTATCTTATAGCATTCCACGCTAAAGTAATGTTTTCGTTATCAGGAGGCCATCTCGCAGTTGCAACAAAACGAGGCTATGATCAGACAGCAGCTAAAGGAGCAGAGCTCCGACTTGGCCGCCAGTCAGCAAGCCGCCCAACGAGCAACAGCTATCAGCCGGCAGAGGTCTGTTGAGAGACAAAAACAGACTGCCCAGGAGACCGCACAACAGGCAAACCTCAGGCAGAAAATCCAACAAGACCAGGCCACGTCTGCCGCCGCCTCCGCAAGGGCGAACCAAGCCGGCGTCGACATCGACTCCGCCAGGCAGGCAGCCGAACAGGCGCAAGCTGAGCTGGCACAAGCCAGACAGCTCGCCGATCAAGCGGCGAGCGAAGCCGCACAGGCTAGACAGCTCGCCGACCAAGCCGCAAATCAAGAAGCCGAAGCCAGGCAGAGAGCCGCTCAGGCCGCCTCTTCCGAGCAGCAAGCCAGACAGTTAGCCGACAAAGCCGCCTCCGAGCAAAACGCCGCCACCCAGAGAGCCAACCAGGCCGCACAGCAGCAAGCTGCCGCCAGAGACAGAGCAGAACAGGCTGAAAATGAATACGCCCAAGCCGCGCAACTGGGCAAACAAGCAGCACAGAAGGCCGCAGCCGCCACACAGAGAGCCAACCAGGCCGCCGCTCAGCAGGCTCAAGCCAGACAGCTCCTCGAACAGGCTAACGCTGAACAGGCCCAAGCCGATCAACTCGCCCAGCAAGCCTCTCAACAGCAGGCGTTTGCCGACCAGAGAGAAGGCCAGGCTCAAGCCAACAAAGCGCAAGCCAGCCAGCTCCTTGAACAGGCTACATTGGACCAGCAATCGGCTGCTCAGCTCTCTCAACAGGCCTCAGCCGATCAGGCCGCGGCCTCGCAGAAGGCCCAGCAAGCGGCTGCCGAACAGGCCCAGGCTAACCAACTAGCCCAAAAAGCAGCTCAAGAGCAAGCAAACGCTAACCAGAGAGCGAGCCAAGCGGCGGCCAAGCAGCAATCGGCCAGCCAAAGGGCCCAGCAAGCACAGGCGGCTTATGCAGCGGCCCAGCAGCGCTTCGCTGAGGCTTCATCGAGACAGTCCTCTGAACAATCTGTCGCCGCGCAAGCTGCGTCTAGGGCTAGATCCGAGGCAGCCACCGCTTCACAGATACAGCAGGAATTCGAGGCCCTCCAGAGGTCCGAGGACGCCGCCGCTTCACAGCAGATCGACCAGGCAAACCAGCAGGCGAGCATGAACAGACAGCAGGCCGACGCACTTCAGGTTCAGATCCAGAGGGAGAGCGCAAAATCAGCCGTACTTAGGACCCAAACAACCAAAACCATCACTGAAACGAAACAGACCGCGCCCACCTACGCCGTGATCGGAGGCAGAGGAGGGTCCAGCAGCACGTCCACATCCAGCAGCAGCTCGAGCAGTGGCTCCAGCTCTTCTGCGTACGGCAGCAGGCCATACGTCGCCCCGGTCGCTCCTCGCGTAGCGCCCGTGGTCGCTCCTCGCGTAGCGCCCGTGGTCGCTCCACGCGCAGCGCCCGTGGTCGCTCCTCGCGCAGCGCCCGTGGTCGCACCTCGCGTAGCACCCGTCAGAAGCGTCGCCAGTACCAGCTCCAGCGCCGGGTCATACTCAGGGAGCTACCGTGCGCCATCCTACCAGGTGTCGTCCTACCAGGCGCCAAGAGTAGGAGTCTCATCGGGCGCCGTGTCCAGTAGCTCTACCAATTCTGGCGGATTTTCCTCTGGACCTAGCTTCGGAGTAATTAGCGTCGGAGGAGGTTCTGGCGGCTCATCGATCATCAGCACCAACAACTTCTCGTCTGGAAACGGCTTCGGAGTCTTCGGAGGAAACTCTGCATCGATTCAGTCTTTCTCGAACAACCTCGGTAAAGGTGCCAGCGTACTTGAAATTTTCAAGAACGACAATGACAACAGCCCCGTTTTGGAGGTCCTCCCCATGGGCAGCAAAGTTGTGGCAATAAACAGCAGAAGATATTAAAGTTTAAGTAATTGACAATTAAAATATAAACCAATTTCGATCTATTCCGACAAATAACGCGTGAAACAGAGTAGCATAAACAAAACATGGCAAAAACACTTATTATCTCAAACGAACTGTGATTGATCAAAACTGCCATCTTTAAACATCATTTTTTAATCTTCTCGTCATTAGCAATGGACGATGTAACGAGGGTATCAGACACAGAAGACGGTGCCGGCGTAACTCGCGATCGATCCAGTTGAAGTCGGTTCAGAAGTAATTTCCAAATGTTAAAACAAGACAATGTAATTCGTGATATTGAGTATTGTGACGCAGAATGTGAAGCTTAAGTTATTCCAGGTGTTGACGTGTGTTGACTCAAGTGGCCTCACATAGTGTTCATCTCAAAATAAACGACATATTTGCCATATATATATATTTTATTGTTGCATAATTTCCGTTTTAGGTAAGTCGGTGCATAAATAGTTTCAACTAATAGATTAAGTTACATATGTGATTTGTCTGTTATTTAACCCGACAATCAAAGAAGTAATTAAATGAATAAATATTGTAGGACACATTACACACAGCGCCATCTGACCCCAAACTAAGCAGAGCTTGTGTGATGGAAGTCAGATAACTGATAGAATATATAAATACTTATTTTTTTTTGTAAATACATACTTTTAATACATACAGAACACCCAGACACAGAACAAACATTTGTTTATACCAAACAAACATTTGTCCTTGGCGGGAATCGAACCCACGCTCTACAGTTCAGGCAGACATACTCCCAATGAGCCAAGGGCTGTCTAAGAAAGGTTTTCAAGGCTGTCTAAGTAAGGTTTTTTTTATATCGTAAGGTACTTGAAAATATAAACTACTTCTGTCAAATATTACATGCAAATTATACAAAAAAAAAGTTAAAAAAAGAAAAAGTTATCTGATAGAATACTTAAATACTGTTTTTTTTATCTGAAATTAATTCAATTGTCATTAACTAAATAGATAATTTATAATAATAAAAATCATAAAGATTAAAATTATCATTAAAATTAGTTAAAATCTATCTTATTATGTTATTAGGCAAGTAACTATTTTTTTTTAAAACATATTCACGTTAAAGTTTTTAATGCCTTCCGTCGACTTGTATGAACAGTTGAACATCTCGAGAATGCCTACCTTTTTTTTTTCTTTTCTTTTTGGCATCGCACTCTGTGCATTCTGCCAGTTTCAATGTGTCTATATTTTGTGTGTAGTCTTCAGTTTCCAGATTCTTTATAGTCAAAGTCCAGTCTTGGTCAAGTCCAGACAAATCTAGTCATGCTTTAGTAAGGTAGTGGTGACTTTATTATGAGCTTCGATGGAGTTTTGGAAGCAACACGAAAAGTCATGTTTCACCACATTATATCACTTTCCCACAATCGCGATTGTAATCCGGCACTTTATGAATAAAATACCACTATTTTTATACATAAGCACTCGAAAAAACACTAGTTTTGGAAAAAAACATAATGGGGCGACACGACTCTTTCCGTGTTCCCGCCAAAAACCACGCCTACCTTTATAGATAAACAATACACGTTGACGTCTCCATCTGTTGGAATATAAACGAAGAAATAACACAATATTGGGAACACATTTTTTGTGATGATTTGGTCAGGGGCGGAATAAGAGTTTGTCCTAGGGGCCCTGGGCTAATACTACTTAGGGCCCTGCCTAAATAATCAACCAATTACCATTTTGTCAAAAACCTGTTTACGATAATGTGTACTAGGTACACGGCTTAGGAAAAAAAGAGGGCAATCAAATAGTTTATTTATTGAGTATGCCTTACCACACAAACAGCAACTGAGAGACATTATCGCAAAAGAAATCAACAGATTATGTGTATGAATGAATGAAGAACGAATAACTCTTTATTGTACACACTTAAAATTACATAATACAAAAGAAATAAACTAGTTAATATGTGTAACAACTGGCGACCTTATCGCTAAAAGCGACATACAGTGTAGTTACAGTTGATACATCAATTAAGCAATATATTTGTATTTTTGGGCCACAATTTCTTTTATTTGCTCATCACATGTAAGTTCTTTGTTAGATTACAATTTACAGAAAGAACTGATAAATGATTTAGTCGATAGTTTGATATGTTGTCCAATATTTGTTTTTTATATACGATGTCCTGGAGAAAGAGCGCTCCGCTTCACAAGTAGTGGCAACGTTAAAACATTTTAAGATCATCTATATCTAGATCTATCTATATCTTTAAACGAGCAATTCTTGTATATATATATATTCTGAATCTCGGAAACGGCTCCAACGATTTTCGTGAAATTTTGTATGCAGGGGGTTTCGGGGGCGAAAAATCGATCTAGCTAGGTTTTATTTTCAGAAAACGTCGTTTTATCCATGTTTTCAGCCGAGCAATGCTCGGTCAACCAGGTACTTATAATAATTAGGGAAAACATCAACAAGTTTATTTTAATAAATTAGCATAAAAATTTTACAGCATTTATTTTTCAATGGGGGTTGGCCCTTTATATCTACGGGGCCCTGGGCTGTAGCCCAAACAACCTTGATATAGATCCGCCCCTGGATGGGATTATGTTGTTCTTGTGACGAAACTCTGCTAGGTGTTTGACCACAGCTCACCTGATGTTAAGTGACGGTGTGGTTGAAGATGGTAAAGCACACCTAGCCTGGAATGGAACTGGCTCATAAGTGAGGCTGCCGGAACACACTGTTAGTTGCTTGGCGACAGATTTTCAACTCTCGTGTGGTAGCTAGCCAGCCGAGTACTAGAGAGTACCCTACCACCGCGCTATGGTTTCCTTATGATGTTTTCCTTCACCGGCAGCTCAAGCACATTGTTGGGGTTTGAACACACGCCCTTCGGCGGGTGAACCGACCGCTAACCACTGAGCTATCATCGCTACAAACACCAAGCTTGTTGACCTACTTAACTTCTGCCTAGTTTGAGACCAATACTACAAGGAAGAGTAAGAAATAAAACAATTATTAACTTGCAATAAGTATTACTCGACTATAATTTCCGTTTTCATTTAGAAAAAAAAAAAGAAATCTTCAGGATCACATATCTACTGCGATTTTCTACGTCTTAAGAACTAACAAATCAGGAGAAACGCCAAGTCATTACCTTATATCTACACTTAATCCCATAAGGCCCCTTGGTGTGGAAACTTGAGTTGTCGTTGGGAAAAACAGTATTTTTTTTTAACCCAGCAGACCCCTTTTTCTACCAAGAAGCCGTACCGTATGGACAACACTGACCGAAATTTGTTGAGCCAACTAATCAGACCATTAAAAAAAACAACTAAAATTACTTATTACAGAAATGTCTACTGGATTATCATAAAAAAAACATAGAAGCTACATTTTTCAAAAAGCAATAATTTTGAATTTCTAATTATAAAAATCTGATTTATATTGTAAAATGTGTATGTTTGTATGTGTTTATGTTACTTTGCCATTTAATGAATTTAGATAAAATTTGGTACATACATTAAAACAGAAAAAGACAAGAGCCAAATACTGTCAAAAAAATAAAATTCTAAAAAAGTTATTTTGTTTATGATATTTTTCATTTATGGTTATTATGGATTAATATCTGTCAATTTCTTAAAAGCCATACGTACTCTCAGAAGTAATACAATAATTTTGAAATAACCAGCCAAGTGCAAGTCGTGGTCAGCCATTTTTTTTTAAATTGGCGAACACGCTACGTGCCTTCTAATGGTAAGTGGTCACCGTCGCCTATGGACTGACAATACCCGGGGCATTGTCAGTGCATTGCCTACATTCAAAAAACCTATTCAACCTTTAAAAAAAAAAATGAAAGATAGATTTCTTATTGTAAATATGTATATCCAGAACCCTCAGTGCGATAGTTCGACTTGCATTTGGCAGGTTTATTAACTATATTAATTAAATGTTTACATTAAAAGCCTTGAATAAGAAACGATGGATTACAAATGTCCATTATTTTCTAAATAATAAAACAGATTACGAATCGTCTACTTGCGACGACAGTGTGACATTTCGAATTATACGGTTTTACTTTTTACTGGTAATCTGAATCGCGATCTCGCGTTCTATCTCCAAAACGGGATATTTTTTTCTACAATAAACAACAAAGAAAAGAGAAAAAAGGCAAACACGATATAGCGCTATCTCGTTCGGTGATCTAGCTGGCTTCGACACAGTGACAGTTCAGTTGTCAGCTAACCTTCGAGGTGTGAAATGCTCTAGGTTTTCATGAAAAATGTGACATCACGCGGATACCACGTATTAAACGTCAATTTCCACATCATACACGTGATGAATAAATTTACCACTAAATTTACCACTTTTTATTTGGAACAATGTGATAAGTTTTTTTCAAACTCTATAATGTTGTTAATTTACTTCTAAATGTGTTTTTTCTTTTTGATATTTCATTTCAACATTATACTCTAATCACTTCATACATAATAAAGCTATCTTGATAACAATTTAAGAGTTATGTTCATAGAAAATTTTAAAAGCCGTCTTCTGTAATATTATGTTTTTTGAGATGTCACACTGTCGTCGCAAGTAAACGAAATGTGAAGTAATGACACATACATACTAAACACGAATTGAATTGAGAACTGTCCTCTTATTGGAAGTCAGTTAGACAAATAATGATTCACACAAACCAAGACCTAAGGTCGATTTCAAAACACACTAAAAAATAATTATTTAACCTTATTTTTGGTTCATTTCATAATCATTCTATAACTATTTATTTTCGATTTAAATTTAATAATAAGTACTTATTAATAAAATAAATGCTTCATAAAATTACATTCTAATATTTAATTAAAATAAGAAAGTAACCATAATTTCTAAAAACCTATTTACCTACTTTAGATAGCAGACAATTTTTTAACTAATCATTTTTAACAATGAGATTAAAATAAAAAGATGTGTTTTTACTGACGAATTACTTACTATATCCATATATGCCATGCACAATTTTAGAAAGGATTCTATATTGTTTACAAATCCCTTACAGATTGCTTCTCGATATCATATCTAGTAATTTAGTTCATCAAAACGACTTAATCGCGCACAGAATACAAAAAAAAAAGTTTTTTTAAAATTTATTGTCACCTATTTAGATAAATAGAAACTCTTTGCTGTGCACACCAAACACAGAAAAAAGGAATTTGAGCTAGTGCCACAACTGGCGCCTTTATCGCTAAGAGCGATCTCTTCCAGGCAACAAAGAATGGAAAACACGATACATCTTAAAAACAGACGGGAGATATTATAACTTTTACTAGGCGTATTTAATATCAGCTGGTAATTATGGGTGTTGTTGAAACGTCAATTTAAATTTAAAAAACATGTAGATACGCGATTGAGTCCTTGTAAAATTCAATTATGTATTCGAATAATAATTTCGAACTGTAAACTGTAACCTAATATGAAAAGAAAGATCCACAAAAAAATGCCTTGCTGAGTTTGTTGCCGGAGTCTTCTCAGTTGAAGTGTAATTACGAGCCGGCGGTAGATTCAAACATGTAACTTAACGTTCATAAGTGCCTTACCAGGGCCTAAACTGAATAAATTACTTTTTGATTTTTTATTTTGAATAGGGGAAGTTTTTAAAGTAATTCTATGACTTTTTGTGTAAATTAACGTGAATCAAAAAGCTGCCATGTTAAAGTGGGAATGGGCTGGACACTGCAGAATGCCAGTGGAGCTACGGGCGAAACTCGGCTGGCTAGCTACCACCCGTAAGTTGGAAATCTGTCACGAAGAACGTGTGTTCCGACAGCCTCACTTAAAAGCTAGTTCTATTCCAGGTTAGTTGTGTTTACCATCTTGGAACACACCGTTCTTTAACATCAAGTGAGCTGTGGTCAAACATCTAGTTCCTGTCAACCATAAAAAAGCCATAACCGACTTGGTCCCGGAGGTAAAACGGTCACCAGGCCGGCTAGAAGACGGTGGAAAGATGAACGCATGAGAATTGCACTTCAATAGCAATAGAGAGACATGGAAAAGGTGTCTTTGTTCAGCAGTGGGGCAAGATGGATTAAAAAAAAAGTGTAAATTGACGTTTAAAGTGCTAGTCTTTTTTTCTGACATGTGATTTTTTTACTGGGGTATATTTCATATTTGAAATTTCAGATAAAACACATTTTTTACGGTTGACATGCTAGGTGTTTGACCACAACTCACCTGATGTTAAGTGACGGTGTGGTCAAAGTTGATAAACATATCTAACCTGGAATGGAACACATTAACAATTTTTATTTACTTTTAAGTTTATATGGCATTATATTAAATTTTCTTTGTAAGAAGTAATGTTTATTAAGATCACGTCTTTGAAGTTACGAAACACGATATTGAAAAGCTGCCTGTAAGATTTTTGTTTAAATTAGATTAACCCTGTATTGCGACTTTTGAATATACAGTTTGTTATAAAATACTTTCTAGTTTGTATCTATCTTCACAGCCTTAAGCCAAAAACCAGAGTGTTTGCCAAAAAAATAAATTATTTTTAAAAATAAATAAGTTCCGCGAGTGCTTTCCCTTGAGCGTGGTAGTTATTTATACCCAAATCAATTTTGCCAAATTAATTATTAAAATAAAATTCATTTGAATTTCAGTGCGGTGTTCTAATAAAAAATCTAATTGTAATATAAATTAACACATTAGTTTTTTTTTAAGTGTACTGTTAAAAACAGAAAAATTATCGACAAAGAAAACGCATTATATGTAAGTGAAATGTTCTAAATGAAGTAATGACCAAAGCAAAGACCAAATTAATTATAATTTTAAAGAAAAAATACTTTTAAGTTGAACACAACCGCAAGGCGTGTCATGAATGTTCTTTTAAACAAGCTTTTATTCATTTCTTTGACAATAAGTTTTAAAATAATTATATGACGTTATCCATTGGTCCAATAATAATTGAGATATGACTTGATGGTTATCTGTGTTTTAAGTAATCGATAAAAAAAAAATGGAAAGTAATTTTAACGGGTTTTTGCAGTGATGAACATCGATGTACATTGTACCAATGAAATTATATTTTAGATTTAAAAAAAAAAACAGAACTGCCAAAAAGAGAAATTAGTCGTTTGTCGTTAAGGTAATTTATTAAAAAAAAAAAAACCATCCAAGTGCTAATCGGACTCGCGCAAGAAGGGTTCCGTACCAATATCTATAAAAACCGCAAAAAAATAATGTCTGTACCCTTAAATATTTATTTTATTCTGTTTTTTAGTATTTGTTGTTATAGCGGCAACAGAAATACATCATCTGTGAAAATTTCAACTGTCTATCACGGTTCATGAGATACAACCTGGTGACAGACGGACAGACAGACAGACGGACGGACATCGGAGTCTTAGTAATAGGGTCCCGCTTTACCCTCTGGGTACGGAACCCTAAAAATAAGCATTTTTTATGTCAAATGTAAAAGCTTGTTTTTATATGAATATTATGTTAACATTGCATTTGGTATAGGTACTTGTAATGGTTTCTGATGCGTAATTTATGTCGATTTTAATTAACTATTTTTAACAGTTACACAAAGAGCTAACAAAAACATTATCAATGCGTTTGATGTAAAAGTATCAGGATTAATGAACCGAAGTCTTTTTGAGAAGTTACTTAACACATTTTTCATGTAAGGTTACATTATAAAAGTCATTTGTGATTCTTTTTTAAAATGATTCAATATACTGGCATAGCAAAAAGTAAAAAGCAAAAATTGTTATGCATCACCTCCTAGAAGAAACAGTGCTTGCACTGTTTATGGTTGTTACTTGTTAGTGTTGAATAACATGATGGAAATTATTGTCAAATAATTTTATGTTTCATTAATAGTAATTCTGAATATTTTGCATTTGCATTTGTTGGCAGTTATCTATTACCATTGGACGAACGTCTTATTCGTTATACTTATTGCCTTAAAAATATAATTAACTAAATCCCAAAAAATCACTCAAAGCTGCAAAAAGGCAATTAGTTTTATAAAACAGAGACGTCAGCCGAGAACGGTTTATGGATAATTATCTATTCTTGACGTGAGCATTGCCACAGATAAGTTTTTTTTTTTTAAAAACATTCCAGGCATGCCACGTTCACTAGGTGGAAAGTGTGGATGTGAGAGAAGACAGCATATTTGCATGAAGGGATTTTTAATTGAACAACCCTTGATTCTATTTTAAAAAGTTTGTAGTCGGTTTTAGTTGACATATACATACATACTTATTAAAAAGGTTGTAAAAAGAATGCAATGTCAATAAATTTATAGTTGTCATTGTCAGCTAAAACTTTCGAAATTCAATTCACATCGGTTAGGAGTGATTACATACAAAGCATTTGAGTTTAGGTTAGCTCTTTTCGGTGACTTACCATGCACTTTTTATTTCCTAGGAATAATATGTAAATTATATGTATCTTTTGGCAAAGCCACACACGCTGGCTTTTGTTTTAGGTCCTCCATATTCTCAGCCCTGACATCGAAATGCTGTATGATATTCGCAAACATCGTAAACGACATCGTCGTAACTAACGTCTGCCCAATACACGTCCTCTTCCCAATGCTGAAAGGTAGAAAGTGTGGAATATTCTTTTTAACAGACAAAACTTCCTGCTCCACTTCGGAAGTGCGCCTCCCCCAGTTCCTTTCGCTGTCGGATTCCATCCCAGAGTCGCAAAGGGAATTGCGACGCACCCTAATTTTGCTGCGTTCCAAAAATCTGGTCGGATTAAACTTTTCCGGTTCATTCCAATAATCCTTTGACATGTTTAACACATAATTATTGATGAACACAATTGTATCTTTTTCGATACCATAACCAGAAATTGTGGCATGTTCTGTAGCTACGTGTGGAACTATCGGAGACGAAGCGTATCGAAGGCATTCTAAAATCGTTGCTTCAGTGTACGGCAAGCTGTTTCGATCTTCTAAAGTGACAGCTCGCTTGCCTTTGGTAACATACTCAATTTCCTGTCTCACTCTCCTCCCTATATCAGGATCTCTCGCCACAGCAGTGAGGCATAGCATAACCAAGTTCCCAACAGAAGAATGCCCCCCCAAGAAGTCTTCGAGCATAAAAATAATAGTGTTCCTATCCACGGAAGGATCGTCCCGCAAAACTCTAAGTAGACCATCTAAGAAATCTTTTTCAGGTTCATCGACGTCCAGTATCACCTCTCTCTGGTCGACGATGTTGGAAAGAATGAAAGAACGTATTTCCTGAGACCAATTCGAAAGCTTATCCATGTGCTTCTTGTAAAACGGCGAGAGCCAAGGCAGAAAGTCTACGGCGTAACCCTGATTGATTTCCCAAAAGATTTCATCGAAGTTATCTACGACTTTGTTGAACTGGGTATCGTCGTCATCGAACCTGATGCTGCACATGTAGTGGGTGAACATGTTCATAGCTGTTCTCATGAGGATCGGCTTGATGCTGATGGCTTGGTCGGTGGTTTTGGTGATTTTGTTGAGGGTTTCGATGAGTTCTATGGACTCGAAGGTGGCGATGGAGCCGATGCGGCTGAAGTTTTCGGTGTGCTGCTTGGGGCCGCAGTGCCGACGAGCGAGGTTGCGACGACGGGTTTGAAGGTTAGACCAGTCACAGAGGGCCAGCGCTGGGGACAAAGAGAGAGGAATGGTTAAAGAAAGTTGACTAAAGATTGTATGCTATTTAAAAAAAAAATTGTCAGGCTGTCTCTGATACACCTGATGTTGAATAATGTTAATGTTAAAATGTTAAATAACGTTAAATGTTAAATAACGGTGTGGTCGAAGATCGTAAACTTACCTAGCCTGGAATGAAACAGGTTCCAAGCAAGGCTACCGGAACACACCGTCAGGTGCTTGGCGCCAGATTTTAAACTTGGGTGGTAGCTAGCCAGTCGAGTACTACAAAGATTCTCCCGGCAATAACTTAGGATACTTTCATAACGTGAGATATGTTAAACCAGCTGGGTGTTTTGAAATCAATTGAATAAATAATCGATAGAACAAGGTCTGTGCGCTTTGTGAAACAAGCTTTCTTTTCAAACACATTATGAACTTATATTATGATTCTGTCGCCCCCTGAAGCTGCCGTCCGGTGGAGTTTTGCTACCCACTAGATCCGGGGCTGACATGCATACTTCTTTTTTGGCGTCGCCACAGTCGGGTAAGACCGTCTTAACAACAGTGATTTGTTATTCCGGCGATATTAGTCTAAAAATGGCTAACTAAGAATTATTAGAAACCTAAGTACTGCTTAACTATGTCAGTGAGTTTAGGTGTTGTGTCAATCTACGAACTCAATATAAAATGATACAGTATTACAATTCACTACAAAATTATTTTAATATCTTTGCTTTTCTATCTTTCCTTTTTAACCCTTGCTATAATTTGACTTAATGATGTTACAATATGTGTTCTTCAGTCACGTGTTTGCCATTCTTGGTTGTCCGAAAGGGATCGCTTTTAGCGATAAGGCCGCCGCAGCTTCAAGATTCTTTTAATTTTTCTGTATGTGCCTATTATGTGTTTGTGTTTGACAGGCTAGGTGTTTGACCACAGCTCACCTGCTGTTAACTGACGGTGTGGTCGTAGATGGTACACTTAGCCTGGAATGTAACTGGCTCCCAAGCGAGGTTAGGAATACACCGTTAGGTACTTGGCGGCAGATTTTTAACTTGAGAATGGTAGCTAGCCAGCCTCAAGTTTTTTCACCTTCAACGGCAGCTCAAGCTCACTGATTTTTTAAATACGGATAAGTTACAACTCGCCTGATGCTAAGCGATGATATGTTCAAAGATGAAGCACGCAGACTTAAAAGATATTAACTTATAGCATTGGTGTTATCAATAAAGTATTTGATACATAATCAGTCTGACCTTGTAAAGATTCAGATCATATCTCAGGAATCAAGGAAGCCTGTTTCATTCCTTGGCCGTACGGATGAGAAACGTTGGGGTATGAACCCACGTCCTTTATCTCTCGAAGAAGACTGCCAAATGAGCTTACAGGGTATTCTACCAACATGACTTTGGTGTTATTGTATAGTAAAAAAAGTATGAATGTGTGCTACTGGATTGGTTTATACGGTTTGTCTTTAGGCTCGACAATCACGCGAACGAATCTCAAATTACATCAAAAATATTACACATGGTATATTGTGCTGCTGGCAATGTATACATTCAGGATACAATGATTTTGACCAATTATATAGTTCCAGCGAGTACTCGATATGAAAATAGATATACTAATGTATGTAGGTAGAAAATGGATGTAAATTTTAGTGAGTAGTTTTTTTTTGTCCAGGGAAAATACCTAATGTATACCACCGGCCCTGGGGCGGGCACAGTGGTTATGTGGGACTCTCCGTCCTAATAACGGCCTACCCACTAAAAACCCTGGAGTGTTCCACCTCGGCGCTTGTGTTGAGGCTACGGGCACGCTTTCGCACTCTTCCGCGGCAAAAAACCTAGCCTAGCTTAGTGGTTAGCGGTCGGTACGCATGCCCAAGTATGTGGTTTCAAACCCCAACAATAAGCTTGAGCTGCCGGTGAAGGAAAAAATCGTGAGGAAACCATAGCGTGGTGGTAGAGTACTTTCTAGTACTCGGCTGGCTGGCTACCACCCTCAAGTTGAAAATCTGCCGCCAAGCATCTAACGGTGTATTCCGGCAGCCTCACTTGAGAGCCATTTCCATTCCAGGTTAGGTGTGTTTACCATCTTAACCACACCGTCACTTAACATCAGGTGAGCTGTGTGTCAAAAACCTAGCCTGTCAACATTAAAAAAAAGAAAACTCGTTGGTCCTTCTTGAGACACGGAAAATACACGCACACAAATATGTTAATTGTGTGCGTGTAGTTTTAGTGTACGACAAGATTGGCAAGTTGAAGTCTTCGTGTATTTTCTATACTGGCAACAATATATAACGGTAACTTTTTTTGTAATCTTTCTCAGCGAGGTTTAGGAATATAATAGTATGTTGATGAAAATATACATTTTGAGAATATAAGAAAATTGATGTATCCTATTTTAAGAAACGAGTATTATGAATGGGTATGCGTGAGACATTTTGAGAAACGAAGATTGTGAAACAAAGATATTATGAGAAACGAGCGTGATGCGAAAGAGATATTTTGAGAAACAAACATTATGCGAATAAAACAATTTGAGATAGAAACATTATGCGAAAAAGAAGTTTTTCGAAACTATAATTATGCTAAACAGACATTTTTCGAAACAAACATTTTAATACGACCAATATATTTTGAGAAAAAAAATCAAACATTATGCGAAAGAGAGATTTCGAGAAGAAAACATTATGAGAAAAATAAGTTTTGTAATGGAATTGACACCGGAACACAGTAACTTTAACACAATTGTTGGCAACATTAAGGCTAATAATTAAAATAATAAATAAAATAATAATATAAAATAAATAATACCTAGACAATGTTGATAATGCCATTAATTATATCCCGTAACATAGGTATAGGAACTAATTAACCAAAACAAGTGTCAAATTTCAGTTTTGGCAATGCTGACCTACTTTTGAGAAGGTTTCCACGAATATATAGATACGTAAGCAAAAATAATATCGACGCGTGGATTCTAGTTTTTGAACTCACGCACTTTACATTTTTGAAAACCGACTGCGCAAAAAGGAGACACGATTTTAGCACTCTACGAATGATTTATTATGTACCTATTTTTAGAGCTACTATTTCTTTAAAGAGATGAGCAAAACAATCTCTTGATGGTAAGAGATAACGCCTGCCTGAGAAACAAAACATAGTCCAAAGCATCGCTGCTTTGACACCGATTAGTGGTATTGTAGCGATGATAGCTCAGTGGTTAATGCGGTCGGTTCGCACGCGGAGGTATTGGGTTCAAACCCCAACAATGAGCTTGAGCTGGCGGTGAAGGAAAACAGCGTGAGGAAACCATAGCGTGGTGGTAGGGTACTCTCTAGTACTCGGCTGGCTAGCTACCACCCTCAAGTTGAAAACAAGCCGCAAAGCATCTAACAGTGTGTTCTGAGAGCCAGTTCCATTTCAGGTTAGGTGTGTTTACCATCTTCGACCACACCGTCAGCTGTGATCTAACACATAGCCTGTCAGCTATAAAATAAAACAATTATCGTCACATAAATGTTTGTACTAGTTGGAATCGAACCCACGCTCTACAGCTCTTGAAGCAAATATTCTACCTAAATAAGGTTACAATTTAAAAAAAACTCCATGACCTAAGCCCAAACACGGCTAGGATTTAGGTTTAAACATCAAACTACTGGATCGATTATGAAATGTTTTTGGGGCCCAATCTGAAAGATATCCTTTCAAATGACAAGGAGTTGTACCTTCCGTCATCAGCTCACCTGAACAACTCACAGGAACATGAGTAGCGGTCTATGTGAGGCTGTAATATTTAAACAATTATCCACTAACTCCTGATACAGGTTATTGGCGGGAACGCGGAGAGAGTCGTGTCGCCCCATTGTATTTTTTTCCAAAACTAGTGTTTTCTCGAGTGTTTATGTATAAAAATAGTGGTATTTTATTCATAAAGTGCCGAATTACAATCGTGAGTGTGGGAAAGTGATATAATGCGGTGAAACATGACTTTCGTGTTGCTTCCAAAACTCCATCGAAGCTTATAATAAAGTCACCACTACCTTACTAAAGCATTCAAATTCAAGTCCAGTCAAATCTAGTCAGATTTGACTGGACTTGACTAATACTGGACTTTGACTATAAAGAAGCTGGAAACTGAAGACTGCACACAAAATATAGACACATTGAAACTGGCAGAATGCACAGAGAGCGATGCCAAGAAGAAATAATAATAATAACTCCTAATAGCTAAGGAGTTATATTTCCTATCATCAGCTCACCGACATGAGATGAGATGCAAATACTTGAATAGTTTAAAAAAATATATAAAACACATAATGCGTCCCTATATTATTTTTAATCACATCCTGACTTGGTGCTGTTGGTCCAGGCGCCTTCGAGTAATCGTGGGACATACATTAAAAAAAAAAAAAGATTCCGACGAATTGGGAACCTCTTTTTATGCCAAAAACCTCCTTTTTTGGTTAAAAGTAATAAAAATTCGAATATTATATTGGCAAAATCCCCCCCAGGAGGAGGCCTATGTCCAGCAGTGGACGACCTATAGCTGATGAAGTGAAGTGAATGAATTTGTGTACATTTATTACTTCTGCCCTAAACGTTAGATGTCATTCATGATGTTTATTATATAACCAAATCAATTTTGAATTCAGTTGAATGAAAGCTGAATGAAATAAGTGTTCGGATTACGTCATCTTTTTATGTACCACAGATTATGTTACAATACTATTATCTACCGAATAGTAAATTAGAAATGTATAATGTATTCTTTGTTGTTATTGTGTTTTCATTATGATTCTAGTTTGCTGATTCGGTATGTAAAGTTTTTTTGTATATAATTTTTACAGAAAGTTTTTTTTTTTTTATAGCTGACAGGCTTGGTGTTTTGACTACAACTCACCCGATGTTAAGTGACGGTGTGGTCTAAGATGGTAAAGCACACCTAGCCTGGAATGGAACTGGCTCTCAAGTGCGGCTACCGGAACACACCGTTAGATGCTTGGCGACAGATTTTCACCTTGAGGGTGGTAGCTAGCCAGCCGAGTACTAGAAAGTACTCTACCACCACGCTATGGTTTCCTCACGATGTTTTCCTTCACCGACAGCTCAAGCTCATTGTTGGGGTTTGAACCCACGCCCTTCGGCATGCGAACCGACCACGCTAACCACTAAGCTATCATCGCTATAAAACTTACATTACTATAAACTTTATTTTATGAAACTAATTGAAATATTTTGGCTTTCCATTGCGGTTTTTAATACGTTTTCAAACTTTTTAGCGATTACGTCATAATGTGAACTGTATATACACACACACTACACACGTAACTGAACACGTAGTGTTTGATCTGAGATATATACGTATATTGCCATGTAGAACAAAAAAGTATATTTGGCAATTTTGACACATTCAATTGACATAAAGTAAACAAATCTTATATCATACATAGCCTCATAAAAGCGATATCAGAGTCCGAGTAACGTTTAATGCAAAATTATTCTTATGTATCATCATCAATTATGTATTCTATATTAAATTATGTATCAATGAAGCGAAAAACAACTCGCAGTACGTGTATGGAAGAGGTTATTATGGCTGCCGTTGACTTGACATTGACAGATTATGTTTTGGTTTGCCGTTGCTTTTTTTGGCACCGAAAGTAGCTCTATACAGCCTACTATGTGACGTCAATTGAAAGTCAAGTTTATTTTATGTATTTAAATAAAATATATAAAATCACTTAGTAGTATTGTATATTATCAGGAATGTAACAGTGTTACAGAGCTGTTGAGACTAACCGTCGAAAGTCTCAAAGTAATGAGCGCCAAAGCAGCGAAGCCCTGGATTTTGTTTTGTTACTCGAATTTCTGTGTATCGCTGCAATGGTCATGGACAAGTATTATCTCTTAAAACTCAGTGTTTCGTTCGTCTCATTACCTTTAGACAAAATAAAAAAGTATAGAAGTATAAGTTCTATACATTTTGTTTTTAGATTAGCATATTAGTTAGGTTTGCAGTATAGATAATACAATATTTTATTAATAAGACCTTTATAAGTAACTAGCGGCCCGCTCCGGCTTCGCACTGGTATAAACCTCAAAAATAACAGTATTTCAATGGATGTTATTATACATATAAACCTTCCTCTTCAATCACTCTATCTATTAAAAAAACCGCATCAAAATCCGTTGCGTAGTTTTAAAGATTTAAGCATACATAGGGATATAGGAACAGAGAAAGCGACTGTTTTATACTATGTAGTGGATAGTGATGTAGTGAAGAGAAGCTACAATTGAAAAATCTATTTAAAAAAATGACATTAAAATTAATTATTATTTTGTTTTGTAAAACAAGGTTTTTTATGATTGATAGGCTAAGTGTTTGACCACAGCTCAATTAAGTTACGGTTAAGGTCGATGATAGTAAAGCAAACTTGGCCTGAAATGGGATTGGCTCTCAAATGAGAGTGCCGGAACACACCGTTAGCTGCTTGGCGGCAGATTTTCAACTCTCGTGTGGTAGCTAGCCAGCCGAGTACTAGAGAGTACCCTACCACCACGCTATGGTTTCCTCACGATGTTTTCCTTCACCGACAGCATAAGCTCACAATTGTATATACAGGGCTGTGAGCTTGGGGTATACAAATCCGAAAGGCCTTCTTCGTTCTCATAATTTTGAACAACATATCCTTTGTGCACAATTGTGAAATCGTGAAATAAAATATAGACGCAATCGCATCCCGAAAAAAAAACTCGCGTGGGATCACCACGCCGACACGCAGCTATATTAATAATGCCATTATAAAATGCAAAAGATACTGCTAAAATGGTCAGTGATTGAAACGCGCTGCAACTGACCGTATATGAAGTAAAATTGTAATTAAATCCATTAAAAATAAAATAAAAAAAAGGAAATTCTTCAAACCAAAAACAAATAACATAGTACTGGCCACTTCAGTGAAAAAAAAATTAAATTAATTTAAAAAAAAAGAAATCAGTGTTTTTTTTTTTTTTTTTTCTCTTTCTTCTTGGCATCGCACTCTGTGCATTCTGCCAGTTTCAATGTTTATATATTTTGTGGGTAGTCTTCATTTTTCAGCTTCTTTATCATTTATAGGTACAGTCAAAGTCTAGTCTTGGTCAAGTCCAGTCGGTCCCAGTCAAATTAAGTCATGCCTTAGTAAAGTAGTGGTGACTTTACTATAAGCTTCTGGATGGAGTTTTGGAAGCAACACGAAAAGTCATGTTTAACCACATTATATCATTCTCCCACACTCGCGCTTGTAATTCGGCACTTTATAAATAAAACACCACTATTTTTATGCATAAAAGCTCGAAAAAACACCAGTTTTAGAAAAAAATACAATGGGGCGACACGACGCTCACCGCGTTCCCGCCAAAACTCGAAATCAGTGTTGCTAGCTTGCGGAATCTCAAATAGAAGCTTTGGCGCGAACGCGAGAGAAAAGGTTTCGTGTTATTAATTATTATAATTTTTGTGTTTATGTACAAAAAAGTGTTTTACATAAATACAGTATTTAATTTATAGTGCGTGAGTGAGAAAGTGATATAATGTGGAGAAACACGACTTTTCGTGTTTCTTGCAGGTTTTTGTTGAAGCTTATAGTAAGTATTTATTTATTTTCTGGCTGACAGGCTAGTTGTTTGACCACAGCTCACCTGATGTTAAGTGACGGTGTGGTCAAAAATGGTAAAGCACACCTAGCCTGGAATGGAACTGGCTCTCAAGTGAGGATGCCGGAACACACCGCTAGATGCTTGGCGGCAGATTTTTCAACTAGAGAGTGGTAGCTAGCCAGCCGAGTACTAGAAAGTACTCTACCATCACAATGTTTTCCTTCACCGGCAGTTCAAGCTCATTGTTGGGGTTTGAACCCACGCCCTTTGGCATGCGAACCGACCGCGCTAACCATTGAGCTATCATCGCTACAAATACAGTTTAGAATACTACAGTTTATTACCTGCATTAATATGTAGAATACTTTTTATACAGCAAATTGAACAAACTTTTTGTTAAATACCACGCGGATGAAGAATTCAGTGCGTTTTTTTTTTAATTTACGCGTAGGCAAGTGCCTTATAATGCTGAACATACATCTAGGTGGACATGCGGTCGAATTTTTAAGGTCATTCGCAGATTTCTTATACCTACTAATTTTTTTGTTGTGTATGTTTTTGAGATAAGTGCGTTGGTACTGACTTACCCTTTTTTTTAAATTAGGTAACGATTGATGATAAACAATAAAGTTATGCATTTTTTTACATATTGTACCTTTTTTAATTACCCGACTGCCAAGGAAGGGTTATGTTTTTCGCGCGTATCTTGTATGAATGTAATTTTCTCTATTACCTCGTATCTTCCAAACGGCCGAATGAATTACGCCAATTAGTGTATCGTTAGATTCGTCTCAATAACCCAAGTGACCATAGAGGGTGGTTTAAAAAAATCAAGATGGTTGATTTTTGGCGCGAAATAATAATAAGTTAATTTAAAAAAAAAAAAAAACTACCCTATGAAGTAGGGTAAACAAAGGCAATTAAAAGAGGATTACAAATTTATACCTATATAAGTTATATTATGTTTAAATTTAATTAGGAATAATAAAATTGTTCAAAACGTTTTTTCCTTTAATTATAGCTACATATTTTAATCGCTGTCGGTAGATTATTATATAGTACCTGTTGGACCGAGCTTTGCTCGGCTGAAAACACGGATAAAACGACGTTTTCTAAAAATGAAACCTAGCTAGATCGATTTATCGCCCCCGAAAACCGCTGCATACTGAATTTCATGAAAATCGTTGGAGCCGTTTCCGAGATTCAGAATATATATATATATTTAAAGATATAAGATAAGTATACATAGATTTTTTAAACTCTTGTTATATATCAACAACTTTTTGATAAAATTTTAAGATACTACTACTTCCTACTATCCTAACTATAATATTATAAATGCGAATGTGAGTTTGTTAGTTAGTTACGCCTTCATTCGTAAACTGCTCAACGGTTCTGGGTGAAATTTTGCATGTAGGTAGTTTAAGCCCTGGAATAAGACATTGGATACTTTTCATCATCATCATCATCCACGCGTTAGTATAATATTATAATTGTGAAAGTTTGTGAGGTAGGATGGATGCTTGTTACTCTTTCACGCAAAAACTACTGAACGAATTTAGATGAAATTTGTCTCAAATATTATTATTATAATATTATATTTCTTTATTTCAGATCATGTCCGTGGAATTACATTGAAACATAAACGAAAAATAAAATTAAAATTAAAACTATAATCAAAATTAAAATTTAAAGTAAAATCAACATCAAAATTAAATAAAATTAAAATTACCTCAATCTAAACTTTAGCTGTAATCTATATAGTTTATGATCTGGATTAACATATAAGATATTTTTTATACTGCAAACTGAACAAATAAAAATTCCACGCCGACAAAGAAATAAAAATATCAAAGAACATTTTATACAGCGCCATCTAGCCTTAAACAAAGCCAAGCTTATATTATCGGGACCAGAGAACTGCTAGAATACATACTTATGGTTACATAAATGTTTGTCCTGGTGGGAATCGAGCCTACACCCTACAGCTCTTGAAGCAGATATTTTACCGAATGACAGGACAGTCGATATATTATACAGTTCCATTCCAGGCTAGGTGTGCTTTACCATCTTCGACCACACCGTCACTTAACATCGGCTGAGTTGTGGTCAAACGCCTAACTTGTCAACCATAAAAAAACTACGAGTATATAACATAAAATAAGTTACACTAACTAAATTAATATGTTGTTGTCGGATACCAAACAAGGTGTATACACTGCTCTGCAATTAAGTTGAACGAAGCAAGTGTTCCGATCTAGTGCCTAATATTAAATGTAACAGGTAACACTAGTGTGTTATACTATAGGCTAAGTGTGTTACCATCTTCGACCACACCGTCATTTAACATCAAGTGAGCCGTGGTCAAACTACATAGTTTGTCAAGACAATAAAAAAAAATTAACTCTATTTCGTACGAACAAAAAATAATCTCATTACATTGTTCGTATGAATTCACGGCTAAATACTATCTTTTCTTGTTGAGAAATGCTCGTAAAGTGCATTGATGTGTATGTAACTTGGCAAGGACAGGGTAAGTCGATTATTAAAAATTGTACAGAGATATTATAAATTTAGTGTTTGAGTACTAAAGTCAAACATTGAAGAACAACGTGAATAACAAATTTTGATTTGCCAAAAAAAAAACAGATAAATGTTTTTTTTGGTAGTCAGCTTTTGTATTATTACTTTTAATATTCCGGTTGGTAAAAAAACTATGCACATTTAGCCGAATGCTAATTAATTGGATAGCATTGATGATTTTCCCGTAAATTATTTACTGTCATCAAACAAATTGTTGCTCGGTATGTTTTAAGAGTGACACTTGCCTTTAACTTTATCGGTAGTAATTAAAAAAATATATGTTAAATATACGATAATAAGTTTAGTATAGTGTGCCGTGGTGGTGCCGGCGTAAGAATAGTACTCCACCCTCTCTCCCCGTGGTCGCCGTAAGAGTCGGCTAAGGGATGTAATCCGGAAGATGGGCAGCAGCGTCTTCCTTGAACAATCACACCTAACTGCGCTCGCCAACCCGCCTGCCAAGCGTGGCGAGTATTGGCAAAACACCCCAGGAGGAGGCCTATGTCCAACAGTGGACGTGCTATGGCTGATGACGTGAAGTTTAGTATAGACCCGAGAGTCAGTTTTCATCTTGGCAAGAAGCACGCTCGTAGACATCATCGAAATAGCGGTCAAACCCAAGCCGATTATAGTTTAAAAAAAAAGTGAACAGCCAATAAAATTTGGCAATATTTAGTAGTAAATTGCGCCTTGCCATCTCTAGTAGGGATGAAAAACATATAAAAAGAAACAAATAAAAAAATGCATTAAAAATACTCACAATTATTCCTGTCTCCAGCAAACAGCTTGTGAAACCTCATTAAGTCAGGCCTCCCACCGAAAAACTTGCCATTCTGCGTTAAAACCTCCTTGATCAAGTCTAAATTATTGACGATTAGACATTTTTGAGTTCCCAAAGTTAAAGTGTAAATATCCCCCCATTCTTTCGACAACTCTGTAAATGCTTGGAACGGAGATTCGTACTTTCCCAGTAAATGTAAATTCCCAATTACAGGCAACCCAGCCGGTCCCGGAGGCGGTTTTAATGTTTTTGCCTTTTCCCCATTAACGCCAGCCTTTTTCAACGTGACGGTACGCCTCGAAAAGAGTTTGTATACCGCCAGTGCAAAAACGACCAGCACCAAGATGGCACTCATTTTTTTTTCTTAAAAAAGAATTTTTTCGAGTAGCCACACCGGCTTGACAGGGGTTTTGGCGGGACGCGCCTGTGTAACTGCGGGGCGCTTGCGTCGGTACTCCAATTTATACTCTTTTCGCGCGCATTTACATGTTTCATATATTTCAGATTCAATCTCAAATACGTCAGCTTTTTTGGTTTGCCATGGTGATGTATGCTTTATGTCAAATTAGATAGATCATAAATTCATTTGTTTACGATGTCGTGTGTTGTTGTCGCTTCATGGTAATACGTTTTAGCATTAAAGTGATAGAACAGGGAGGTTAGTATGGGAACTATGAAACAATACATAAAAACAAAAGACAGAAAAAACGAAAGAAGCATTTAATCAACACAATACAGGTTGACAATTAAAACAAAATGGTGCGATAGAAAAAAAAAATGCATTAAAAAGTTTCCATTTACTCCCGAAGGTGTCCATGTAAGTGTCAATTTTTTTTCTATCGTATACCTAATAACTGTTCTGTCTGTCTCTGTTTGTGTTACAAAATAAAATTAATTTCTTTCTTTCAAAAACTAACTAATAAACGGTATATAAATTAATGTAACAAATTATGTACATAAAATAATTTAAAAAGACAGGTTTTTATGATAATGTCAATTTTATATTAAAAAAAACTTGTTTTTTTTCTCCTTTGTATTTGGCGTTACACTTGATGTATTTGCCTATGTTAAGTAATTTGACACTTTCAAGTTTTTTAAAATATTTATGATAGGTTCGAGTTTGATAACATCTTGCCTGACATTAGCAAAGACAAACCAAGTTAAAAAAGTCAAAGTCACACAAAATATTCTCGAATATTTGACTTATTCGTAGGTACTAGGTACGTACCGCCGCAGTGCCAGATAGTCTGCCACCAAGCAGTAGTGTGTAAATATTACTGCGTTCCAGTTTCAAGGGTACATTACACGGCGAAACTAACTATCAAATGTCTCAAAGTAATGAGCGCCAAAGCAGCGACGCCCTGGACTTGTTCTTTTATTCTAAACTCTGTGTATCGCTGCAATGGTCATGGACATGCATTATCTCTTACCATCACGAGAGCGTCCAGTTCGTATCAACACTTTTATATTTTAAAAAAAATATGGTCATATGGTCGTTACACAAATGTTGTTCCTGAGCGGTATCGAACCCACGTCCAACAGCTCTTGAAGTAGATACGTTACCAAACGAGAACAGGGCAGTCAATGGTCGATTGCCACAATATATTAATTTGTATATCCCTTATCTGCTAGCGAGATAGCTCAGCGCGGCCGAATGCATAGGTTCAAACCTCAACAATCAGCTTGAGCTGTCGGTGATGGAAACCATAGGGTACCTACTCTCTAGTAGTCGGCTAGCCACCACCCTCAAGTTGAAAATCTACCGCCAAGCATCTAATGTGTTCCGGCAGCTTCACTTGAGAGCCATTCCAGGCTGGTGTTCACAAACTTCGACTACACCGTCAGGCTGTGGTCTTATCTAACATGTCAACAGCAAAAAAAACCGTTAGTTTCGATAGATGTTATACTAGACTCTCTAAGTTGTTATTGTAAAAGTATAATTCGTTCGTTGCAACAGATTTAATATTTAGTCCCTTGAAAAACAATTTAAGGAACGCAGTCCTTGAACGAAGTCTGTGTATGTATCATCGCAGTACTAGATATTCTGCCGCCAAGCAGTAGTGTGTATACATAACTATGAAGGGTACTGCAGCGACATTACAGGGCTGTTGAGACTAACCATCGCAAGTCTCGAAGTGATGAGCGCCAAACCAGCGATGGCCTGGACATTGTTTTGCTACTCAAAGTTCTGTGTATCGCTGCAATGGTCATGGACATGCGTTATCTCTCACTAACAGGGGAGCGTCTCGTTCGTCTCTTTTCTTTGACATAAAAGGAAAAAACGTGCTAATATTTTATGTAATACATGCAAATGGTTGATGATTGGTTCTATATATTATAGTTCTAGAATAACTATTTAAATATTTACAATAACGATACTAAAATATATTGATACTAGCTTTTACCCGCGACCACGCGTGGAATTCAATAAAAAAAATGTTTATTTAGTTCTGAAAATTAACAAAAAGTAAATAATTCTGTAATCATCGTAAAGATATATCTTAACCTTTGGGAACTTAACAGTTTCCGGTATGAAAAGTATCCTATAACAATGTTTGTCCAGATGATAAAACTTCATCCAAATCCGTTCTGCCGTTTTTACGTGATTGAGTACAAATACATAACAACAATAGTATGATGACATTTGTTATACCCTCAGCATAATTTATATAACTTTGCTGTGTTCATGTTTGACAGCAGCACCAAGACACCCAGATTATATCCAACGGGGAACACCCACTAAGGCAGCGCATTCCACTGCCTAGCAGTCCGCACAATGAACATGGAATCAAATAGTTCCGTTCGAGTTATTGGAACGTCGACCACGAAACGATGTCGCTTTTTTGAGCTTTAAGCTGTATGATAGAGTTTCAGATCACTAGAATGGTCCCAATGAACTGCATAGCTTCCGGCTTCCGGTGTTTGAGCTTAGTCAGCTTTTTTGTAAAAAATATTATTTTAATTTCAAGTCTTTTACAGAAATTAGAACTCGTGCATCTTACAACACTGGTTTTGAACGAAGGTAACGTAACTGTTACGGTTATGTTTTACATTTGAATAATTTTAAATTTTAAAGGACATATCGGTCTATTTTATTGCACGGTTACTTACATTGTATAAGATTTTTAACAACGATTACAGAGCTATTGAGACTAACCATCAAATGGGGGTTTTGGCGGGAACGCGGTGAGCGTCAGAATCAGAATCACAATCAGAATATTTTATTGTGTAAAACTGTGTACAATAATTAGATTATAGGTATTATTCATATGCCAGTACTTACAAACAGTCTTGTCCTTGCGGACATACAATAATTATTATAACCACCGAGCACCATTCCAGAAAAAATATCACTTACCTAAGTATTCATTTACAGAGTAAAATGCTTTTTCTTGTAACCAAGCTCGCAACCTATTTCTAAATTTAGTTATAGGCAATGCCTTGATTATGTCAGGCAATTTATTATATAATGTAATAGACATTGTCATACAACTATGTTCATAGCGTGCTGTGCTATTTATGTAGGTTCTTACCAATCTAAACTTATGTCTTTCACATCCTCGTCTATATTTTTCTAATGCTGTGGTATATAAATTTTGATTTTGTTTCACGAAACATGTCATGTCATAAATATATTGACATGGGAGTGGCAGGACTTTCAACAGTTTAAATAGAGGCCTACAGGAATCCAAAGGCGCTGCCCCACATATGGCTCTAATACATTTTTTTTGACACACAAAAGCCTTGTTGACATCAGTTCCTCGCCCCCAGATAATCAAACCATACCTTAAAAGCGAACCAATGTAGCCATGATATGCTATCAGCGCTGTGTCCTTATTTGCAGTTTTGCGTAAGCGATTTAGTACATATACATAACTGTTCATTTTTTTACAAATTTTATCTATATGTTGTTTCCAGTTTAAGTCTTTATCTATTGTCAATCCTAGGAATGATGTTCTATTTACACCTCCTATTAGTTGTCCATTGTAATTAACTTGAAAATTAAGATTATTAAAATTGATGTAACATGTTTTTGATATATTTATTTTAAGATTATTCATGTCCAGCCATCTAACAATTAAATTTATTGTATTATTAATGTCAAGTATATGTTCAGAATAATTAATTATATTGTCCTTCTTAGTTGTTACTACCACAGAAATGTCATCAGCAAATAATACGCATTTATATGGAGTTGTATTAACAATGTCATTTACATATATTATGAACAGCAAAGGTCCTAAAACACAAAGAAAGAGGAAAAAAACCATCAAATGTCTCAAAGTAATGAGCGCCAAAGCAGCGATGTCCTGCACTTTGTTTTTCTGCTCTGTGTATCGTTTTGTTTCAGGACATCTCTGGTATTTATTGCGATTCATGTTAGGCAATAGCTAGAATAGCATATCGTGTGCCTGCGCAATAAGTTCCGCAGTCGCATAGCTTTTTCGTGAGCATCTAACAGATATCGCAATAAGAACACATACACGCATGGTCACACCTACCACCATCTATACTCATATATTGATATATTTCATATTATTATATTGACGTATGTTAAGATTTTGACATTTTAAATGTTATTTTTAAATATGAAAGAAATAATTACCTGTAACTTTGGTAATAAGTTGAAGTTAAAAAAGTAAGAAGTCAAGTTGAAAAATCTGTCGCCAAGCACCTAACAGTGGTCCAACAACCTCACTTGAGAGGCCATTCCATGCTAAGTGTGTTTACAGTGCTACCAAGTTATCTGTGAATTGAAGAGCGTCGCTCCGATCGCTTCGGTGTTGCCGTTCTATGAATAATGGTTAATTATGAGGGATATTTAACCAGTCATCGTTGTAAAGTACAAACAGTCGCCCGCAATCAAATTAAATTGCAATAATTACTAAAATTATGAAAAATAATATGACCGCCGATATAATAAAACTCGAGAACATTTCATGAATCAAAATGTATATTTAAATCTTTTCGTTGTATTTACATTGAAGTCATCATTATCATCATCATCAGCCGTATGACGTCCACTGCTGGACATAGGTCTCTCCCATTGACTTCCACAAAGATCGGTTGGAAGCGGCTCGCATCCAGCGCGTTCCTGCGGTCTTTATTAGGTCGTCTGTCCACCTTAAGCGTGGACGTCCTACGCTGCGCTTGCCGGTCCGTGGTCTCCACTCCAGAACTTTGCAGCCCCATCGGCCATCGGTTCTGCGTGCTATGTGCCCTGCCCACTGCCACTTCAACTTGCTAATCCGTTGGGCTATGTCGGCTACTTTAGTTCGTCTACGGATCTCCTCATTTCTTATTCGATCTCGTAGGGAAACTCCGAGCATAGCCCTCTCCATAGCTCGTTGTGCTACTTTAAGCTTACTAAGCAGGCACATAGTGAGAGACCACGTTTCGTTTTACATTGAAGTCATTGACAACAATAAAACCATACGCTACGCTGTCTTGATATTCCAGGCGTTCTTACTTTGGCAACGGTTTTTTCTGTTTCCTTTACTTCTTTGTCTATTTTCAAAACCTTAAAAAAATATAAAAAATATTAACATTCTTTCATATATTTCCTTTAGCACACCTGTTTACTACATTCGAAGGGTAAAAAATGTTTTTTGTGAAAAAATTATGGCATAACTGGTCACACTAACCTGTAGCGGCAGAAACTCGTTTATATATTTGATTAAATGGAATAATCGGAGCTTGTTGGCGAGCTTCCTCTTCAAAAAAGGCTTTTACCTTTAGAATAATACTCCGGGCATCACTTTTAATCGCTTTCGGCATGACTGAAAGAGAAAATTTACAATATCCAAATACAAACAGAAAATAAACAAACTACATAGCAATTGGGAGTCGAATGAAGTTTTCAACATGGCGGCTGTAGTTCTATTTTCTGCCACTTCACAGATAAGTTGGTAGCACTGTACCATCTAAGATCACACCGTCACATAACAACTGGAGATCTGTCAAATATCAAACCTGTCAACTATAAAACAAAACTTTACCACCTACTTACTTTACGTTTACTACTGAACGAATGATGCATGCCAATTTTTTGTAAAGGAATATTATAGGCATAATACAGCACATTAAAATTTGAAAGGCATCGGTAGAGGCGAAGTCAATACCAAGAGACCCTGCTGAATATAAAAACAATATCTATAGAGTGTCTGAATGAAATACATATTTATTTATGCACTCCGGCCTAGTGTCACACGTGTGTACTTCATATTGGTGATTTGATACCATCCGAATTAAAGACTTTTATTCGCAAATTCTCCAAAAAAAATCTTTCATGCAAAGCTTGTCCTGATAATTAAGAACACAACGGAAAAGAAATCAATCAAATCCGTCACACATGTGGCAATTGTCTTTAATTTACATAGAAGACAAGGTAGAAGGCAGAAGGCAGAAGGCAGAAGGCAGAAGGCAGGAGGCAGGAAGCAGGAGGCAGGAGGCAGGAGGCAGGAGGCAGGAGGCAGGAAGCAGGAGGCAGGAGGCAGGAGGCAGAAGGCAGCAGGCAGAAGACAGATAAGGATGTTGTGGTGAAGTTTTGAGTGATTCGTGGACTAGCCTATGGAATGAGATTTGACAGCTGTCAATTTTGCCTCATTAAATCAAGTCAGGTTATGACTTACCATCTAGTAAAAGCTACCGTAAATTAAAATACAATGGGGTGACACGACTCTTCCCGCATTTTCGCCAAAATTTCTTGTTGAGAGGTCGAGAGGTGTGTTGTGCTTTATAAACATATATCTTTTATGAATTCAAAATATACTTGCTTGGATGTGGTCAATATAAATGGAAAGATATCGTAGTGGAATATTATCAAGGCATTATTTTCGGACCTCTCTTACTAGTACCTTCCTAATTGTATCTCTTGTACCTTAGTTAATAGAGCTACCGCAAGGCAATATGTTTGGACCTCAATCCTTGTAACCTTGCTTGTTGCTTGTGATTTTAGAGTTACCTCAAGGCGATATCTTCGCTCCTCTTTCATTTTTAGTCCTTACCTTCGTTTCGTTTAACCACACACTGACAGCACGTCAAAAAGCCGCCCTTGTTGGCTTTTCTATTTAAATTGTAAGGAACCCTCGGTATGTGAATCCGTCCCGCTTCACCATCATCCATTAAACTATATATGATTTCAAGATATTCATACGTCGTCGTCCCGAGTCGCACCCCAAAGTTTACCATAGATTATAAAATATGAGTCCAGTTTGCGTCATTCGAGTCATTAATAAATCATGGCAACTTCATACATAAATCGGTGCCATTAGTTCGGACCTCCAGTCTCGAAACCCCATTGATTTTACTCTAATTCTTTGTATCTACGTTATAAATACGTCGACTCAACTTGTCATACATATCTTCTATCTGTCTATCTATAGATATATATATATCTATTTCTCTGTCTATCTACGTATATCTATCTATCTATATATAGATATACATCTATCTGTCTATCTATCTATATTATTTAATTATATAAAGTCTTTATTGTGCACACCAAAACCAGAAAGAAAAGTACAGAAAACAAAATTATCTTATGAGCTAGTGCTACAAGTGTCGGCCTTATCGCTAAGAGCGATCTCTTCCAGGCAACCAAGAATGGAAACGATACAGCTTAAGAACAAATGGGAGACGTTGTAATACTATTAAGTTAAAAAAATTCATACAATAGTAAATATAATACATTTCATCACATAGGATATGTGCCAAAACCAACTGCGCATATTAAAATCAAATTAATCGTTAGAATAACGTGAATAACTAGTTGCTTTGCGAAACAAGCTTTCTTTTCTATAAATTATGAATTGACGCTTCCTGAAGCTACCGCAGAGGGAAGATGCCTCGGATATTTGCTATAAGTAATTATGCATTAAAAAAAAACGAAATATATAAATTTATATTTAAAAAAATATATAAAGTAAGAAACTGACTAAGAAATTTTGCACAAATGTTTCAGTGTGCACTAAGAAGGGAGTTTTTTTTAATAGTTGACAGGCTTGGTGTTTGACCACAACTCATCTGATGTTAAGTGACGGTGTGGTCGAAGATGGTAAAGCACACCCAGCTTAGAATGGAACTGCCTCTCTCCTTTACCGACAGCTCAAGCTCATTGTTGGGGTTTGAACCCACGCCCTTCGGCATGCGAACCGATCGCGCTAGCCACTGAGCTATCATCGCTATATAAAATATAGTAAATATATATATATAGTTTTGGAAATTCATCCCCTAAGGGGTTAAAGTGAGGGTTGAAAGATTTTATGAATCTTGATGATCAAATTTGAAGTTAGAAATGTAAAAATGATATATGTGCTCATTGTTCAAATTTAAGTGTCAAGTCGCGAGTGAATCGGTTTCTTCTACGCAAGCGTGCTCCATCGTAGACCGCATCTTCGCTTTACATCAAGTGAGATTGTGGTCAAACCTACTACTAATTATTTTATATCTCGTAAATAAAGGTTACAAGTAGATGGTAATTTTTTTATGGTTTGGTGTTTGACTACAGCTTACCTGATTTTAACGGACAGTGTAGTTGAAAATGGTAAGCATTTGTAGCCTGGAATGGAACTGGCTCTCAAGTGAGGCTGTCGGAACACACCGTTCGGTGCTTAGAGCAGGTTTTCAACTTGATAGCTAGCTAGTCGACTAGATAGTGCCCTATAAACTATACCTACAAAAAAAAATCTTAAATAAATAATTATGGGGGAGGCCTATGTCCAGTAGTAGACGTCATACGGCTGATGATGATGATGATGATGAATAATTATCGTAGGACTTTTCACACAGCGCCATCTAGCTCCAAACTAAGCAAGCTTGATAACTGATAGGATACTTATATGCTTTTTTTTTGTAAATATATACTTATAATACACACAGAACACCCAGACACAGAACAAACATTTGATAGCTCGAGCGCATTGTTGGGATTTGAATCCACGCCATCGGACATGTGATACGACCGCGTCAACCACTGAGCAATTATCGCTACCAATCATAAATATCCGATAATCTTGTTTATTTAAATATCCGGCTGTCTCAAATTCAAAGCTTTTAATTTTAAATAAATGCATAAGCAATAAGACAAATTTAGAATTTATTTTAACGGATTCTTATTTCTGTTTTACTATGCGAATTATTAGAGAAAAATGCATAGACGTAGATTTATAGAGTTCCGTAACCTAAAAGTTTTGAGACGCTCCCCTGTTAGTGAGAGATAGCGCCTGTCCATGACCATTGCGACGATACACAGAACTTTGAGTAACAAAACAAAGTCCAGGCCATCGCTGCTTTGGCGCTCATTACTTTGAGACTTTCGATGGTTAGTCTTAACAGCCCTGTAATGTCGCTGCAGTACCCTTCACAGTAATGTTTGCACACTACTGCTTGGCTGTAAAATATCTGATGCTGCGGTAGTACCTACCTAGACGACCTTATAAACCTCATAAACTAATAAATATAATACGTATAGTAGCCGTGGTGGTGCTGACGTAAGAATAGTACCCCCCCCCCCCATATAATAAGCATGAATTATTAATTGAAAAATTTGGGGGCTCCACTTAAGTGCCAGTTTTGTGACCTGAAATACAAACAGATATAATATGTATATATATCTTGATATAAGCGAGAACCGGAGGATTTTTACCTGACCTCTAAAAAGAACCTGGGGATCAAAAGGTCTGTAATTTATTTCTCGTAATTTTTTTTGTGCCTCGCAAATTCTGTATGTTGAGAAAAATAATAATTTACTGTTATAATTTACTGGAATATTAAATTCCTATGCATTATTTTTACGTTTAAAACTCTTTAAACTATGAGATGGAGTTTATTTTAATAAAATATGTAAAGAGTATCACTACAGATCTCTAATAGATGTCATGTCGATGACATCGCACTGTCAGTATTGATGTAATTTTAAATAAGTTAGGTTATTGTATTTTATAAAAACGTGAACAGAAAATAGTTATAAAAGGAACTATATAAACAGTTAAAATAGAAGTAAAGGCTTTAAATGTTGTTTTTTGTTATTTCAGGTAAGTTACTCTGTTTAGTATGTGTAAGTTGTGTTTAAACTTTGTATTCAATTGTGTTGAGAATAAAAAGATTTTGTTATTTCAGAAAACGCAATTTCGTCTTTATTTCACGAAAGCATATTACTATTATAAATATATAAAATGAACTTTGTTTTCAATTAACCTCTAACGTCTTAACTACCGCATAGCAAGCCAAAATATTCAAATAAGATTCATAAAATTAAGTTTAATAAGAGTAAAAAAAAATATAAAAAAATACAAATAAAAAACTTTACATACTGAATTGATTTATGCATATTATACTGAGGTTGGCGAGCGCAGTTAGGTGTGATTGTTCAAGGAAGACGCTGCTGCCCATCTTCCGGATGACATCCCTTAGCCGACTCTTGCGGCAACCACGGGTAGAGAGGGTGGGGTACTATTCTTACGCCGGCACCACCATGGCGAACCTAGATACCTAGATGACCTAGATGAACGGTGCGCGTTTATTTTTAAGAATCACGTGAGACAAGACTGTTTACCTAAATTTGCCCGCCCTACATGCAGACTGGAGGCCAGGGAATATATTTCAATGGAAAACAATAAAATAGTCAACATAGTATGGAAAACTGTTAAAAATGGACTACTTTTTTTTTGGCATCGTATTCTGTGTGTTCTGCAAGTGTCAAGTAGGTGTAACATTATTATTTTTTAATAAGAAATTGGCATACGTTTTAGCGCCATTTTTTTCCCCCGGGAATATTCCGGCCCTGGGGCGGGCAGGGTGGTTGTGGGACTCTCCATCCTAATGACGGCCTCCCCACTAAAAACCTTGAAGTGTTTAAAAAAATTAAAATCAAAATGTCATTTATTCAGTTTAGGCCCTGGTAAGGCACTTATGAACGTTAAGTTACATGTTTGAATCTACCACCGGCTCGTAATTACACTTCAACTGAGAAGACTCCGACAACAAACTCAGCAAGGCATTTTTTTGTGGATCTTTCTTTTCATATTAGGTTACAGTTTACAGTTATAAATATTAATACATACATTATGCTTACTACAATTGTCACTTAGCCAGGGGGATGTAAGTGCATAGAGAAGCTACAACAACCATATATTCCTGTCTTCCACGTAATGAACTACAGTGTTCCATGTCGGCGCTTTATGTCGAGGCTGCAGGCATGCTTTCGCACTCTACCGCGGCCTCGACAGCGCATGTCCTGGCGGACATGCCTCGGGGAGTCCAAGCTCACCCCACCAACATGACGATGTGTCAGAATACCGGACACATCGTGATCCACCTCGGAGACCTAACCAGCAAATGGGCGTCGGACGGCCCCACGTCCAGACGCCCGTGCCGTCTTACGATTAGTGGCCCCGTCGCCTGCGCCATCTCACCTGATGCGGTCTAAGATGGAGCACGCTTGCCTAGAAGATACCGATTCACTCTCGACTTGAAGACACCCAGATTTTTATTTTTTTATTTCATTACAAATAGGCTTGCGTTTGACCGCCAACCTGCCTAATGTTAAGCGAAGATGCGGTCTACGGCGGAGCACGCTCGCCTAGAAGAAACAGATTCACTCGCGACTTGAAGGCACTCAGACTGTATCTATCAGGGAACACCCACTCGGGCAACAAAATCCACTGTTAAGCGGTTCGTACAATGAAGGTAGATTCGAACCGTTTTTGGAATATCGAGCATAAAGCGGTGTAAGTTCTTGGATCTCCTGGCTGTCCCATATTAGAATGGGCTGGGTGGAATTTAGGTCATGTATATTTTAAGCGCACTCAACAAAGTGTATCCGGTAGAAAACCGACAGACAAGCAATTTTTCGACGATGTTCAAGCCTTTGGAGCATTTTCCGAACAAGCGAGTCGTTGCTAATGAGTTTCTTAGCACGTTTCTCGATGGACTCCAACGCCTCAAGCTGGTACTTGGCCGGTCCGTCCCAAAGGTTGGAACAGTACTCAATGCATGATCGAACTTGTGCTTTGTATATAAACTTCTTTTGTCTGTGTAGATTTTCAATTTTCCAGCGCATTCCACTGTCTAGCAGTCCGCACAATGAACGTGGAATCAAATCGTTTCGTTCGAGCTTTTGGAATTTATTTCTTATTCGTATTTTCAAGTAAATAATATCGTTTACATTACACACAGCGCTATCTGCCCCCAAACTAAGCAAAGCTTGTACTATAGAGGTCAGATAACTGATAGAATACATAAATAACTAATACCTATAGAACGCCCAGACAGAGAACAACCATTTTTTATATACCACTATCATGGGTGGGAATCGAACCCCCGCCCTACAGCTCTTAAAGCAGTGAAATTACCAATGATCCAACAGGGCTACGAAAAAAATTAATATAATGTTTTCATAGAACATAGAAACCTTGGACCCTTCATAGAATTATTTGTCTAGAGAAAAAAACCCACAAAGCAAGAAGTATGCTAGGGTCGTAAAAGAATAAGAAAAAGAAAACCATGGAAACGACAGCGCAACGTGACTTTGACAGCTTCTGTAAATTGTTTTTTTAATTTTTTTGTTCACACTGTCGGCACAAATTGTCTATGGTAACGCATTATACTTTTTTTTTTGTTTTTGTGAAATGTTTACCAAATTGTAGCAGTTGACCCAATTTATTCGGAATTTTGAACGACTTCCGAAAAAAAATCTAAAATACCGATAGATGTAGGATGGTTCCGTACGTTTTGGTGAACTTAACTTGAGTATTTGAAATGTCTCTAAAAGTCTAAACTATTCTTTATTTCTTGTTTTTGGAGTCTCACTTGAGTTCCAGGCTAGATGTGCTTTACCATCTTCGATCACATCGTCACTTAACAACAGGTAAGCTGTATTCAAACACCTAGCTTGTCAACCATAAAAAAAACATCCTTTTTTTAAAACAGAATTGGTTTGCGTTTGACCACATCCTGCCTGATGTGAAGCAACGATGTGGTCTAGGATGGAAGAAGAAGAAATCTAGAAGAAACCTGTTTACTCTTGATGTGAAGATATATTGTACTTTTCGGGAAACAGAATAAAGTGTGCAAAGAGTGTGTGAGTGTGTGTGTGTAAAGAGTTGCAAAGTTTAATAGATCTAAGCGTATAGATAGAAGAGACTTTGTTTCATACTATGTAGAGATAAGACAAGTTAACCTGCCATGCAAAAATATTCAATACAACATACTTTACAACTGTTATTAAACGAATAAGAGGGATTTCAGTATTAATCAACGATTGGCAGAAACGCTTGTGCGTTTTAAGATAAACCAACGCCATCTAGTTGTAGTTCTAAAAGTAAAGTTTTATCTTTCTAATTTTTGGCATCACAATTTGTGTATTTTTCCAATAGTAAGAATAGAACTCTACAAATGTAATAAATGTAAAATGTTGTATGTTTAGATGTTTGCCGTGGTGGTGCCGACGTATGGAATATATCCTACGTTATGAAAGTATTCTAAGTCGATTTTTGATCGCTCGCATAGTGTACATGATGTATCTGCCGGGGAACCGCCGTCGCATCTAGAACTGGGGGCGCTACGAGCGAGTCGTATAACCGCGGTGATATAGAATACTGAAAAATTGTTCTATCCGCTGTAGTGGCGACTTTACTACAAGCTTCTGGATGGAGTTTTGGAAGCAACACGATAAGTCATGTTTAACCACATTATATCATTCTCCCACACTCGCGCTTGTAATTCGGCACTTTATGAATAAAACACCACTATTTTTATGCATAAACACTCGAAAAAACACTAGTTTTGGAAAAAAATACAATGAGGCGACACGACGCTCACCGCGTTCCCGCCAAAACTCTTTAAACTATTTGAACGCTGAAGAGTATTGCCACTATCAAATATTTGCCACGCTTGGTATAATGGTAGATCCGTGGCTGCTGATATCTACCTGATAAAGCGTAAATAGTTTAACCTTTGTTATATGATGTTCACCCTACAATAACAATCAATGTTGAGATTATAACATTGAACAAGTTTTTATTTTGTCTTTGGCATATTTCAAAACTGCGAGTGTTTTAAAATGGACGACGCCGTCAGTAAAAAGCGAAATCCAACAAATTGCCTGCGATATACGTATATGTATACATAATTATTATTATGAAGTAGTAAATATAAAGTTGAACTAAGGTAGCTGACGTAGCCCAGCGGATTAGCAAGTTGAAGTGGCAGGGGGCCGGGCACATAGCACGCAGAACTGACGGCCGATGGGGCTGCAAAGTTCTGGAGTGGAGACCGCGGACCGGCAAGCGCAGCGTAGGACGTCCACCCACAAGGTGGACAGACGACCTCATAAAGACCGCAGGAACGCGCTGGATGCGAGCCGCTTCCAACCGGTCTTTATGGAAGTCAATGGGGGAGGCCTATGTCCAGTAGTGGACGTCCTACGGCTGAGATGATGATGATGATGATGAAATATAAAGTTTGTACATATGTTCAGAGGTTTGTTATTCCGAATCTATTTCTATCGATAGATTTTTATTATTGACAAGGGTCTTCAGGTCCAGGAACCCGTCCAGGAACGCGAAAATTCATATTTCACCGCATTATATCACTTTCCCAGACTCGCGCTTATAATTCGGCACTTTTTGAATAAAACACCAATATTCTAATACATAAACACTTGAAAAAAAACAATAATTTTGGAAAAAAATACAATGGGGCGACACGATGCTTACCGCGTTCCCGAATTACAAGCGCGAGTGTGGGAAAGTGATATAATATGGTGTAACATAACTTTTCGTGTTGCTTCCAAAACTCCATCGAAGCTTATAGTAAAGTCGTCAAACTTTACTAAAGCATGACTAGATTTGACTGGCACGGACTGGACTTTGACTATAAAGATAAATAAACTGAAGACTACACAGAAAATAAAGAGACATTGAAATTGGCAGAATACCCAGAGTGCGATGCCAAGGAGATAAAGAAAACCTATTTGCGTTGTGTCAATGTGTATAATATTATCTGTCATTTATTTTATATCATTAATAAATAAATAACAGATGAGTGTATGTATTGCTTATACCGGATCATATAAAGACATAAGTCGTGTAAAAAGGAACCGCTCGCTCTCCCACTGATCTCTAAAAATCACGGAAATTGGGAATTCTCGCCGAAATGTAATATTGATCGCGGCCTTCTAGAAACTGAGGCAAAAATAAACGCAAATTCAGAATCAAAACGAATTTTTTTTCGGGAAGTTTTCGAATAATATTTGTAAATTTTTGAATAAATTTTCGTTTTTTTTCCCCCGAACCAGACGTTTCCTGCTTCTAAAAGTGTCCTTTGTCTGGCTAAAGGACATTTTTATCCAACTACATGAAATAAACAGTCAACTTAATTTTCAATGTTATTGGTGCGCTGGAAGACCGTACAGTACCTGTCAAATTTGGCTCACTGGTATATCTGTTTTAAGTGCTTTGGACCGTGGGTTCTATTCCCACCCACGACAAACATTTTGTGGTATAAACAAAAATGTTTGTTCTGTATTATAAGTAAGTATTTTAAAAAAAAGTATGTAAGTACTCTATCAGTTATCTGGTTCCCATAGTACATGCTTTGCTTAGTTAGGGGCTAGATGGCGCTGTGTGAATGTCCAGCGGTATTTATTTGTAAATTATGCCCCTACTAAAAATCTCTCAACATGGCTATGAAAGTTTTTACTTAAAAAAGTCTTTTCAAGTTGGTACAGTAGAGCGACGATTATCCGAATGTCGATCAACCGAACGGCAGCTTACCGGAATTACGCCCCCCCCCCCCTTTCTCCCGCGCTACAGTGCTCATAACTTTTTAAGCGTTAATTGTACCTAGTTACATGTTTTACAAGACTGTCCGCGCTTTTTTTAATTCCTATTTGCAACAAGAGATATAAATATATATTTCATTCGCTGGTACATGAATATATATGATATACCCGGTTTTCCGAACATCCATGTCCAATTAGTTTTTAATGTTCAATTAATTATTTTGATAGGATAGCTCAGTGGTTAGCGCGGTCAATTCGCATGCCGAAGGGCGTGGGTTCAAACCCCAACAATGAGCTTCCTCACGATGTTTTCCTTCACCGGCAGCTCAAGCTCTTTGTTGGGGTTTGAACCCACGCCCTTCGGCATGCGAACTGACCGCGCTAACCACTGAGCTATCATCGCTAAAATTTATTGTAATTTGGTATAGATGTGTTTTACGGAACATTATTCCGGGATAAATGGTATCCTTTATATTAACCTAAGTAATTAAGTAGCGTAAGTATTACTTACACAGATGTTTCATTTCTCTCTAAACTTATTTTTAACTTAACGTGGACGAAGTCGCGGGCGCAAGCTAGTATGTTATAAATTTAAATCAGCAAAAAAGTATTGCATAGTTTAGCGCCACTGTAAATACTCTGCAATACATTTTGTTGTCGTGTAGTATTTGCGAGTTTTGCTGAGTCTCAGTTTTCATAATACTATTTCACTTAGTTATTTTTCTTCATAACAATATGAAGTACTTTTAATATTAATTAATATATACTAGCGACCCGCCCCGGCTTCACACGGGTAGTAGATTATACCTTCATTGTACGCGACATTTTTTTTTAATAATATTGAATAGGTAAGCTGTTCTTAAAAGGTAGATATATGCCAACGCGGACTTTTGGTAGATCTATAAAAGAGGAATACCCCGCCATGCATTGTTCTGTTATATCTCAAAGGGCAGCGTTTTCGATAAAAGCTCCCAGGTGGCTAATCATTTTATTAATTGTAAATCTATACTAAATATTGTGTACCCAAAAGAGTACCTACCTGTTGACTCCCATTTGATGATACCAACTTGTAATACATAACCTACAATAATAATAAACAAATATCGTAGGAGATTACATACAACGCCATCTGACCCCAAACTAAGCCAAGCTTGTACTATGGAAGTCAGGTAACTCATAGAATACATAAATACTTTTATTTTGTAAATACATATAATAACACCCAGACACAGAACAAACATTTGTTTACACAACAATTTTTTTGTCCTGGATGGGAATCAAACCCACGTCCTACAGCTCTTAAAGCAAATATATTTTCAATGAGCCAACTATAAATAAAGGAAAATGAATTTCGTGGACCACACTTAATTCACTTGAAGGTTACATAACATTGGCATAATGCTTGGTGTGTTGCCAAAACAAGGAAAAAAATAAGCCCAGACAGACGAATCCATATTCTAGATGTGTCAAGTTTCCACGTATAAACAATTTTCACGTGCAAATATAGAAAATGATTTATACAATTGATATTCATATAAAGGCTATTTTATACTCTATATGGTATACTATGACATCCTAAGTTAGTATAATATCACTTCCAACTTAACAAATTTAAATAAATCAAAATGGACTTCGGCCTAAATACAAGATGGCGTCGCGTAACGGTCAACGAAAGAGTGTCAAATAATAAATATTTTAGAATGCCGTTAACATAGGAAAGTCGGATACAGAATGACAACTCGATTTTTTTTAATGGTTGACAGCCAGGGTAGATCAGATAGCGATAACCGCGGTAGTGGGGGCAGACTTCGATGTGTCGGCCATCTTAGCTAAGATGGTCACCGACGAGAGGTCATGGGAGGCAATGGTCTCCTTTTGTGAGACCGTGGTCACACGGCGAGAGACTGAGGAGTGGGAGAGAGAGAGCTGGATCCTCTGGCTTCTCCCCGTCGGAGGGTGCGGACAAGGAGACAAGCCAAACAGGCTCGTACGCCGTCTCCGATTAGAGGGCCTGGGACGTCGAACGAGGGGCTGCCTGACGCCCCTCACCAGGAATAGGCGATGCACCACATACCCTCGGCGCGTCGCTGGAGCCGTATGGGAGTTTTATCCTCCCCAAAGTAGGTCCGGAAGAACACTGGCAGTAAAGGGTTGCGGCGAATGCGGTCTCGCGACCCTGCGCAATGTCACTGCCGAGGGAACATCGTGGGGGTTTAAGTGGGTAGTGGCACCACTCTGGTGTCGAGCCCGACATACCACGCCCGTCTGCCTTGCCCCTGAGGTGACGCGCGCGGTGTTTCCGTGCGCTCTTTAAGAAATGAAGAAGAATGATGAAGAAGGATGGAGGCTTAACAGTTCCATTCCTCACAGGCAAGGGTCCCAGGGGACCAGCGCTGTCGGGGCCGCGGACGAGTGCAGAAGTTTTCCCGGCACATAGGCATCAAGCAGAAACACCCCATGGATTTTAGTGGGGCCTTAATAGCCGCCACTTTAGGTGAAAACGCTTAGATAGAGATAAAATAGCTAAGTATTCTTTTTTCTTATTGATGTGTAGTGACTGTATAGTTGAAGATAGCAAACATATATCTAAAAGTAATGAGACAAACGAGACGCTCTCCTGATGGTAAGAGATATCGCCTGTCCATGACCATTGCAGCGACACACAGAACTTTGAGTAGCAAAACAGAGTTCAAGGCATCGTTGCTTTGGCGCTCATTACTCTGAGACTTTCGATGGTTAGTCTCAACAGCCCTGTAATGTCGCTGCAGTACCCTTCAAACTACTGCTTGGCGGCAGAATATCTGGTACTACGGTGGTACCTACCTAGATGACCTCCTGTTAAGGAGATTTACCACCAAGTAAATGGCGGGCTTGGCAGCTGATCAACTCTTGTGTGGTAGCTAGCCAGCCGAGTACTAGAGAATGCCCTACCACAGTGCCACGCTATGGTTACCTTACGATATTTTCCTTCACATGCAGCTTAAGCTCATTGTTGAGGTTTGAACCCACGTCCTTAGGCGTGTGACCCGACCACGGTAACCACTGAGCTATCATCGCTATAATTTTTCCTTGACTTAAGCTCGTTCGATCCACTGCTTTCTTGCTGTAGTTATGATATCATCATCCCGTGGTTTCACAGTTTATTTTCAGTACCTGGTTGACCGAGCATTGCTCGGCTGTAAACATGGATAAAACGACGTTTTCTGAAAATGAAACCTAGCTAGATCGATTTTTCGCCCTCAAAACCCCCTGGATACAAAATTTCATGAAAATCGTTGGAGCCGTTTCCGAGATTCAGAATATATATATATATATACAAGATTTGCTCGTTTAAAGATATAGATAGATAGATTAATTTCCGCTAGAGCAGTTCTCGTCGTTTCTACTGTCCATCGCTTGTCATTGTTTCTACTTGACGCCGTTTTACCCTTGGACTGGAGTCTAGGACATCGATTATTTTTAAATAAATAAATATCCCAGGAAATTTCACGCCCGATCTAGCACCCAACCAAAGCGTGTACTATGGTAACCAGATAACAGAATACTTATAATATTTTTTAGGGTTCCGTACCTCAAAACAAAAAAACAGAACCCTTATATATAGGATCACTTTGTTGTCCTTCTGTCAAGACCTTCTATCTCGGGAACGCATGGAAGTATCGAGTTGAAATTGAAACCATATACACAGATCTGTAGTCCCTTGCTGCTTTAATTAAATCAAACTTTTCAATTATCGTAAAGAAAAGTTACAGCTGTTTATGTCGCAAAAACTGCATATTTACTTTATTTGCTTTACGGTACTACCCGTTGATCTAGAACATATATGGGCAACAACCGGCCCGCTTCGGCATTTGACTCGGCCCGCGAGACATTTTGAAATTACACGCGAAGAGAAATACAAACAACTGAGAGAGTTCGCGAGAAGAATTGTTTGCGTTTTTGGAAGTATATATAAATGCGAACAATTTTTCTCGATGATGAAGACTAATAAGTCGAGATGCCGTAAGAGAGTCACAGATGAAAATCTGGAAAACTCGTTACGCCTCTGTACAAGGGGATTTTGAACAAACTTGTTTCTGAAGTTCAAACACAAATATTACTTTGACCGTTACACTTAAATTTACTTCACCAATAACATAATAAAATTGGCTTTTTTATTTTGTGTTATGGCCCGCGACTGCATTAATATAGTAGGTTTGGCACGCAACTAGCCAAAGGTTGCCCATACCTGATCTAGAACTATAAAATTTGGCAAGAACCATTATAGTACACATAAAGGAAAAATCCGAAAACTGGACATATTTTATTTAATCACAAAAAATAGGGTCTTTATTTATGGTGGATGAATCTGACACGCACTTGTCCGGGTTTTTTTTAATGATTGACAGTCTAAGTGTTTGACTACAGCTCACTTGATGTTAAGTGACGTTGTGGTCAATGGTAAACTTAGCCTGGAATGGAACGTGCTTTTAAGCTCTTGGCGAAACACCGACAGCTCAAGGTCATTGTTGGGACGTGATCCCACGCCATTCGGCAAGTGTACCAACCGCGCTAACAGCTAACATCGATATAGAATTTATCGATCATCGTTAAATAAATAAATATCGTAGCACGTTCCACATAGCGCCATCTAGCCCCAAAGTAAGCGAAGCTTGTGCTATGGGAACCAGATAACTAATAGAATACTTATATACATTTTTCTTTGTAAACACATACTTATCTTTATGTGTAAAAATTTCGTAGCACCTTGTTTGTCCGCGATGAACTTCTTAACTACTGAATCGATTTTAACCAAATCTTGCGCACTGTGTGCAGTTTGATCCAACTTGAGAGACGGAATAGTTTATATCTTAATTTTATTGCAAATTATTTTGCAAGAAAGATGTATAATTATGTGTGAGTTCCATAAAATTCTAATAGATGGCGGTGTAATGTAATTTATGACTGGATTGAGTAAGTATCCAATAGATGGCGCTACGTTAAAAGTACAAACGTTTCATATGCGCTACAATTCATATCACGTTACACGCGTGTGTTCAATTTGGTCGCTTTTTCAATTTAAATTTTTGGAGCCATGATGGTGCCGTCGTGTGAATAGTACCCCACCCTCTCTCCCCGTGGTTGCCGTAAGAGTCGGCTAAGGGATGTAATCCGGAAGATGGGCAGCAGCGTCTTCCTTGAACAATCACACCTAACTGCGCTCGCCAACCCGCCTGCCGAGCGTGGCGAGTATTGGCAAAACCCCCCCAGGAGGAGGCCTATGTCCAGCAGTGGATTTCCTATGGCTGATGATGTGATGATATGTAGAGATAATTGATCCTTATCTAAATAGTTAATAGATTTTAAATTAATTTTAATTCAAAATTATTAGTCTTTTCTCTTCTGATTCTAATGAGACGAACAAGACACTCTCGTGATGGTAAGAGATAACGCATGTCTGACCATTGCAGCGATACACAGAGCTTTGAGTAACAGAACAAAGTCCAGGGCGTCGCTGCCTTGGCGCTCATTACTTTGAGACTTTCGATGGTTAGTCTCAACAGCCCTGTAATGTCGCTTCAGTACTCTTTACACTAATGTTCACATACTATTGCTTGGCGACAGAATATCTAGTACTGCGGGTCTACCACCAAGTAAAATATCTAGTCTATATCTGGTATCTTTTTTTTATTTTGTTCGTCACACAAATGTTTGTTCTGGGTGGTATTCGAACCCACACAGCTCTTGAAGCAAATAGTAGTGAAACAGAAAATAATGAAATGTTTTTCTTTCTTTCTTTTCTTATAACAGGGCAGTCAAGGTTTACTTCTTTCGTATAAATTCACTTCTTACTTTGTTTGACCGAAATATGTGTAGCAATGAAAAACGACACCAAAAATGGACATATTTTTGCAGTGATTTTTGAGGCACTTCCCGATCACTCAGAAAACTAAAACTTTTTCAGCCGATGCAGCTTGCAGTCAGTTTTGAGAATATGCAAAAATTTATTATAATAAAAAAAATATAGGAACGCCGCTCCAACCGGGTGCCCATGAGACACCTTAATTTTTTTTTAAAGATTCTGGTTTAAACAAACATATTATTCTGTGTTGTTCCATCCACTGTATTGTTATTAGATTCATTTATGCGACAAACTGACGCACAGCTCGAAGTTATTCCAAGATTTTCATGAAGTATTTGTGTATGGGTGACCCAGAATGATTTTATCGAGAAGAAAAACAACAATACGGCTGGAAGATATCCTCGCGCGCCAAGCCACTGACACGAAACAGTATCTCGCAGCGTTTGAATAACAATTTTTATTAAGGTTTTCGTTTGACCACGCCCTGCCCGATGTAAAACAGGTCTAAGATGAAGCATATTTACCTAGAAAAAAACCTGTTTACTCTTGATTTGAAGACACCCTAATTGTGCTTCGCGGGAAAAATAGAGTTGCACATCCTCGTTGGTATCTTCACATCACATCATCAGCCATAGGACGTCCCCTGCTGGACATAGGCCTCCTTCTGGGGAGGGGTTTTGCCAATACTCGCCACGCTTGGCATGCGGGTTGGCGAGCGCAGTTAGTTATGATTCAAGGAAGACGCTGCTGCCCATCTTTCGGATTACATCCCTTAGCCGACTCTTACGGCGACCACGGGTAGAGAAGGTGGGGTACTATTCTTACGCCGGCACCACCACGGCAAATATATACGGCTGGTATCTTATATGCTAGAAACAAAAGCTTGTTTCTCAAAGCGCCTAGCATCTCGCGCACGTCTTTCTCTCCATTATTCATTTGACTTTAAAACGCCCAGCTGGTTTTGGAACATGGAAGTATCCTAAGTCGGTTTTTGAACGCTTGTAAATGATGTATATGCCGGGGGAACCACCGTCGCTTCTAGGATTGGGGGCTCTACGAGCGACCTGAATAACCGCGGGAGGGTTTTTGACGCCGAATAATTGATCTAGCCGAGTCTCATCTCTAGGAAAAGGCGTTTTTCCGAGTTTTAAATTTTAATACGAGCAAAGCTCCGTCGCCCGGATATTGAGTAATAAAGGCACTACAGAGAGCAAATTAGATTAATATTCAGAAAACGCCGTTTTATACATGTTTTCAGCCGAGCAATGCTCGGTCAACCAGGTACTTAACAATAATAATAATAACTCTTTATTACACACACCAATTACAAACTATTATTACAACATTCCCTCAAGATGGCAAACGACCTCCTGGACGGGCCAGACGGAGATGGAGGGACGAACTTGAATCCTTCATGAAAGACTGGACTCAGATTGCAAGAGATAGAGAAAGATGGAAGGAGGGAAGGGAGGCCTTTGCCCTGCAGTGGGATATTACAGGCTGATAATAATAATTACAACATAAACTTATCACTAGTGGAACAATTAGCGACCTTATCGCTAAGAGCGATCTCTTCCAGGCAACCTTAGTATGGAGAGGATTGTACTAAGCTGAGGACGGGGTGTCTTGACAAGAGAAATAAAATGAAGTAAAAGCGTTTTAAGCATTATAATTATATAAAAGACATACATAACCTATCCATATTGTAAAATATCAATACATATATACCTTACATAATATATACTTATAGACATACATAATATATATCTATAGATATACTTACATATGACACTATATATAAACATTAAACATATGCTAAGAGATAGTGATTAGCGAATTGCAAGGTTATTTTAAGAAGTGCAGTTTAATACTATTCTTGAAAACCTCGAGTGACTGAGCCCTCTGTATTTCTACTGGAAGCTCATTCCACAATCCAACAGCGTTCAGTAAAAGAAGAGTTATAGAAGGTTTTATGCAAAGAGTTCAAAGTATCTAACGGTGTGTTCCAGCAGCCTCACTTGAGAGCCAGTACCATTCCAGGCTAGGTGTGGTTACCATCTTTGACCACACCATCAACATCAGGTGAGCGGTGGTCAAACACCTAGCTTATCAACAATAGATCTATAGAGTGATTCATGAGGAAGGTTTAGGTGTATAATTTGTCAAGGTTTTGCGTAAATTGGTTGAAACCACTGGATGTGGCCGAAACTATAGTCGGAGTTTCCGATAAAATGAATCGTGATTAAAAATAAAACTAGCCTTAGCAATAACGAAACGCAATGACAAAAATCCATGCGTCCAGCACTAGTAATAAAAAAAATATAATCTGTCTGTAGCCGTTCGCTTCGTTCTCAGTACAAAATAATATAAGTGTACGTAGATTAAAAAGTACAATTCCCAAATTTATACAATGTAGCATTTAACTATTGTGGCTAGCTTTGTTTCATCTGAAAGACTTTTATCAAAAGCCGCACAGGTTCTAACTTAGCAGAGTAACTGTAAATCTATTCTATCTATATCTTTAAACGAGCAATTCTTGTATATATATATATATATTCTGAATCTCGGAAACGGCTCCAACGATTTTCATGAAATTTTGTATCCAGGGGGTTTTGGGGGCGAAAAATCGATCTAGCTAGTTTTCATTTTCAGAAAACTTCGTTTTGTCCATGTTTTCAGCCGAGCAATGCTCGGTTAACCGGTAATTTTTAAAAACTGTTATCTTAAAATTGTCATCAAGGTTATGACGCAAGCTTTCGATTATGGACACCTGCTTAAAACAAATGACTGACCTTTCAAGAGTTAATAAAATAAAATGACATTCACTTCTCAGATACGTACCTACTCCTAGATATGGTGCCTCCTTTTTTTTTTTGTCCAGGGATAATACTTAAGAGGAAACAAGTCTTCATTTTCTTCATACAAACGCCATTCATCCATTTTCCTTCCAGGATTTTAATACTAGAGCAATAATTTGTAGATAGGAAGTAGATACTTGCTAGTTTCATGCCCCTCTGTTTTGATTTTTTGATATATGTTTTTTTTATAAGAGCTAGGAATCTTCAAAAATCTTAAAATTTACCTAGTTTCAACGCTGTGTTTCAACGTCCAAATTCCCAATCTCATAGACATAATCTTAAAAAAATAAAACGCACAGGCAAAGAACACATCCTTCTTATTTGCTTGTTAAAAGAAATACTAAAATCGGTCTAAATTTGGAGGAGGAAACAGAGGAATACGAAACCTCGATTTTGCTCATTTTATTTCGGGTTAATGAGCCCGAGGTGCAGTTGTCCCTTTCGCTCAGTATGTACGCGGGTGCTGCGTGCGGCGTGACAGAAATAGCTTGGTGAAATTCCTAATTTTCAAATGTCTCAGTTGACTGCTTTCCTCTTAATGTATACCACTGGCCCTGGGGCGGGCACAGTGGTTATGTGGGACTCTCCGTCCTAATGACGGCCTACCCACTAAAAACCCTGGAGTGTTCCACCTCGGCGCTTGTGTTGAGGCTACGGGCACGCTTTCGCACTCTTCCGCGGCCTCGACAGCGCTTGTCCTCGCGGACCCGCATCGGGGAGCCCAAGCTCACCCCACCACGATGACGATGTGTCAGAACACCGGACACATCGTGATCCACCTCGGAGACCTAACCAGCAAATGGGCGTCGGACGGCCCCACGTCCAGACGCCCGTGGTCTCCGTGCGACGGATCAGATTAGTGGCCCCGTCGCCTGCCACTTTGGCCGCTGGGATGGGGATCGCCAGACCGGCACTCCTCCCAACCCGCGGCCCCCTCCTACTCGGCTCCTCCACTGTGCCCTCAGCTCCTCAGAGGGACACGTGGAGAGCCCTCACGTCGTGACACATCATACATGACGTGTCACGACCCACCTCGGAGACCAGAAAGCAACTAGCGTCAGATAACCCCATGTCTGACGCCAGCGGTCCCCATGCGACGAGTCAGGTAAGTGGCCCCGCCGCCTACCACCACGGCTGCAGAGGACAGGGAGAGCGGCACAACGCAACACCGACACTCCTCTTCCCCTGCAGCCCCACCGCGTCCGCCATCAGACAGTGGCGGCCCCGTCAAGGCCGCGGAAGGTAGGGAAAGCGGCAACGACACACCGACAGTCCTCTCCGGCCGCGGCCTCCAGCCCTCAGCTGCGGTACCTCCCATAAGACACCGCAGCCCGCCTCAGTTGCGGTACCGCCCATACAGTACCGCAACCTACATTGGCCGCTTCAGCCAGGCCCGGGGGGAAGCCCGGAGAAGCAGCCCCACCTCAGATTCCTCTTGGTTTCGCCGTGTCTCCATCACGGCTACTCAGCCCCCCCGCCACGACAAGGCGGGAACCCTCGGGGGGGAGATATGGTGTCTCCTAAGGCAGCATATTGGGTCCTCTTTTGTTTATTATTTATATAAATGACATGCCGAGGGTAACTAGTGAGATAATGACTTTGTTCGCTGATGACAGCACAGTGACTGTGGCATATAAGAATAAATCAACCTATATATCTGATATTAATGATTCTATCATTTCAATAATGACTTGATAATAATAACTTAAAAATAAATCTTATTAAGACCCAGGCAATACACTTCACTCAAAGACCTACGAATAATAATGACGTGAATATCATCATCATCATCATCATCATCATCATCAGCCATAGGACGTCCACTGCTGGACATAGGCCTCCTCCTGAGGGGTTTTGCCAATACTCGTCACGCTTGGCAGGCGGGTTGGCGAGCGCAGTTAGGTGTGATTGTTCAAGGAAGACGCTGCTGCCCATCTTCCGGATTACATCCCTTAGCCGACTCTTACGGCGACCACGGGTAGAGAGGGTGGAGTACTATTCTTACGCCGCCACCACTACGGCATAAATATAAGATATGACAATAACTGCATCTTATCTCCACTACTGCTTATCATCATGCAGGGTGTGGTAACACGCGAACATATTTTGAATAAATTAAATTAAATTAAATTTGTTTATTGAGGAAAAAACAGATACACCCAGTTACATTTACCTCACAATTGTTAAAAATGTCAAATTTTAAGTTACTTATAGCTAGCATGTTAGTATATAAATCAAAATGTCAAAGTTCACACAAATAAAAGGAATACAATTAAATGTCAATATATCATGTCCCAAACAATAATAGTAGAATGCCAAAAAGAAAAATAAAAAATATAAGTAATTAAAATCTCAATAGTCGTTAAGGTTTTCATAATCGTCAAAGGAGCTGTCAGCTTTTTTACACCTGTCCCATTGGTCAGTTAAGTTTTCACAGTATGTCAATAAGCTGATCATTAAAGTACTCCAGCTATCATAAAAAATATCACAATCAGTGTTGGCAAGGAGTGAATTGAGGTGGCGGTGTGCGCAGTTTAAAGGTGACATAGAACGCGCGATGGTTCGACCGTAATCCACGTGAAACAACCTATTCCGTTGTCCACGCCTACTCGCCAGAGCACCAGGTTTGCAGGGCACCGACAACGTGCCCAACAAATCATGCAAGTTCAGGGAATCCATCGAACCTCTAAGGACCTTGCAACATTAGAAAGTTGATCGAGCATCCTTCTAACCTCCAATTTTTAATTTTAATTGAAAAGGCGTATTACAGTATTGCTGAGTTTATTAGTGACAAGTCTTCTTTGCGCAAATTATCCATAGACTGTAAAGATAATTAATTGGCCAATTTTACTTAAGTTATTTTAATATTATTTGACATTTTATTTTAATTATTTAATTTTATATTAATCACTGTTTGCGATATTTCACACATAATTATAGATCGTTAGAAGGTATAAAACTAGATGGCGCTAGGATCGTGCGGCCTTTCTACTAAATCGCGCAAACGTTTCGCTCCAGTCAATTCCCGCCCTATGTGGCGTGCTAAAAATAAATGAGTAACGCAAACATGGTGCCGAAACCCGCGAAAGTGAAGTGTAGTGTGTAGTGTGGATAAAAAGGACCCTTGGTAACAGTGAGTAGAGTGCAAAATAGTAGGACCGTAGTGGGGTCTGTCGAAAGTGAACTTGGACTTTGGACTTGCACAATCTCAAACACTTAGAATATTTCGAGTAAATTCTCCATCGACATAGTCTAATTTATAGAATACTGGACTTAGAAAAATTCTGCTCAAATAATCATCGACTTAGAATATTTTATACCATCTCGGACTTGTAAAATTTTCTGAAGTGCTCTTTATCGACTTAGAATATTTTAAAACATCACGGACTTGTAAAATTTTCTGAAGTGCTCTTTATTAACATAGACATTTTCAATACTATGCAGGACTTAACAATTTTTTGCGTGTTTACATAAAATCATAACAGTAAAGTCAGTGTTTGGACTAAGCGTTTTTAGTGAGAAGTTATATTTACTTTGATACTTAAACACTACACTGGACTTGAAATTATTTTGTGTCGGACATTATTAAACATTGCTGTGTGTAATAAATTATTACTACTCAACCTGAAAAAGTAGTTTCAAAATGGAGACACCGGAAATAATTGAAACTCAACTTGATTTATTCGAGAGATTAATAAAGGCAGAAAGGAATTTTAAGAAAACAGGAAAGGATAAAATTAAGAAGCCACTTATAGAAGCGAGATTAGAAGCATTAGAGGATCTTTGGAAAGATTTCAGAACAGGTCATAAGGAGATTGTAGCAGGCACACCTAGGGATGAAAGAGATAAAGCTGAGTATTTTAAAAAGGATATGTACGATCAATTTGAGGAACAATACTTGTCGTATAAGTCATTATTAAAGGAAGTTTATCAAAGCTTTACGACTAGTACATCCGAGAAAGTTTCAGAACAGAAGGTAGCGTCTCGAGGTAACAAATGTACTACTGAAGTGAAACTACCTCGAATTGAACTTCCTAATTTCAGTGGAAAATACAATGAATGGCAGACCTTCTATGATATGTTTACATCTGTCATTCACAACAATACCAGCTTAGCGTCAGTTCAAAAGCTCCACTATCTAAAAGGTTGTCTGTCTGGAGAACCTGAACTTTTAATTCGCAATTATTCAACAACCGATTCTAACTACGAGGAAGCATGGGCACAACTATTAAAAAGATACAATAACAAAAGATACAATTGCAATAGCATTATGCAGATTCTTTTCACAATAAAACCAATTCAAACTGAATCATCAACGGCTTTAAAAAATTTACTAGATACAACGACGTCTTGTTTAAAAAGTCTTAATAATATAGCAGTGGACACCAAAAATTGGGATGCCATTATCGTTTATATGGTAGTATCAAAGTTGGATCATGAGTCGCATAAACAGTGGGAATATCACATTAGCCAAAGAGCAGAAGATTTACCCACATGGTCAGAACTTGTTGAATTTTTACGATCCAGATTCCGAGGCTTGGAAATGATCGAAAGTAGTAAGACGACCAACAAGAACACATATCAAGCTGCAAAACAGACGACGAAGATAAAGTCATACAATGCAACTGTTGCAACCCAACAAGATGAAAAGAAAGTTGTGACTTGCCCATGCTGTGATGGCTCACACCATCTGTGCCACTGCAAACAATTTGGTGCTAAAGCAGTACCAGACAGATTGAGCTTAGTACAAACCAAACGACTCTGTTACAACTGTTTTGGGGCACACTCTGTCCGAAACTGTAAGCAGAGCACTACTTGCAGAAAGTGTGGCAGGCGACATCACACTTTGATCCACAATACCAAGGAAGCAGAAGACGTTACTCCACGGACCACAACTAACGCAACACACACATCAGAAGAACCTTTTCACATTGTAGCAAATTTCGCAAACAGAGCTAATCAAAGCCACAATGTTTTACTTGCAACAGCAGTCACACGCGTCAAATCATTCAATGGTAGCTTATTCAACCTTAGGGCCTTGTTAGATCAAGGTTCTGAGGCATCTTTTGTGACGGAAGCTACTGTACAATCACTAGGGCTCAAACGTACACCGGTCAATGGTTGGGTGTCAGGGTTATCGGAACGTCCGTCGCGAATTAGGCACATGGTTGCATTTCGTGTAGGTTCTCGATACAACTCTAGTAATTCTATAGAAGTAGAAGCTTATGTTTTGAGCGCACTGCCGTCAACGATTCCATCAAGAGAGATACCTACTCCAATGTGGGTAACACTAAGAGATATCCCATTAGCGGACCCAAACTATACAACTCCAGGGAAGATCGACATTCTCCTTGGAGCCGATGTTTACGGAGACTTCCTACTTACAGGAGTCGCAAAACAACCCCAAGGACATTTACTAGCACAAGAAACAATCCTTGGGTGGATCATTTCAGGCAGGGTGACATCACCAAGACGTGTGATCAGTCTCCATTTACAACCAAGAATTGATGACCTTCTAAAATCCTTCTGGGAAGTCGAAAACGAACCTCCAACAATAAAAAGAAAAATGACAAATGAAGAATACAAATGCGAGGAGATATACGATGCCACTACTACTCGAGCAAATGACGGTAGATATGTGGTACGGTTGCCGTTCAAAAATAATGACCCTGAATGTCAATACGGCGAACACCGAAGGATTGCCGAGCAAAGATTTACCTACCTGGAGACAAGGCTTGAGAAGAAGCCGAATTTAAGAGAATCATACAGGGAAGTAATCAAAGAATATCTTACGTTAGGTCATATGAAAGATATAAATCCCGAAGACGTGGATAATCCGAAGGCGGTTTATCTTCCACATCATGCGGTAGTCCGCGAAGATAAACTAACCACGAAGGTACGAGTTGTTTTTGATGCCTCTTGTAAAGGTGTTAATAACGTGGCACTGAATGATGATCTGTTAGTTGGGCCGAAGCTCCAACAAGATCTGCGACATTTACTAATGAAATGGAGAACCCACAAGATTTGCATCGTCGCAGACTTGGTCAAGATGTACCGACAAGTGCGAGTTGCTGATGAAGACACAGACTACCAAAGAATCTTGTGGCGTGACAACCCAAATCAAGAACTGCGGCATTTCAACCTCCTAACTTTGACGTTTGGGACGGCCTGTGCACCTTACCTTGCTGTTAAGTCGTTACAAAGACTGGCTGACGACGAACTAACCAAGTACCCTGTAGCTGCAGAGATTACGAAGTATGATTATTACATGGACGATCTCATGACTGGATGTGACACAGAAGACGAGGCTATACAGATATATGACGAGATGAATAAACTGATGAATGCTGGTGGTTTTGAACTCCAGAAATGGAGCAGCAATAACGGACGATTCTTAGAATATATCGGACAAGACAAACTTTGCACCACCAATTCTGTGGCAATTCAACAAGACAAGAATGCGAAGGTTTTGGGCTTAGGTTGGAACAAACAAAAAGACAATTTTGAGTATTCAGTAAATTTGCCTCCTGTCAAAAGCAAATTTACCAAACGTCAAGTGTTATCGGACATCGCAAGACTATACGACCCAATCGGATGGATCTCACCAGTAGTTATAGTTGCAAAATTGTTTATTCAGAAGCTTTGGCGAGCAGGATTGGATTGGGATGAAGAATTGAGTGAAGAATTAGCAAAACAATGGAATATTTACAGAGGAGAGTTCGAGCAGATAAAAGTTATTTGTATCCCAAGATGGCTACATATTTCACCCGGATTCAAGACCGAGCTGCATGCATTTTCAGACGCGTCAATGTCAGCTTATGCAGGATGTGTGTACCTGAAAGTGATTGATGATAACAACTATGTCACAGTCAACTTGTTGTCAGCAAAAACTAAAGTTGCTCCTATAGAAAAGGAAATGTCAATTCCCCGTTTAGAGTTATCAGGAGCAGCTTTAGCAACAAAATTATTGACGGAGATCGCAGAAGTTATGTCTATTCCGAAAGAAAATCGTTACGCCTGGACCGACTCAACAGTAGTTTTGGCTTGGCTTAAGGGACCTGCGTGCAGGTGGACAACATTCGTCAGTAACAGAGTATCCGAAGTTTTGACAATGACAGATTATGAACAATGGGGGCATGTAATGACCCAGATGAATCCAGCCGATTGTGCATCGCGAGGACTAAAACCGAATGATCTGGCTGAACACACCTTGTGGTGGCATGGACCCGCATGGCTGAGTGAGCTTACATTGAAAAATGGTATAGTAGAAGTGCAAGATACACACGAAGAAGAGAAATTAAATGCGTTTTGCACACTTCAACAACCGGCGGAAGAAATGCCATGGGAGAGATTTTCATCTCTGACTAAGATGATAAAAGTTTTATCGTTTTGCAGGAGAATTTTGAATTTGAAGCAACCCAAATCAGATCGAAAAAATATGAAAGAATTTATCACAACAGAAGAAATGGATCAAACTTTAAAGAAATGTATTAAGCAAGTGCAGGAGCGAGAATTTGAAGAAGAGATTAAAAGTTTGAAGTCACGAGGTTGTGTTCCAAAAAAGAGCGCACTGCATCCTCTTTGCCCCATCTTTGATCAAGATGAGATTCTAAGAGTTAGTGGACGAATTGATTTGGCTGATGCGAGCTACGATAAACGTCATCCTATAATTATGCCTGGTAAGAATCATCTTACGAAGATAATAGTAGCAGATTCACACATTCAAACAATGCATGGAGGACCGCAACTCATGCTGAACCATCTCCGTTGCACATACTGGATTCTACGAGCTCGAAATGTAGTAAAAAAGCACTATAGAGAATGCATTACATGTTTAAGATATGCAAAAATTAACCGAACACCCTTTATGGGACAGATTCCTGCGGCGAGACTCAAGCCAAGTAAACCTTTCCGATCGAGCGGGGTGGATTATGCTGGCCCTATTAATGTCAGATTTTCGTCAGGAAGAGGGTCCAAATCCCATAAAGGCTATATATGTCTCTTTATTTGTATGGTGACTCATGCAATACATCTGGAAGTAGTTTCTAACCTTACTTCTCAAGGATTCATCGCAGCTTTCAAGCGAATGATAGCTCGAAGAGGTCACTGTCAAGATCTGTACAGCGACAACGGAACGAATTTCACGGGAGCCAGTAGAGAGTTACGAGAATTTTTTGATGCAGCTAAATCCAATCTACCTAGTGAAATCGAAAGTCTATTGGCTCTGCAAAATACGAATTGGCATTTTATACCCCCTGCAGCACCCAATTTTGGAGGTCTGTGGGAGGCAGGTGTGCGTACTGTCAAAAATCACCTAAAAAAAGTCGTAGGCGAGAGTACGCTCACATATGAGGAATTATCAACGGTTTTAGCACAGGTCGAAGCATGTGTTAATTCGCGTCCTTTAACAATAGTAAGTGACAACCCCAACGATCCCCTTCCACTGACACCCGGTCATTTTCTAGTAGGAGAACCATTGTTAACTGTAGCAACCGACGAGTGTAATACCGTTAGCTTACTCGAAAGATGGAAATTAACTAATAAGATGGTTAAAGATTTTTGGAATCGTTGGAGTTCAGAGTATTTGGTTATGTTAAGTAATCGCTACAAATGGGTGACTCAGCAGGAAGATGCAAAAGTTGGTGATGTTGTGATAATTAAAGAGTCGAATTTGCCTCCTGCTCAGTGGCTTATGGGTAGGATTATAGAAACCCATCCGGGCAAAGATAATATCACACGGGTTGTAACAATTAAGACGAAAAATGGTTTATGCAAACGCCCGTGTAGTAAATTGTGTTTTTTGCCACGACAAACTTGTAATAGTATAGATTAGATTAAGCTCTTATGTTATAGAAGTTGTATCACGCAACTGTATGTTATTTTTGTTTTAAGTAAGTTTAGATGTTTCAATTTGCTTTGAAGTGTACAATCCTGTTACGGTGGGCGGTGCTCTTCCTTGCAAATTTCATTGTTAGTTTAATTTAGACGCAAGGTGTGTATCCTTGTGGTTTGATTTATATAGCATGCTATCTGTAGTTTTTTTTTATGTATAAAATCGAGATGTTAATTTAAAGAACAAGTTCTTGGTGGGCGGAATGTTTGCGATATTTCACACATAATTATAGATCGTTAGAAGGTATAAAACTAGATGGCGCTAGGATCGTGCGGCCTTTCTACTAAATCGCGCAAACGTTTCGCTCCAGTCAATTCCCGCCCTATGTGGCGTGCTAAAAATAAATGAGTAACGCAAACAATCACCGATGATATTTATATTTTTTTACATTTGTATTATGATTTCTGACATTCTTTATTCCTTGACATTTTAAAAATATTAAATAATTGTTCTTGTTGTTGACGTAAATAAGTGTACATTTATGTACCAATATTTAAGAAAATAAATTGAAATTGAAATCCAGTGAATTATATCCGAGCTGGCCAAGCAAGAACTTAGTCGGGTACATGAAAGGGTAATAACCGAAAAGTTTCCTGTATAGCGATATTAAAAATGCCTTTTGGACCTTTTCCAGTATTTGTAAATACGTGACGTGGTATGGATTCCAAACACACGCACTAGATTCCAGTTTGTTTCTAACCAGTGAGTTGTATAATGTTCGAACAACTTGCGGGTCTTGGAAGTCCTTGGCATTTCGCAAAACAAAACCCAAGCGACGATACGCCTCTTTGGCAAGATCAGATATGTGATCGTGGAAGGTTAGGCTGCGATCAAATGTGACTCCTAAATCCTTAATGAGATTTACTCGATTAATAGACACATTGTCCAATAGATAATTGAAGTGTAGCGGTTTTCTTTTGCGGTCAAACGTCATTACGTTACATTTATTTACATTGAAATTCATTTTGTTATTTATACTCCATTCATGAAAATTGTTAATGTCAGCTTGTAATTTGAGACAATCACAATGAGATTTTATTTCAAAGAAAATTTTGCAGTCATCAGCGTACAGAAGACACTTAGCCGAAGTCAACGTTTTAGGTAGGTCATGTATCATTATTTGGAAGAGCAACGGGCCGGTGACTGAACCCTGGCTTACACCGGACCTGGTGTGATAGGGCTCTGATACGTGTGTCCCATGCTTTACAAATTGCCGTCGGTCCTTCATGAAGTCCGCGAAAAAACTTAGTAGACTGGGAGTAAAACCCACAATAGATAATTTGTTCAATAGGATGTCGTTATCAATTTTATCGAATGCTTTCTGAAAGTCGAAATAGATTACGTCAACCTGTGATCCACGATCCAAGGCACCAGAGATAAAGTCGACTAAGCCTAACAGGTTCGTGTTTACAGAGCGCCCCGGTCTAAAGCCATGCTGTTCCTCACCTATTTGTTGTTTCACCTGTCGGTATATGTCACTATGCAGGATGTATTCAAACACCTTTGCGGGCGCACACAAGATAGCTATCGGACGATATTCTTCTACCGAAGCCCTGTTACTGCTCTTAGGTATCGGAGTAACCCTAGAAAGCTTCCATTGGTCAGGGTATTTACCATGTTTAAGAGAAAGATTTAATAAGTGACAAAGTGGTAGAGTTAAATGTTTCTTACCCGTTTTTAAAACAAAATTAGGCACGTTATCGGGTCCAGGTGAGCTCCCTGATTTCAGCTTATTGAGACCGCGATCAACATTTTCGGGAGATATGCCAGGAATACTAACGTACTCACCACGCCAGTCCTGTGCCATGCATGCATTCGCATCCAGAACCGGTGATATGTCAAGAAAGACACTAGCAAAATAGCTTGCGAAAGCCTCTGCAGCTTCGACTCCGGTATATGAATTACCTTTATATGAAACGCATGGTTCGAACCCACCCTTGGACTTGAGACTATGCATATGACTCCAAAAAAGGTCGTAGCAATAAGTTCTTTTCAACATGAGCCATATGCGATTTGTATGCTTGTGCGATACGGATTTTCAAACCAGCACGTATCTCCGAGAACATCCTATACGTCGCACCATAATTAAAATTTGAGGTCAACCATGCTCTATGCAATCTAGCCTTACGATGGATATCTTTTATGATACCTGCATCAAACCAGACGGGATATCTATTGGAAGTGGATATCTACCTTTTCTTTTTAGGAACTGACAAATCAAACAAGCTATAGATAATATGGTAAAAAGCATCAGTAGCAGCTGAGACATCACTCGACTCGAGTACGGGCGCCCACGAGGTTTCAGCAAGCAATAATTGAAAAAGAGGGTTATCCATCTTCTTGAAATCCCAATCGCGAGATAGATCGATATTACTCGGCTGTAGTCGAGCACAGGTATTATTCTGTGATCGCAGGCTAAGCGCGATCTCAAGAGCGGGGTGGTACAGCACGTCGATCGGCACGAACCCGTCGGTGGCTTCGCTCACACAGACATGGCGCGGCCATGACTCATTAAACTCCTGCGCCAACACTACGTCTAAAATGCCTCCGTGGGAATTCCTCACGTCATTATAATTAACTAAGTTGCAATAAGCTAAGAAATAACAATAATAATGTTTGATATCATAAGAGGCACTATTCATATTCAAGTCCCCTAAAAGGAAGAATTTACTGTTCGTGGTAGTTAAAAAGTACTCTACTTTACAAAATAAATTCATGTAAACCGCATCAGTAGCTTTTGGTTTGATATAGACGACACACACAACAAGTGAAACACCACGGTAAGTGAAGGAGGCCCATAGGTTTTAAGCGAGCTCTGATTCGAGATCTGTCCGCCGACGTATAATAATAATAATAATTATTATTATTATTATATTATTATTGTCGACTATTGTCGCTAATAAGCCTGATATCGTGATGGTCGACCGAACCCAACGCCGGGCAGTGCTCGTCGACATTACCATCCCACATGACGAGAATCTCGTGAAGGCCGAGAAGGACAAGCTTAGCAAGTACCTTGACTTGGCTCACGAGATAACTGCCATGTGGGATGTTGATTCGACGATCATTGTGCCGATAGTCGTCACGGTGAACGGTCTTATAGCGAAGAGTCTCGACCAACATCTTAAGAGACTCTCGCTAGACGGTTGGGTCAAGGGTCAGATCCAAAAGGCAGTGATCCTTGATACGGCGCGCATTGTTAGGAGGTTCCTCACTCTGCAGCCCTAACCACCGGCAGCTTGAGCCCTGCCCCGCTGCCGGCGGCACCCTAATTTTTAAGTTTTTTATATTATTTGTATTTTTTTATATATATTTAATGTAAAAAATTTAAAAATTAAGTTAAAAAAATAAATAACTGGAATAATAATAATAATACATTTATTTCACCATAGGCATACACACATTAGCATAAAGGTATGGTAAGCTCCGTCCTGGCGGCGAGCAAAACCCCCCCGCAGGGAGTCGCCCGGTCGCGCCGCAGCAAAGTCCAGCCAACAGGGGCCACCACGGCGTCCTCCACAGAGCCGTCTAGGAACGTTTCGGTCGCGGCGACCAGCACGTGATCAGCGGGAAGCATGCTGGCTCGCCACACTGGTAATTTTGTCTTCAGTCCTCTAACGTTTTGGTAGAAAATGCTGATGTGTGCAAGTAAAGCGGAGCACGGCTTATCTTAAGCATTTGCGGAAGGAAATGGCTAACATATTAGCACAGTTTTCGGCTGAGTCATATTTGATTAAATAGCTTTTATCGGAACCATCAGAGTTTGTTTACAAAGTATCGTAACATTGATAACGTATGTGAGTAATCAATTTATCGATAACGCAGAATAGTATCGGATTGAAGGCACGAGTCATCCCTAATCTTTTTCATGATTCATACGATATTTTTAGTTCGCGAGGTATCGCTGTTAACATAGCTGTTAGCTCAGTGGTTAGCGCGGTCGATTCTCATGCCGAAAGGCGTGGGTTCAAACCCCAACAATGAGCTTGAGCTGCCGGTATTTTACACACCACAACTCACCTGATGTTAAGTGACGGTGTGGTCGAAGATGGTAAAGCACACTTTGCCTGAAATAGATTTAGATAGATTTATTTAGATCACCAACACTATACACATCATAACACTTAAAAAGATCAACAACATAAAAAAAAAAGAAAACTAGATGTTATAGCAATTACAGGTGACGACAACATGCATAAAACTTTTACATTTATAATATATTGGATGGATGTATGTTTGTTACTCAATCACGCCAGAACAGCTGAACGGATCTGGATGAACTTTCGCGTGTAGATACTTTAGGCCCTGGAATAAAATATAGAATACTTTTCATCATCATCATCCATCACCACGCGGGTAACACCGCGGGGCGCAGCTACTATTATAAATGTGAAAGTTTGGATGGGTGGATGTTTGTTACTCAATCACGCCAGAACGGCTGAACGGATCTGGATGAACTTTCGCGTGTAGATACTTTAGGCCCTGGAATAAAATATAGAATACTTTTCATCATCATCATCATTCTTGACCACGCGGGTAAAACCGCGGGGCGCAGTTAGTACATACATAAAAGCAAAAATATACATATAGAACCTCTTTCTTTTTTAAGTCGATTAAAAAGTATTTAGTTTGCTACGGAAGGGTTGAAAGTTACATAGGGAACCTTAAGAGCGTGGACGTAATCAGGGGGGATAGACAAGAGAAAAATATTTTAATTATTTATGTAAAATGTAAAAGCTTTTTTTGGCATAACAAATTGTCGACTTTTCAATTAAATATATAAAGCTATTAAACATGAAATTCGAATTTCACTTAAATCTGAGTGTTTGTGTCTTATGTAAGGTGAGCTCTGGACTCTGAATATAAAATAGAGGAAGCTATATTTTTTTTTTTTTAATAATTTCGTCTGTATATATAATTGATGTTAGATATTATATATTTTGTAGCGATGATGGCTCAGTGGTTAGTGCAGTAGGTTCGCATGCCGAAGGGCGTCGGTTCAAACCCTAACAATGAGCTTGAGCTGCCGGTGAAGGAAAAACATCGTGAGGAAACCATAGCGTGGTGGTAGGGTACTTTCTAGTACTCGGCTGGCTAGCTACCACCCTCAAGTTGAAAATCTGCCGCCAAGCATCTAACAGTCGAAGTCAGTACGTGAAGCATGGCACATACGCGTCAAGCCTGTATCCTACCAGATCCGGCGTGAGTCAGGGTTCTATTACCGGCCCTTTACTTTTCCAAATCATGATTCACAAGTTGGCTAGAGTATTGACAGGTGCCAAATGTTTGTTGTATGCTGACGATCTTAAGCTGTTACTAGAGATAAAAACCCGTGACTGTCTTAACTTACAAAATGACATAAACCAGATATGTGATTAGAGCGTAAGAAATGGAATGACATTTAATATTAATAGATGCAATTGTATGACGTTCGATCGTAAAAAGAAACCAATCCACTTTGACTATTGTTTAAATGACTTCCCTATTAATAGAGTATCTAGTATTAAAGATCTCGGGGTAAATTTTGACCGCAGCTTGACATTCCACGATCATATATCCGATCTTGCGAAGGAGGCTTACCGTCGTTTGGGTTTTTATCTCCGTAACGCCCAGGACTTTGAAAACTCGCAAGTTATAAAAACTTTGTATAACTCCTTGGCAAGAAGCAAACTTGAGTCGGGCGCATGTATCTGGAATCCACACCACGTCACCTACACGCGAATGCTCGAGAAGGTCCAAAAAGCTTTCTTAAGATCGCTCTACAAGAAGGTCTTTGGATACTTTGGTACATGTACCCGACCAAGTTTTTGCTCGGCCAGCTTGGCTATAACTCGCTGGAAGTGAGGCGATTAATCGACCAACTCTAGATATGCTGCAAAGTGCTCAGAGGAGCGGTCGATTCTATGGACCTGCATAATCTCCTCTGCACGTTGTTTCTGCCTGACAAGCCAGGGATCCCGGCAAACAGGCGCGGTCGGCCGCATCCCTTGTTTCACGTAGACAGCGGTCGCACTGTGGCGCGCTCTATGTCGCCTTTAGTTCGCACCGGCGCGGGCGGTTGGCGGCGAGGAGAGCATTGAGGTGTCGGCACCTCAATGCTCTCCTCGCCGCCAACACTGAACTTGACATTGACAGCCCTGTTGGCTCATTGGGAGTATGTCTGCCTGAGCTGTAGGGCGTGGGTTCGATTCCCGCCAAGGACAAATGTTTGTTTGGTATAAACAAATGTTTGTTCTGTGTCTGGGTGTTCTGTATGTATTATAAGTATGTATTTACAAAAAAAAGTATTTATGTATTCTATCAGTTATCTGACTTCCATCACACAAGCTCTGCTTAGTTTGGGGTCAGATGGCGCTGTGTGTAATGTGTCCTACAATATTTATATTTATTTATTTACAATATTTATTTATTGTATTTGACAACTGGAGGTCAATTATTGCATCTTTTCAAATATATTGTGAAAACTTAACTGACCAGTGGGACCGAAGCAATAACACCAATCCAGGCTCGGATGACAATTTTGTAATTTTTTTTTTTTTTTTATTTCATGACATTTGTATTTTTTTTATATTTGACATTTTTATTTTATATTTGACATTGTTTTATTGTTGCTTTTCTTTTTTAAAATTTCTTATTGTATTTTAATTTTTATGTAATGTGAGTTTTTAATGTAATTGGCTAGACCGTTTTTTTAACTCTGTAAATAAAATTTAATTTAACGGTGTGTTCTGGCAGTCTCACTTGAGAGCCAATTCCATTCCAGGCTAGGTGTGCTTTACCATCTTCGACCACAACGTCACTTAGCATCAGGTTAAAGAGCTTTGTCAAGGCTAGGCTTTGGCTAGGTGTTTGAGCTGTGGTCAAACACCATAGAAAACAGCCAAAATATATATAATCATTGTAAAAAAATTAAAGTAAATAATAATAAAATTATTCATGATAGCTGACAAACATGATAATTCGGAAGAAAATACTTTGCTGATTCCAAAACCATTTCGAAATATTACATTCCTGTACGTTATTTTAACGTTTAAATTTCTCTAAACTATGAGATGGGGGATTATTTTAACAAAATACATAAAACAATCTTGACTTTCAAATAATCCCCTAATGACGTCATGTAGTTGGCTGTATAAGGATACTTTCGGTGCCTAAAAAAGCAATGGCGATTCGGCCATAGCACTTTCCTGCATTATGCCAATTCTCAAGTTTCCATTACAATATTATAATACTTTCTACATTTATTACAATGACCATAACATATTTAGCAGAATGAATCTAGTGTTTATATCACGTCATATAGGATATACGTATATTTATATGTTCACCAACCCACCCCGTTAGCAAAGCGCATTTGCCTCCTCGCTTACCTGGCTACACCCCTGTCGACATTGAAAACAAGCATTCCAATAACAAAAAAAGATACGTTTGAAATATATTTCGTATATTTCCCTAATAAAAACATAAAATAAAGCTGATTATATAAGTTTCAGGGTGTTACGTTTGTTGGTAGTATCGCGCTGTCACTCAAGCCGCGAGCGCGCGTTTTTGTGTTTTGTTTTTTTTTAATTTTGCCCCATTTTTCTGCAAACAGTTTTTCGATAAAACAGTTTTTAAGGTCAGTGTTTTTTTGTAAATTTTAAAATGAGAGCTCATTAAATGAGCTTCTAGAAAGGATAGAATTCAAAAAAGTTTTTATTTGGTTTCAATAATAAGAAAAAAACGTTTTTTTAAATTTTATTATTTGTAAGAGCGTAGAAAAGTACTTCGCGTCTAGTTGATTAAATTAGCATATTATATTTGTTTGTTCGAAAATAAGTTGCAAAGCAATATTTCAAGTTGAAATGTGCAAATGTTATAAGTATGTTTTTAATTACAAACAAAAAATGTATTTAACTATTATATCAGTTATGTTTGTGTAACGTGCAATTTTTTTTTTTTTTAATTACTAAGGTTGGTCATTTTACAAGATATAGCCACTGTTTGGGGCAAATAACAACAAAATATTATAAAACATGTAAATAAGAATTTCGCACAATTTTATTTACGATACTTATTTTTTTTTTAATTACTAGCGACTGCCTTAGTATGTTTTGTGTATCCAAACCTTCCGTAAAAATAACCGGCCAAGTGCGAGTCGGACTCGCGCACCGAGGGTTCCGTACAAACCTGTAGGTATATAAAGTAAATGTTATGTTTTTTTTTAATGGTGATTTAAGCTTTTCGCAATTTTTTCTTTATCTGTGCTATAAGACGTCGCTTCGTACCAAGTTTCAAGATTCTGAGTTTACGGGAAGTACCCTGTAGGGTTTGATTCCCTTGCGAGTGTCGAAAATTTGCAGCATAAACGGCTGTATCTTTTGATTGCGTTGGCTGAGAAGTTTGTATTTTTCACAGTTCCAAGAGACAGTAGACCTGAGTATTTGATATGAATTTCAGCTTGATATCTCCACGCGTTCCTGAGAAAAAGGGTCTTGAAAAGACAGACAGACGGACAACAAAGTGATCCTATAAGGGTTCCGTTTTTTCTTTTTGAGGTACGGAACCCTAAAAACATCTAAATAACAGTAAAAACCGTATCAAAATCCGTCGCATGGTTTAGAAGTAATCGGAGAAACAGACAGACTTTTATACTATTTAAAGATTAATAAAAATCAATTGCAGATTTAGTACTCTCAAGTATAATCTATACCACAATTAAAAAAAAAAATCTCTCATAATTTTTGACATCGAACTTTGTACATTCTACCAGTGTTAAGTATTAGTACCTGGTTGACCGAGCTTTGCTCGGCTGAAAACACGGATAAAACGACGTTTTCTACTAATGAAACCTAGCTAGATCGATTTATCGCCCCCGAAATCCCCTGCATACTAAATTTCATGAAAATCATTGGAGCCGTTTCCGAGATTCAGATTATATATATATATATATATATATATACACACAAGAATTGCTATATATATATATATATATACAAGAATTGCTCGTTTAAAGATATAGATAGATATTTCTAGTCAATATGAGATATTCTGCCGCCAAGCAGTAGTGTGTAAAAGCATGCAAGTCTCAAAGTAATGAGCGCCAAATCAAAGATAGGTACGCTGAACTTTGTTTTGCTACTCAAAGTTCTGCTTACCGCTGCAATGGTCATGGACTTGCGTTATCTGTCACCATCAGAAAAACGTTTTTTTTTTTAAATAAAAAGTCGGACAGTCTGACTCATACAGTCGACTCAGTTATTGGGGTCCCAATTGGACTAAGTTGTAAAAAAACCCATGTCTACTACCCCATACCCAATTCCGTCCGGGAAGCACCTTCCACTGCCTGCTTCAGAACCAAGATGTGATCTTGACTATAAGAGACCTTGTAGATAGATCACGATATCTTCTAAATCTGTGTCTGTCATCTTCGACCACATCATCGCTTACCATCGGGCGAGTTGATGGTCAAACGCGGACTTAAAATTATTGTTGTAGCGATGATAGCTCAGTGGTTAAAGTGGTCGGTTCACACGTCGAAGAGCGTGGGTTCAAACCCGAATAATGAGTTTGAGCTGCCGGTGAAGGAAAACATCGTGAGGAAAACCATAGCGTGGTGGTAGTACTCGGCTGGCTAGCTACCACCATCAACTTGTTAATTGCTGCCAACCACCTGACAGTATGTTTAGACAACCCCACTTGAGTGCCAGTTCCATTCCAGGCTAAATATGTCACTTAACATCAGACTAGCTGTAGTCAATTAACTAGCCAGTCAACCATAAAAAAATATGGCGCTGTGTTTAATGTCCTACGATATTTATTATTATTCATAGTTATTTATTTTTATTTATAATTTTTGAATTTTATACATTAAATATATATAAAAAAACACGTAAATAATATAAAAACAACCGGTGGGTAGGGCTGCAGAGTGAGAAACCTCCTTACAATGCGCGCCGTGTCAAGAATCACTGCCTTTTATATCTGACCCTTGACCCAACCGTCTAGCGAGAGCCTCTTAAGATGTTGGTCGAGACTCTTCGCTATAAGACCGTTCACCGTGACGACAATCCGGACAATGACCGTCGAATCAACATCCCACATATCGAATATCATGCAGTTCCCATGTAAGAACATAATGGCGACTAAACGCCTATAACGGAATTTCACACAATTCAGTAGTTTTCCATTGATCTAAACTAGAACTTTTGACAATGTAGGCAATACAGATATAGGTCTATAGTTGCCCGGCTCTGTTTTATTACCAGCCTTCAAGATGGGACTAACTCTAGCTATCTTTAAAGAATTTGGGAAGTGCCCTTCAGCCATACATTTGTTTATACAGTTTGTTAGATTTTCAATTATCAAATCTCTTACACATTTGATCATTTTTGTTGTAATACAGTCTATACCAGCACTTGTGTTTGGATCTAAGTTAGCGATTATTATTATACTAAGTTTGACAGCCCTGTTGGCTCATTGGGAGTATGACTGCCTGAGCTGTAGGGCGTGGGTTCGATTCCCGCCAAGGACAAATGTTTGTTTGGTATAAACAAATGTTTGTTCTGTGTCTGGGTGTTCTGTATGTATTATAAGTATGTATTTACAAAAAAAAGTATTTATGTATCCTATCAGTTATCTGACTTCCATCACACAAGCGCTGCTTAGTTTGGGGTCAGATGGCGCTGTGTGTAATGTGTCCTACAATATTTATTTATTTTATTATTTATTTATTCCTGCTACTTTATCGGGAGTAGTTGGATTTAGGTTAGTGAGAATTTGTTTATTACATTGTAGATTATTAAATACTGGTGTTGTAGTAAACTGATATGTTTTAGGTGTTTTGCTGGCCGGTTCACCACCTATGTTTGAGAAGAATGTATTAGAACATTCACATATCTGTTTTATATCTGTGACTAAACCAGTGGACGTGTTTTATGGCAGTTAAGCTATTTTTAGTTTTGTTATTAGCCAAATTATGAATAAGTTGCCACATTCTTAAAGGATTTTTCTCACAGTCTTTAAACGCATTGTAATAATACTGATTTTTAGTTTTTTGAATACAATACTTTTTTATTCAGCAAACTTCTGTTTCAATTCTTTATCTCCGGGTGTTTGTTTAAGTTTATGCTACAAATAATTTATTTTATTTATTAATTCAAGTAAGTCCTTATTGATCCAGTCTTTACTAGGTGGATTATGTAATTTAGTTTTAATAATTTTGTTATGTTTAATTGCTTCTAAAAGAGCTTCTTCTAGTTTTTTAGATTCATTATTCCATTCACTCATGGAGAAGTCTTGTACGGTAAGATATAAGTTTTTATAATTGACTGCTTCATAATCAATTCGCATTATCGGTTCAGGTTTAGCTCTTTTCACCTCGATATAGATTTGCCTATGATCAGAAAAGGCGGTTTCTATAATGTCCATATGAAACGTGCAAACGTGGTCTAAAATTGTAGCAGTGGTTTCTGTTTTACGTGTGCAGTATTCCTTATCAATTTTATTCAATATTCTTATGTCATTCTATTTTAATAAATTCTTGTACTCTTTTAGAGATCTTTCTCTGCTAAGTAAATTCAAGTTGAAGACTCCAAAAACTATCACTCTTTTTCGTCTAGATAGTTGACTGCTAAATATTTCTAGAATATCCTTAACACTTGAAGAAGGCCGCTTATACACAATTCCAATATCCAAAGAAAGGTTTTTCAGATGAATCCAGAGATAATGGTTATAGTCTTCAAAGTGTTCATCCAAAAATTCATGATTTAAATTGTTGTGTACGAGTATGTATATTGAGACACCTCCTCCTAAAGTCTTCGGTCTGTAGTTATAATAGTGATTATAATTTGGCAAACGAAGTTTCTTGGCGTCATCCTCGTTTTTAATCCACGTTTCTGTAATAAGTATAACATCCACAGTTTTATGAAAAGTTTCCACAATACATCTTAATTCATCAAGTTTACCCTTCTGGACTAAACTGCGAGCATTAGCGTATAGGAAATTTATTGTTTTTGATGTAGTTGTTACTTCTGTGTAGTTGTTAGTTATTTCATATGTGTTACGAAAAGGAATGAAAACACTCAGAGTGGATGACTATTTGTTTAATCCAAAAATCGAATAGGCAGAAAAATTGCTTGCCTTGGCTTTTTAAAGACTACCCCCTACAAGGCAGGCTTAGCATGGCTGGTGGCAGGAAATGGGGTGAGGGGGGCGTGTCCAATATGGCATGGCTTGGCTTCCAGTTGTCAGGTTAACGGGTGCTTCCGTTATACTCGGCCGTCCTGCAACAATTGCTCCCGCAATGGGAACACGACAAGGGCATTAGCTTTCAAATAAATCAATAAGATCTTAGGTTGCAAGTTGATGGAGGCTACGCTGCGATATGGCCTTAGGGCATCAGCTGCAACTAGTTATTCCCCACTACCCCAGTTATCACATATGGGCCAGAATACAAATCGCTTAGTATTCACCTTGGAAGCACTACTCGTGATCTACATGCACAGTTTGCATAGGCTCGGAAGGCTTAGGTATCCGATGCAACATACCCTCTTTCTTACCATAAATACCTTTGCCATTAGCACAGTGAAGACACACAGCTATATTTTTTTAATAAATCACGTCATTTTAGGAATCCAATAGTCATTTTTGACGAGTTCCAAGCAGTGATTAAAACCCACATGACCGATATCATCATAATGCATTTGACAAATCTTCCACAGAGCCGAATTTGGCTCAACTAAACGATTTCCGTTTAAGTCTTTCGATAGAGTTTTGTATTGATAATTTAGTTATTATTCATAATCTCTGAACCCGCGGTGTTATTGTTTAGTTGGGTCATGATCGAGCTAAATTTATCGTCCTGACATTGTACCGTATAAAACCAATCAGCTAATTCAAGACGGTTCACGTTCATAATATTGACCGGATGACAGCTAAGAGCATCTACATGTTTCATGCGTTCCCCGGGACGATATTCAACACTAATGTCGTATTCCTGAATCACAAGCCACCAACGCGCGATGTGCGGTATAATATCACGTTTAGTGAGGTGGCACGAACCGCTGTACAATCAGTGACCAGTCTGACATGTTTACCTACGACACACACGAATTCTGAATTCTGAGGACTAGACTACAGCAAGTTTCTAACTCATAACTATGGCAGATGCTTTCCTCTTTACTTGTGACACGACTGAAATACAACACAGGCCGTAACGAATTGTCGGTTTGTTTTTATAATAGTATACCGGCAATTCCCGACTTACATCAGAATGTACTTCTGTTGGAAATGCAGGGTCGTAAAAAGCTAGTACAGGTTATAACACAACTTAGTTTTTAATTGTTCGAAATATTCGTTTTATTCACTGCCCCAAACATGTCACTTATTTTTGAAGAAACAAACATTTCTCAACACTCATGTTTAATTTAAGGTTTACATTATTGAGTTTATCAAGTATCGTCCTTAAGAGCAATAACATATAAGAAGTAACAATAAGTTTCTACATCTATTGAGGGTAGAAGAATGTCATCTAAGAACGCGAGAATTTCCATACAGGTGACATTCTGACTTTCGGAGTCAGATGTTTTTGTTGTCCTACCCACAGATTCGACAATTTTGTTTATCAAACGCATGAATACCGAAGGTGCATTTGCTAAATCGAATACCCGCTAGCTTGGAAATTTGATTTATCAATGTTTGGTAACGGGTTGGTGTTTTGATATCTTTCCCAGTGAGTGCATTTAAGGCGCGATAATCTATACATAATCTATTATCACCGATTTTATTCTTTACTAAATTTACTGGATAGGCATAGCCCGATTTGGAATCTTTAACTATACCGGCATCTAATAACTCAGTGACTAGATTTGACTTATGCTTGTTCACTATGCGAAAGTCGATAAGATAAGATAAGTCGATGGGCGATGTAGATACAGGCCGATCATTAAAGAGATTTAGTACATCCTAAATCATTTGTACCACACGAAAAACAATGCTTGTACATAATTAACAAAATTAGTAAATCTGCATGTCCTTTGTTATTCAAGGGCCCAACTTTAATTTTAATTAAGTCAACACCACCAATACCGAAATGGCTTTGGTTAAGGCATGGCTATTAATGGATAGGCAACACACCTGGTTATTTGGCGGTGGCTCCTCGCAGCTGCTGGATTTGGTCAGGACCTCTCCCGGCGGCCACACAATGATCTCACTGCCCGAATAGAAGATCTTGATGTAGCCGGTGTCCCCTCGTAACAATGTTGCCAGGTTAACGGGTGCTTCCGTTATATATGTTATTGTTTTGTTATCAATATCCTTCTCTGACTGTCTTATATCTTTTCCTGTAGTTATTCTTCTGCTCAGTTTTTTGCCATCTTCTTAATGATTTTTGGAATTCCTTTAATGTATTTTATTATCAGTTCCTCTTCTCCAATTTCTTGACGTTTTTTCAATTCATGCCTAAGGCTTGATATGTATTTCTGCTGTTGAGGGGTCTGATCAGAATAAATACGAATACCGTCTAATGTAAAGTTTATCTGGTTTCGTAGTAATGTTTTAGCTATATCAAATATTTTAGGTAGATTCAAACATGTAACTTAACGTTCATAAGTGCCTTACCAGGGCCTAAACTGAATAAATGACTTTTGATTTTGATTTTTGATTTTGATATCTTCAGAATTAAAAAACACTTTTAGTGGGCGCGTTTTTTTGCCATCATATTTACCGAGACGTAATACTCTTTTTTCTTTGGGACAGTCGGGATAAATAGTTTTAATAACTTCTTCAAATGTATCTCTGTCGGCTTGTTGTCTGGCATCTCGATTTTCTAAGTATTTCTCAGGAATACCTAAAATTATAATATTCTTGCTTCGTTCTGCCCGTTCTTGTACTTCAGCTATCACATCACATCATCATAGGAAATAATTTGTGGTGACGGTATCATTTGTGTAGGGTGTGAATGTGAATTCAACTCTAGAACCTCACTTTGCAGTTGAGTAATTTTTAATTCATTCGTTTTTACGGCATCTTTTAATGTTGCCAATTCTGATTTGAGCATTTTCTGAGCAAGCTACAGCTTGCTGGACTCTTTAAGTAAATCTAATATTTCCTTCTTAAAAGCATTCAGCTGAAATGTGAACTCATTATCTGGTTCTCTTCTCTTTCGGGTAGTAATTATACTTTACAACACATGTGGATTCGTATCCAGCACAATCTTGGATAAATCCGGTTGAGAACTACTTCCACCACTGGTAGATACCATTTTCTGCGATGAAGTTTTATGTGACTGAGGAGCACTCATATTTAATTTAATAATTTTAATGATATCTCCGCTAAGTGTGCATGCACGTTTATAACACGCCTGCGTCTCTTTCAGACCAATTGTTACTATCGATAGATCTCGATTAGCCGTGAATTTTGAACTTTAATAGGCGATAATAGCACACAAAATCACTACGAGAAAATATTTAAAAGAAATAATTTATTTTAGGTAATAATTTGCACACGTCTGCACACTGCGCTTGCCGCTTGATTTTATTGCTATTGAATGCGCATAATTTAGTTGGGGTGGCATATCAATTTCTGTCACGTTTTGTTTTTTCTACCAAATAACACAATTTTTCTTTTCTTTTAATGATGTATCTGTTTGTTTTTTAGATACCTCATTGTTATTACAATCTAGCCAAGTTTAGACTAATAAGTAATTTTATTATAACTTAAATTGCTTAGTTGAGTAAATCTAAGAATGTGTCCATCAACACTTTTCTTACTGTCTCTATTAAGGGGAAGACACTTTGTTCATGTGTTCTATAATAACCCAATAACATGAATAAAGTTACCATACGTCCAGATTTAAACGGGACTGTCCCTTTATCCAGTGCCCCGTCCCAGTGTCCCCTAGGGAAGCGAATTGTGTCGTTTACAGTTACAGATCGATCGATACTAATATCAAAATCTTTAAATTTTATTTAATATTTTATTATACATATGTACAGATTATTTAGTTAAGACTTTTTAAAATTAACTTGATATTTATGTATAAATTGGCATTTCGTTTTTTTTTTTAAATTAATTAATTATTAACATAATTTTATGCATGTTGTCGTCACCTGTAATTGCTATAACATCTAGTTTTCTTTTTTTTTATGTTGTTGATCTTTTTAAGTGTTGTGATGTGTATAGTGTTGGTGATCTAAATAAATAAATAAATAAAAGACAAGGTCTCCTCTCAGTGTATTAGAGATTATACTGAAAAGTGACAGATTGGAATAATCTAGTTGTTTCGAACGAACATTGTTGGCTGGCAGTACCACACTAACAATTTGAATCATGTTCAACTTAAGCATACAATAAAGAGTTATTCATTCATTCATTCATTCATCCGCTTGGAACAAATATTCTTTTTAATGAATAAATAGTAGATTCAAATTCAAATTCAAAACTATTTATTCAAACTAGGCTGAGAATCAGCACTTTTCGAACGTCGAAATTACATAAGACAGTCTCCCAAAACGCCCACCCGTCACCACTTCCTAGTGCTTTAGCTGGGAAGAAGAAGTGGCGCAACAAACTCACTCCCCAGCAGCACAGCTGTCTGTTCAGTTAGAGACATCTAATAACTTCAGTTTCGGATATCAAATCTATGTTAATAACAAAAGGTAATATTATTAACAGAACACATTATTAACAGAACATAACAAAAGGTAATATTATTAATACGCGACATTAATAAATTAATGTCCCGTATTATTAACAGTCGTTAAAATTTTGAGAATGCCCCGTATTATTAACAGTCGTTACAGTTTTGAGAATGTCCCGTATTATTAACAGTCGTTACAATTTTGAGAATGCCCCGTATTATTAACAGTCGTTACAATTTTGAGAATGTCCCGTATTATTAACAGTCGTTACAATTTTGACAATGTCCCGTATTATTAACAGTCGTTACAATTTTGAGAATGTCCCGTATATTAACAGTCGTTACAATTTTGAGAATGTCCCGTATTATTAACGGTCGTTACAATTTTGAGAATGTCCGGTATTTGACTTAAATTTAAATGGTCACTTTAGACATGAATCAAATCCAAGTTATTCATCAAAGCAGTGATACAAAAAGGCGCCGATTTATTGGTAGATCTACTGATAGTAGCTTGTATCTCCTGATATAAAATTTGATTGTCCTGTTAGCTCAATTGGTAGAATATCTGCTTTCAGAGCTGTGAAAATTGTGTGTCCCACCAAGAAAAACATTTAAGCACAAACAACAAACAATTGGGCACTTTATTAATAAAACACCACAATTCTTATTTTTGTTTGTTTTATTTCATATTTGACATTTTCAAGATTTAGATATTTTAATGTTATTTTTAAATATGAATTGAATAATGACCTGTAACTTTGGTGTTATCAATAAAAACTTGTATTTGTATTGCTCTAAAATGTCAAAATTTGTAAAAAAATAATATTGCGTATTCATTTTTACTACCTTCTACGTTTTTAATATAGGTAGTTTTCTTTTTTACAGATGGCGTTCCTAAAAAACTTTACAGATGCCGAGTTTAATATGACTTGCCCGCCAAAATATATAAACGAAGACGTCATGTTGGACTGCAAAAGTGACAGTGACATTTCACTTTTTTACACAAACGTGGCTATTGCCGCTACGCATACAGCCTACAACTTTATCATAACACATTATTACTTATCTGTGGTTGTTATAAGTGTGTTATTAGTTCTATATATGGCATACAAGATATATTTGAATCCAGTTTGTTATGTGAAGGTAAGTTCTATTTATCTAAAGCTTCAATCCCAGAGTAGCCCTGAGTTTAGGAACTGTCCCACAGCTGAGCGTAGACCTCTTTTTATTGTGAGAACGTTACGGCCTTAGTCCATCACGCTAGTCAAGTAAGTGTGGACAGATTCAAAGATTTTGAAATCAAATATCGCTAAATCATCATCATCATCATCGCTAAATCGTTGCCAACAAATTAGTAGTAGGTACATTTTCACCAGGTAACTTTTATCTCGGAAACGGTTACGAAGTTAGTTCAAAAAGTTTGTAGCGATGATAGCTCAGTGGTTAGCGCGGTCGGTTCGCATGCTTCGGCATGCGAACCGCATGGTGTGTGGGTGTGGGTTCAAACCCTATCAATGAGCTTGAACTGCCGGTGAAGGAAAACATCGTGAGGAAACCATAGCGTGGTGGTAGGGTACTTTCTATTACTCGGCTGGCTAGCTACCACACTCAAGTTGAAAATCTGCCGCCAAGCATTTAACGCTGTTTTCCGGCAGCCTCACTTGAGAGCCAGTTCCATTCCGGGCTAGGCATGCTTTACCATCTTCGACCACACCGTCACTTAACATCAGGTGAGGTCATGAAGCTATATTACCTATAGCTTCATGGGTGAGGTGTGGTCAAACACATAGCTTGTCAGCCATAAAAAAAGAAAAAGAAAAAAAACATTTACCCATTGTAACATTTGTAGAGGTTTAATTTTTAGAAATAAAAATATTACTACTAGCAAATAAGAAAATATGCCTTGATGAACTATGTATATTTTTTAATCAACAAAATGGGTTTGCTTTTGACAATCTCGCCTGATGTTAGGTAAAAATGCGATCTACGATGGAGCACGCTCGACTACAAACACCCCAAAGCATTTTTATTTCTCTTTCTTCTTGGCATCGCACTGTGTGAATTCTGCCAGTTTCAATGTTTCTGTATTTAGTGTGCAGTCTTCAGTTTTCAGCTTCTATAACTTTATAGTCAAAGTCCAGTCCGTGCCAGTCAAATCCAGTCATGCTTTTGTAAAGTAGCGGCGACTTTACTATAAGCTTCGATGGAATTTTGGAAGCAACACGAAAAGTCATGATGTTGCACCGCATTATACCACTTTCCCATACTCGCTCTCGAAATTCGGCACTTTATTAATAAAACAACACTATTTTCATACATAAACAGTCGAAAAAACACTAGTTTTAGCAAAAAATGCAATTGGGCGACACGACCCTTTCCGCGTTCCCGCCAAAACTTCCTCAAAACACTAACCCTTTCTTGCGTTATTATTATTTCGCCTACTAATGCCATCTCTTGTGGACCCCAGGAACTAACTGATGTCGGCTTTGAGCACATTCCGTCAGGGCCGGACTACCAAGCGCGTGTGGCGCGGTCACAGGCCCTGAGGCGATTGGGCACAAAAATTCCGCCCCCCTTCCCTAACGGTTGGTTTGCGATCGCCGAAAGCAGGGAACTGAAAAATAAGGGTGTTATGGCGGTCGACGCTTTAGGTAAGTAAAACAGATATTTTTTTAAAAGAAAAATTAAACTATTTTTTTTTATATGGGGCTATGCAGAACGGTAGTACTACGCTCAGACGAATGCATTATATTTCTCACAGCAATTAAACTACAATCTACTTCTTAACGCCGCGCAGTATTTTTGATTGCAACTTGTGGGACATCCTTTAGTTTTATTAATACAAACAGCAGTACAAAATAATAACACAAAGGCTACTTTGTGTTATTATTTTGTACTGCTGTTGCCCACAACTTCTTTCAAGTGGCATTTAAAAAAAAAATAGTTCAGCTCGCAGGATTTATGAAAAGTTATTTTTTTTGTATACCTCGTAAAGAAATACCTTACATTTTCGAAAAGTATCCCATATGTTATTCGTTCAATCGCTTTTGCATGATTGAGTAACAAACATCCTGGAATACAAACTTTCACATTAATATTAGTAGGATTGTTATTTGTGTTAATTGCTCGCATGTGTCCAGAGCAGCGTTGATAGGACCATGTCAAATTTGGTTAGGTGGTTTGGTGACACGTGTTGTTTAAAAGCGTTACTGCGTATTTAAATGGGTCTTTTAAATCAACATCTAGGTCTAGGGGTCTTTTAAATCAACATCTAGGTCTAGGGGTCTTTTAAATCAACATCTAGGTCTAGGGGTCTTTTAAGTCCCTGAATGCTAGACGCTTAGCTCCATTTCTTTTCCAGGCCAAAATTTCTGTGTGTACAGAGGAGAAGATGGCAAAGCACGAGTGGTAGACGCTTATTGCCCACACCTGGGCGCAAATCTTGGCATCGGTGGGACCGTCTGCGGAAACTGTATAGAATGCCCCTTCCACAAATGGAAGTTCGACGCCGCGGGGACTTGCGTTGAAGTACCTGGAGTTAAAGACGGTAAACATATACCCATAACAACCTGTATACCAGAGGTTCTTGACCGGTGGTCCGTGGACCACTGGTGATCCTTGAACGGAACCGAAAGTGGTCCTTGAAGCCATCATAAAATGTATATACCATATACCTACTACTGCCTTGATTGTGTGATTTTTTGACAGCTCTTTTAGCTCTTTTGTATTATGGGAACAAGATATCCTAATATACTTTTTTTTTAATGTAAAAGTAATGAGACGAACGAAACGCCCTCCTGATTGTAAGATATAATGCCTGTCCATGACCATTGCAGCGATACACTGAACTTCGAGTAACGAAACAAAGTCCAAAGCATCGCTGCTTTGGCGCTCATTACTTTGAGACTTTTAATGGTTAGTCTCAACAGCCCTGTAATGTCGCTGCAGTACCCTTCACAGTAATGTGTGCATACTACTGCTTGGCGGCAGAATATCTGGTACTGCAGTGGTGCCTATATAGACGACCTCCTGCTAAGGAGACGTACCACCAAGTAAGTTATTTTATATAGATAATATAATCATTTTTTTGTCTGTAGCTCCTAAAGGAGTGTCAGTGAAGACTTGGCTGTGTGTGGAGGCAGATGGGGCGGTCTGGGTGTGGCACGACGCGGAGGGGCGCGCGCCGCTCTGGCCCCTCGCCGACGCGCCTGAGTGCGCCCACTGGTCCTACCGCGGACGAAACGAGTTTATCGTCAGCGCACACATACAGGTAAATAAAAAACTACTTAGAACTTGGCGTGTACTAGAAAGAGATAAATAGATATAACCTTCTTGTGCCCCGCATTTTATGAGACAAAACGTATCTTATACATTTTGTAGTGATGATACCTCAGTGGTTAACGTGGTCGGTTCACACGCCGAAGAACGTGGGTTTAAGCCCCAACAATAAATTTGAGCTGCCAGTAAAGGAAAACATCGTGAGAAAACCATAGTATAGTAGTAGGGTACTTATAGTACCTTCAAGTTGAAAACTGTCGCTAAGCATCTAACGGTGTGTTCCGGCAGCCTCACTTGAGAGCCAGTTCCATTCCAGGCTAGGTGTGCTTTACCAACTTCGACCACACCGTCACTTAACATCAGGTGCGTTGTGGTCAAACACCTAGCTAGTCAGACATAAAAAGGTGTACTTTACCATCTCCGACAACACTGTCACATTAGGTGAGCTGTGGTCAAACACCAAGCTTGTCAACCATAAAACATATTTAAATTGGTCAATTCAGGGAATAATCTATCTGCGTACCAAATTTTATCAAAATCAGTTAAGTCGTTTTTGAGTAATCGTGTAACAAACATCCAAACTTACAAACTTTCATAATATTAAATAGGATACTTAAGCTATATGTATATTTATAGATCCAATATTGTCTTGAATTCTAGGAGATCCCGGAGAACGGCGCAGATGTAGCGCATCTTAATGCAGTTCATTCTCCGTCGATGTTGACAGCACTCGGGGAGAAATATCCCTTCTTAAACGATATTATAGGTGAGGTTGGCAACACATAGCGTCCCTACTTAACTTGCAAAGCCTCTTATCAGAATCTCTAAGGTACTCTCAGAACAATTAAAAGTTTTATTTCCTCTCTTTATCAAGATTCAGAAAATAATTAATTTTATGAGATGAACGAAACGCTCTTTTGATGGTAAGTGATAACGCATCTTTATAACCATCGAAGCAATACTCAGAGCTTTGAGTAACAAAACAAAGTCCAGCGGTACTCAGAGCTTTGAGTAACAAAACAAAGTCCAGTACTCAGAACTTTGAGTAACAAAACAAAGTCCAGCGGTACTCAGAGCTTTGAGTAACAAAACAAAGTCCAGTACTCAGAACTTTGAGTAACAAAACAAAGTCCAGTACTCAGAACTTTGAGTAACAAAACAAAGTCCAGCGGTACTCAGAGCTTTGAGTAACAAAACAAAGTCCAGTACTCAGAACTTTGAGTAACAAAACAAAGTCCAGCGGTATTCAGAGCTTTTAGTAACAAAACAAAGTCCAGCTGTATTCAGAGCTTTGGGTAACGAAACAAAGTTCAGCGATATTCAAAGCTTTGAGTAACAAAACAAAGTCCAACGGTACTCAGAGCTTTGAGTAACAAAACAAAGTCCAGCAGTACTCAAAGCTTTGTGTAACAGAACAAAGTTCAGCAGTACTCAAAGCTTTGTGTAATAGAACAAAGTTCAAGGGTATCGCTGTTTTGGCTCATGATGGTACTTTGTGATATTCAATGGTAGTTTCGACAGCCCTGTAATGACGCTGCAGTACCCTTCAAACATGAACACAGGAATGTTTACACACTACTACTTAACGGTTGAATATGTGATACTGCGATGGTTTGTTTTATGCGGGAAAACAAATTTACTTTAAAAAAACGTATGTGTGTGTATTGTGAACACGGCCGTGTGTACGTGTACATTTTTGAACACAAAAAAGTCCTTTGGATTTCCATGTTGTAAGTCCTCACGACGTAACGAAATGTTTGCTCCTTCAGCTCCCGCGCGGTGTAATCACGTGTCGGATGCAGATAGATATATAGTTTGGGAGCGTTCAAGTATTACGTAACGCAATTTTTGGAGATTTTTGACCCCCCTCCCCCCCCGTGTAACGCGCCGTAACGTTTTTCTGTACCTTCCTCCCCCCTAGTAAAACGTTACTTAACCAAAAAATGCGTGAGAGAATTTCTCTAAGCGACCGTTATGAAGGGTTAAAAAAAACAATGTTACGTAACGCGAAGTTCAAAATCCCCCTCCCGCCCCTGTAACGCATTGTACCGTTTTACAAGACAACCCCCCTCCCCCCAAAATTCGTTACGTAATACTTGAACGCTCCCTTTGATAGCACCCGAGCTTGTTATCAGCAGTTTTCTGAATCGCCTCCAGCTATGGGATCAAAATTAAATTTTTTTAAATCAATTAAACTTTTTCAGGGCGTCATGTCTGGAACGCGAGCTGGTCCAGAAACGAAGATCACACTGCGACTATGACACTGACACATGATTACAAGATACTGAACCGTGACTTCTTCCACATAGAGCTCAAAGTTACACAGGTACGTCTGTAATCTATTTAATTACATAATTATATGTTTAGTCGGAATCAAAATACTACTAGCAAAAAGCTGAGCCTTGTGAGCCCTCACAAGGCTCAGCTTTTTGTAGTAGTAGTTTTAGTAGCGTAGTACGCGTAGTTTTTCTAGCGGGTAATAATTTTTAAGACAGTTGTTTACAACCTGATTCTAGTGGTGTCATCTAGTATTAAGTAGATTAACTACGATGTATTTGAGTATTGAGTTTAGTTCTGTTGCAGCGATGTTAACTCTTTGGTTTTCTAACAGATGGCGTTAGTAGTACAATAACATTCTATCCAATGAATACAAAATTGTTAATGTTAATTTTTTTATTGGTTATAAAATTATATTTTTTTTGACAGATAACACATCTAGATATGAAGTTAAATTACTGTGTTAAAGCAAAAATCTATAGGCGTGATAGTTTTTTCAGTAAAGTGTACCACAAAAATACTCAGGTTGTGGAATAATGTTAGGGCTCGCTTCGCTCGCCCTGATAAATTTAACTTTTTTTGCTGGCGCAGCGACCCAAAATGTGTTATAATATTAACTACTTTTGTTTTACTTATGCGGAATTACTCACGCTTAATTATTTATTTATTTATTTATTTATATTATGAACACCAACATTGTGTACATTATCTCATGACAAAAAGTAAGAAGTACAAAACAATTACACAGTAAATGCCACAACAATTATAGGTGCAGACAGCATGCAATAATAACTATAATTATGTAATTAATTATATTATTATTATTATGTCGGATACTCTTTTTTTTAATGTTTTTGTTTGACCACAGCTCACCTGATGTTAAGTGACGGTGACTCACTCTACTGACTATGGTTTTGGTGGCCTTTTTCGAGGAGATAAAGCTGAACACAAGTCGCGTGCGGCCTCGTCTTGCCATCATGTGAACCGAACCGTCTTCTTCTATACAGCTCGTTTTTTTTTAACCGGCCAAGTGCGTGTCGGACTCGCGGCCAGGGTTCCGCACCATTCTCTATAAAAATGGCAAAAAAATAATATGTCTGTTGTATGAGAGATTAAATATTTATTTTATTGTTTTTTAGTATTTGTTGTTATAGCGGCAACAAAAATACATCATTTGTGAAAATTTCAACTGTCTAACTATCACGGTTCATGAGATACAGCCTGGCGACAGACGGACGTACAGACAGACGGACGGACAGCGGAGTCTTAGTAATGTGGTCCAATTTAACGGAACCCTAAAAAGTATGATTCTTGTGAAGATAGCTGATGACGTTCAGTTCGCGACTTGGTCTAATTAAAGCTAGTAGAAAAAACACATGTCTATAGTTCGACTTATTACAATTTCCAGATGGGGCCTGGCCACGTGCGGCTGCTGATGCAGACTCCGGTAGGCCCGTTCCTGTTCTCGCAGTCGGTGACGCCGCTGGCGCCGCTCGTGCAGCGCGTCACGCACCGCCTCTACTCGCCGGCGTACAACGCGTGCGTGGCGTCCCCACTCATCGTTGGAGAAGGGAAAATGGTAAATTTTCGTCTTACTTCTTTATTTTCCGACTTTAGTTGCGACTGCATTCGGTGGCCTTTTTTAAGGAGTGAAAACAGAGCACGTGGTGCGCGCGGCTTCGTTTTGCGTCACGTTAGCGGCTGCTACGCGGCTTGTTGAACAGCTGTTGATGCGCGTTAGTGGGGTAATGTCGTGCTCCGCCGCGTTTTGGAGCCCTACTTCACAGGAGCCCTCGTGTATATCGATTATAGCTCAGTGGTTAGCGTGGTCGGTTCGCATGCCGAAGGGCGTGGGTTCAAACCCCAACAATGAGCTTGAGCAGTCGGTGAAGGAAAACATCGTGAGGAAACTATAGCGTGGTGGTAGGGTACTTTCTAGTACTCGGCTGGCTAGCTACCACCCTCAAGTTGAAAATCTGCCACCAAGCATCTAACGGTGTGTTCCGGCAGCCTCACAGTTCCAATTTCCAATAAAACAGTTCAGCGGTACTCAGAGCTTTGAGTAACAAAACAAAGTTCAGCGGTACTAAGAGCTCTGAATAACAAAATACACTTCAGCGGTACTCAGAGCTTAGAGTAACAAAACAAAGTTCAGCGGTACTCAGAGCTCTGAATAACAAAATACACTTCAGCGGTACTCCGAGCTTAGAGTAACAAAACAAAGTTCAGCGGTACTAAGAGCTCTGAATAACAAAATACACTTCAGCGGTACTCCGAGCTTAGAGTAACAAAACAAAGTTCAGCGGTACTCAGAGCTTTGAGTAACAAAATACACTTCAGCGGTACTCCGAGCTTAGAGTAACAAAACAAAGTTCAGCGGTACTCAGAGCTTTGAGTAACAAAATACAGTTCAGCGGTACGCCACCTATTATTTTAATATAAGTACTAATTTTAACCTTTCTCGTTTACAGATCGAGCGTGACATCCGGATATGGAACAGCAAGCGTTTCGTGTCAGCTCCCACGTACGTTCGCCCGGATAAGACAATCCGGGCCTTCCGCAGCTGGTACTCCCAGTTCTATTCCGACAACAGTGTCAGTTTAAGAGACGCTTTGCAAAACCCATTAGATTGGTGATTGGATAATAGATGGCGTTAAGAGGAAAGCAGTCGACTGAGACATTTGAAAATTATGTATTTCACCAAGCTATTTCTGTCGCGCCGCACGCAGCACCCGCGTACATACTGAGCGAAAGGGACAACTGCACCTCGGGCTCATTAACCCGAAATAAAATGAGCAAAATCGAGGTTTCGTATTCCTCTATTTCCTCCTCCAAATTTAGACCGATTTTAGTATTTCTTTTAACAAGAAAATAAGAAGGATGTGATCTTTGCCTGTGCGTTTTATTTTTTTAAGATTATGTCTATGAGATTGGGAATTTGGACGTTGTAACATAGCGTTGAAACTAGGTAAATGTTAAGATTTTTGAAGATTCTTAGCTCTTATTAAAGAAACATATATCAAAAAATCAACACAGAGGGGCATGAAACTAGCAAGTATCTACTTCCTATCTAAAAATTATTGCTCTAGTATTAAAATCCTGGAAGGAAAATGGGGAAAACGTTTGTATGAAGAAAATGACGACTTGTTTCCTCTCAAAAGTGAAAAAACATCGTTACTGTGTCTAGAATATTGATTTGAGAATTATGTTACATACTAATTTATTTCAATTGTATGAAAAAGCATTATCCATTTAGTTTCGGCAGGAGCGCCGTCCCACACCGGTCACTATAGACTCTTTAAAACGACTGTATACATTTTTTTTTTTTATGTTTATGGTCTGGCTACTGAGGCCTTTGAGCCATGTCTTTATTTGGATTTACAGCACTTCACTTGTCTTCCGTTTTTGCAACGTTTGTCTTCATTGTACATCTATAGTTACTGTCAAAGTCTAGTCTTGATCAAGTCCAGTCGGTCCCAGTCAAATCAAGTCATGCCTTAGTAAAGTAGTGGCGACTTTACTATAAGCTTCTGGATGGAGTTTTGGAAGCAACACGAAAAGTCATGTTTAACCACATTATAAGCGTAGATTAACTTTATAAACAAACTGAAAAGTTTTAAAGTAACCTGACTATCGAATCTATATACCTAGTGACAGTTGCGTATTAAAGTAGAATTAACGACATATCATTCATCAAAATTGGTTCAGTCGGACATACATACAAGTCAAAAACATCTCTCTTATTGACTTCACGACTGTCGGGTAAAAACGCCTACTTACCTATTTCATATGTTGTTAAATGTTCCAAATTGTTTGTTTGTTTGTGTAGTAGAAACAATTATTATTTTAGTCAATTAATTACAAGTCAATTTTAAATAATAAAATAAAATTAACATAAATAAATGTCAAAATATTAATTACAAAAAGAAAAACACGTCACAAACAAAACAAAAACAAAGAACACTGACTTTAAGACACTGTATCTCCTCGGCGAGATGAACCTTGCCCGAACGCACCCAACACATTGGCGGCGTTCCCACGCTGTATAGCCAAAGAAATTTGCTGTGTTAGGAACCAACCTGACCTGGGGTCGCGGCCTTTCTCTCTGAGCCGACTCCCCAGGTCTTGAACAAATTTCCTGGCTTCGAGACCCCATGGTCCAGCAGTTTAGTTATTTAGAATATGTTGTACTTTGGAATTTTAAGTTTAATTAAGTAAGTTTCTATTTTGAATAAAAAAAATATTTTTTTATTTGAAGGATAGTTTTTTTTCTTCTTGGCATCGCACTCGGTGTATTCTGCCAGTTTCAATGTTTATGTTTGTTATATGCAGTCTTCAGTTTCTTTTATAATTAAAGTCCAGTCTTGGTTAAATCCAGTCGGTCCCAGTCAAATCTAGTATGCCTTAGTAAAGTAGTGGCGACTTTACTATAAGCTTCGTTGGAGTTTTGGAAGCAACACGAAACGTCATGTTTCACCTCATTTTATCACTTTCCTACACTCGCGTTTGTAATTCGGCACTTTATGAATAAAACACCAGTATTTTTATATTTAAACACTCGAAAAAAACACTAGTTTTAGAAAAAAATACAATGGGGCGACACGACGCTAACCGCGTTCCCGCCAAAACCCAAACTTTTTATTCCTTACCTTTCCTTTTAATATGGCAACAGATAGAAATTAAGATTTTAAATCTGCATGTTTTTTTTTGGTTCTGGCGTCACTCTTTATGGATTTACTATTGTTATTACTATATTTCCAAGTGTTATATGAAAAATCAACTTTAAAAAGACTGTGACACAAAAGTCAGTCAAAGTCGTGTCAGGACATACCGTAATAGTAACTTATCTACGTCTACAAGCTTCTTTTTTTTTTTAAACGGACTATGCATACCTACGTTTATCCACGATCTCACATGATGGAAAGCAACGATGTAACACGCTTGCCTAGGAAATACCTATTCACGTTTTTCTTGAACAACCCCGGTTTGTACTTAGTTGGAAACACAGACGCTGGCAACGAGTTCCACACATCAGCAGTTCTTACAAGGAACGTGGTCTGGAAACGTTTTTTTTTTCTCTTTCTTCTTGGCATCGCACTCTGTGCCTTCTGCCAGTTTCAATGTTTCTAAATTTTGTGAGTAGTCTTCATTTTTCAGCTTCTTTATCATCTATAGTTACAGTCAAAGTCTAGTTTTAATCAAGTCCAGTCGGTCCCAGTCAAATCAAGTCATGCCTTAGTAAAGTAGTGGCGACTTTACTATAAGCTTCTGGATGGAGTTTTGGAAGCAACACGAAAAGTCATGTTTAACCACATTATATCATTCTCCCACACTCGCGCTTGTAATTCGGCACTTTATAAATAAAACACCACTATTTTTATGCATAAACTCCAAAAAACACTAGTTTTAGAAAAAAATACAATGAGGCGACACGACGCTCACCGCGTTCCCGCCAAAACTCCGTCTGGAAACGTTTTGTGCGTTTGAAAGGAATTTTCCTATTGAATACAAAATTTATATTTTTCTATTAAAGTAGTGGTGAAATTAATACACGACACCACCACGAGATGGCGCTGTTTTAAAGTTTAGTTTCAAAGTAAAATTCAAGCAATATTGATAATAATTTATTGAATTTATGGAAACAACATACAAAAGTATAACAATAACTACACTAGATGATTCATGATATGTAATGTACAGAATTTACAGCATATAATAGAATAAAAGATAAGATTTTTCTCTATATATTGAGCTGTCGGTGATGGAAATACATCGTGAGGAAACCATAGCGTGGCGGTAGGGTACTCTCTAGTACTCGGCTGGCTAGCTACCACACGAGAGTTGAAAATCTGCCGCCAAACATCTAACGGTGTGTTCCGGCAGCCTCACTTGAGAGCCAGTTCCATTCTAGGCAGTGTTTACCATCTTCTATTCTAATATATCTATAATCCAAGATGTGAATGTTTCTTTTAACGAGGGTACTCGGAACAATGGTTCAGTATTAACCAACAAGAAACACAGAATTAATAAATCTCCTTTCGACTTTTAATTGCAGTTTCGAGTAACCCTGTAACATTAGTAATTTTAGAAAAAAAAAATGTATAGTCAAGTAAGACAAAATCACGACAAACTGAGTTTATTTTTTTAATGGTTGACAGGCTAAGTGTTTGACCACAGCTCACCTGATATCAAATGACGATGTGTTCGAAGATGGTAAACATAATTAACCTGAAACGGAACTAGCTCTCAAGTGAGGCTGCCGGAACACACTGTTAGATGCTTGGCAGCAGATTTTCAACTTGAAAGTGGTAGCTAGCCAGCCGAGTACTAGAAAATACCCTACCACCACGCTATGGTTTCCTCACGATGATTTCCTTTAACGGCAGCTCAAGCCTCATTGTTGGGGTTTGAACCCACGCCCATCGGTGTGAGTACCGGCCACGGTAACCAAACCAGGGAATATCCTGGAGTGTTTCTGCTTGACGCCTGTGTCGGTGTCACGGGAACGCTTTCTCACTCGTCCGCGGTGCTAACCAACAAACACTAACGGTCTGTTCCGACAGCCGCACTTGAGAGCCAGTTCCATTCCAGGCATGTTTACCATCACCAACAACACCGTCACCTAACACCAGCTGTGGTCAAAAAAAACTCTTTGTTTTCTAAGATTGCAATCTTTTTTCACTGTCCAGTTGCCGATCTAAATTCTATATAAGTAATAAATCCATCATCATCCTTATCTGCTTGTTTTAATGCGCCTTCTACCATTTGTGTTAGGTCGTCGTCTTTGTAGGACACCGTGTGGTCCAAAGGCTTGCCCTCCGCATCTGTTAATTAAAATAATTCATTGATACTAAACCTATTCCGACTTGTCAATGTCTATATGTCAATGTTCAATGTCTTATACTTGGTGTTAGATGTCCTGAGTAGGTCATCTAGGTACCACTGTAGTACCAGATATTGTACCGCCAAGCAGTAGTGTGTAAGCAATACTGTGAAGGGTATTGCAGCGACATTACAGCGCTGTTGAGACTAAACATCGAAAGTCTCAAAGTAATGAGCGCCAAAGCAGCGATGCCTGGACTTTGTTTTGCTACTCAAAGTTCTGTGTATCGCTGTATTGGAGATATGTTATCGCTTACCATCAGGAGAGCGTCTCCTTCGTCCCTTCACTTTTACAATAAAAAGTCTTGAGCTGCCAGTAAAGGAAAACATCATGAGGAAACCATAGCGTGGTGGTAGGGTACTTTTTAAAACTCGGCTGGCTAGCTACTACCTTCAAGTTGAAAATCTACCGTCAAGCACCTAACGATGTATTCCGCCAGCCTCACTTGAGAGCCAGTTTCATTCCTGGCTAGGTGTGCTTTACCATCTCCGATCACACCATAAACAAAAAAAACCGGTCAAGTGCGAGTAGAACTCGTGCGCCGAGGGTTCCGTACCTACATATTTTACCGCCATAATAAAAATGTTTTTTTTTGCTAATTCTCTAAATTGTATGACCGCACATACAACTCAGAGGACTATCTTAATTGGCGTGAACTATGTATGTATCCCCATACATATTACATACACCCTTTAATTTTAAACTTTTTTGAATTTTTCCTTATTTGTACTGTAAGACCTTGCTTTTTGCAAAATTTTGTGATTCTATAAATCTAAATTTATATCATATCTTTTATCGTGTTGACTCGGGACCTTGATTTTTATATACTAATCAGCTTTATATTATATTAATATCTATCTAAATATATATAACTCAAAGGTGACTGACTGACATAGTGATCTATCAACGCACAGCCCAAACCACTGGACGGATCGGGCTGAAATTAGGCATGCAGGTAGATGTTATGACGTAGGCATCCGCTAAGAAAGGATTTTGATTAATTCTACCCCCAAGGGGATAAAATAGGGGATGAAAGTTTGTATGAAACTTTGTCAATTTTAAACCGATCGGGCTAAGACTTTGCATGCATAAAGCTACTATGACGTAGGCATCTAGCGCAGGTGAAACCGCGGGGCAGAGCTAGTGGACTATATACCTCAGTATCTGGTATAAATTTCAACTTGCTAGGTCGGTGGTGACACACGGACAGGAGAGTGATCTTATAAGGGTTTTTTTTTACCTTTTGAGGTACGGAACCCTAAAAAGAGACGTATTCGCAGAATAATTTACTCCTAATTTAATGGAATGGAACTGGTTTTTAAATGAGGCCGGAACACACAGATAGATGCTTGGCGGTAGACTTTTAACTTAAAGGTGGCAGCTAGCCAAACGAGTACTAGAAAGTACCCTATCACCACGCTATGGTTTCCTCACGATGTTTTACGGCAGCTCAAACTGATTGTTGGGGTTTGAACCTACGCACTTCGGCGTGTAAACAGACCGCACTAATGATAACCTAGTGGGTTATCATTGCTTTTGTCTACTAAACACATTGATGGCACTTAACCGTTATGGGAAAACTTGAACATACCATCAGGCGTATAACCTGCTCGCTACATCACTTACATGCAAAAATAGGTAGAATTATACTCACATTCATGTTGTTAATCCTTGAGGTGAAAATAAAAAAAAAAATTGTAGGAAAATAAAAAGTCTTAGTAATTTAATAATGTATTTAAAAGAATAAAATAAAATTAGTGTATAGTTCACAGTTAGAGTTTATGCTTTTTAAAGTTAAATTGCAGTGTGCCAGGCTTGGTACCTAGGTCAAAAGTTGGACTTCATTGTGACTTTGACTTACATGATATCAAGATTATCTTTTTCAGCGGGAACGCGGAAACATATAGCTGTATTGTATCATTTTACAAAATTTGTGTTTCTTCGAGTTTAAAAATAGTTGTTTTATTTAAAAATTCTAGAATTTATAGGTACGCACGAGTGTGAACAAAGTTATTTAATGTTACTGGGCGTTTTTAAGGCTAGTGTAAATAGATTTCTTTTAGATTAACGTGCTCCATCCTCGGCCGCACTGTCGCTTTCCATCAGGTGTGTTGGTAGCAAAAAAGATATCTATTTTATAGAAAACATACGCTAATTTGTATTATAGCGCTGTTTTCAAAACAGCATCAAATACACCACTACTACTTTACGTGGGGATGGACTGGACTTATAATTGCCTTACTCTATGTGACTTTGACTGTGACCAAGACTAATTTGATTAATTTTATCGTGAGACTTTTGACAATATGAAATACTTAACTCTGGGAAAATGCATAAAATACGATGATAAAAAAGATTTACATCTTTAAAAACTCTGATTTATCTAAAGCAAAAAAATAACTTTCTTTATATTTGGCATCAAACTTTGTGGATTTTGCCAGTGTAAAGTAGGTTTAATATATTCAAGTTTATGTTAATGCACATCTGATTATATCATCATTTATGAATAGAATTACACTATTCCATATCATACAAATACATTTGTCTTGGAAAATAATACAAAGCGGGGAAAACTGTAAAATCTATTTCTTTTATTGTGTTTTATGGCAAGTTTTGGTAACAGCACTAACCATCTGTAAACTTACCTAAAACTTATGAATAAACTATAAAAATGATGTTCCGATGCCAAAAACATCTTATCGTTTTTTGTCCTGTTCAACCTTTTCCATCTTTTCTGTAGCTATTTTAGCCTTGTAATGGTTGACCCTGTATTCAATAAAGTCGATATATCCATCTTCATTGAGATCTACATGCTTAAACGCGTGTTCTAAAACTTCTTCTAGTTGCGCGTCCGAATACGACGGATGATTCTTGTCCACTTGGCCTAAAAAAAAACATTCATAAATGTCAATGTCTTTGTTAATGGCGCGAAAAAGTTTTTTTTAAAAAGCTTTCACAGAGTATTAATTCAGCTTTATCTCTGATATCAACAGAGTGCAGCACCGTTACCCTTTCTGTTGTTTTTACAGAGAGGGTCAACGAATAAGTTGCCGTCTCTTTTTATTTCTTTTTAATTAAACGAGATAGCGCAACATTGATAAAATATCGGTACCTATTAGATGTTTTTTTTACAATAGGCTTGTTATTGCGAACTAGAGGAGTTTCTAGACTTAATTTTTTTTTAAATTGTTTTTAAACAATTTCTATTATATGGAAATGGGAGGTTGGTAAATTATGAAAAATAAAAAACAGACAAATTCGTACTCACCCCAGTCTCTTGTAGGGTTTGTTTAAACAGCACAAGATCACATCGTTTTTAGATGTTTTTTACCATATAAAATGGGTTAATGACGTCACAGAACAGCACAAAAAAAAGCAATAAGAAGTGACATGAAGGTCAATCATGCGTCTGTAATGTTTAAATTTAAAAATTAACAAAAGTTTAATTTTGACGCACAAGACAAATTTTGCGTAGGAAATATTAGAATTTAAATAAGTCGTTTTTCTTAAATATTGTTGTCTTTTACTTAGCAGACCGTTCGAAAAAGACTTTTTTTTTTAGATTTGACGAGTGAAGTTTCAAAATATGGCCATAATCTAAAAAGTTGTTGTTTGACTAGGCAAATAAAATAAAAGGTTTTAAATGATTTTTCATGAATTACAGACGCACATTTGACTAAATCAACATTTGTAATGTAAGTATACCGAACAATTTGACAAGTATTTACAATGACATTTTCTCAACAAAGCACTTCTCTCCTCTTCAAATGTCTTTATTTCTAGACTTTTTATAATTTACAGGGGTTTGGTATCTCGTATTAAGTTTTAATTTTTATATATTAACATATTTTACGTTTAAACAATATACATATACATTTATAGGTTATATATTTGTATTCATAATTTTATTATGCTCAACTAATACTACGTGCAAAACTCTGAAATTGCGAAAAAACTGTAAATCCATAAGATTTTATTGAAGATCATCAAACTTCTTAAGTTCTTAACTCATGTAGAGAAAAGCTGTTTTTTTTTTTACTTTTTCAATATTGTTCTGATAGTAAAGTTGTAGATGACAGATTTTTTGTATTTTAAAAGAAAACAACAAATTTTTCAACACAGTTTTATTGAAAACGCACCTTCGGACATGACAGCTGATGACGAAATCTAAACCACGACCTTAGCACGATTCGTTACTTCAAACTCATTAGAAATATAACAATTTATGCTATGGGCAGTCTTTTTTTATGGGACTTTGCCGCAAAACGGTAAAGGAGTTATTTTTTTTTAATACTGCGATAAATGTTTTTGTGATTTCACTATCTTTTCATAGTGAAAAGGCTGTGATAATATGAAATGTAAAGTCAATACAATAAAAAGTCAAATGTATAATATGTGAATATGATTAAATGTCATTAAATAAAAAATATAATTAAATAATAGTACCTAATTCAAAATATGTACCTACTATTTTAGTTGGTTAGTATGTTTTTTTTTCGAATGTTGGTACAAAGTACGTTTCTAATCCTCATAAAATATAGCTGTATTAAGTGTCAACGGTTTTGGCGGGTTTCTTCTTTCGTGTATAAAAGCAATGGCGTTTTATTCTAGAATCCGAATTACGCGTGTCAGCGTGCTAAGGCGATATAATGTGAGTTAGTGTTACTTCCATATCTCCATCGCAGCTTGACGAGACACCAACACTTTATTAGGGTAAGACCGGACTCGATCATTCACTTTTTTTTTTTTTTTTTTTTTTTAATTATCGATAGGCTTACGTTTGGCCGCCATCTCACCTGATGTTAAGTGATGATGCGGTCTAAGATGGAGCACGCTTGCCTAGAAGATACCGATTCACTCTCGACTTGAAGACACCCAGATTATATCCATCGGGGAACACCCACTCGGGCAGCGCATTCCACTGTCTAGCAGTCCGCACAATGAACGTCGAATCAAATCGTTTAGTTCGAGTTTTTGGAACATCTACCATGAAACGATGTCGCTTTTTTGAGCTTCTGGCTGTCCGATGGAAAAATGGACATGGGGGAATCAGACCATGTAGTTCTGAAGCACACTCTCCGAAATGAATCCGATAAAAAATCGACAAACTAGCAACTTTGCGACGATGTTCTAGGCTCTGTAATTTAACCTGAACAATGGAGTCGTCGCAGATGAGCCTCTTGGCACGCTTCTCAATAGACTCCAACGCCTTTAGGTGGTATTTAGCGGATCCATCCCAAAGGTCTTCATGGGACTGTGTTAGATTTAACTTGATTTTTCATAAAATTATTTAGTAGCAATGATATATTAGTGGTTACTTAGTTATTAGTTAGCGCGGCCGAAACGCACGTCGCAGGGCGTGGGTTCAAATCTAAATATTAGCTTGAGCATGAGGTAACTATAGCATGGTGGTAGTTTACTTTCTAGTACTCGACTGGCTGGCTACCAGTTGAAAATCTTCCACCAAGTATCTGTGTGTTCTAGCAGCCTCTCTTGAGATGTGTTCGCAATATTCGACCTAACCAGTCAACTCTTAAAAACATCGAAATACTCTTGATGACAAGCAAATCAACAATGTGCGACGCCAAAAACACAGAAGAATAAAAGTAAAACTTTTGTATTTAAACTTGAGAATTATCTTGAGTTAATAATTGAATTGAAATAAAAGAAAAATGTCGAACGTTGAGACCGTGTTGGTCTCTTTACTAAAGAGGCAAGACGCCATTCATTCTCTTAAATTCATAGAACGAGATAATTCCATCATTATTGATGTCCATATTCTCTAGAATATGGTCCATGAGCGTCTCGTAATGATTATCTTCTACAACGGACGCTTCTTCTATATGTTCATCTGAAAAGCATCAACATTTTTAATACGCTCTTTCTAATATAAAATGGACAGAAACAATCCTGTCCATGACCATTGCAGCGGTACAAGACTTCCGAGTAATAAAACAAAGTCTAAGCTATCGCTAGCATCGCTGCTTCTAAACTAGAACACAGTGACGTTTAGATGCAAACTACTGCTTGGCGGCAGAATATCTGAAACTGCGGTGGTACATACTCTGACGATTTCCTCATAAGGAGATAGCAGGCTATGGCTACAAAAAAAAGTACGTGCAAAACGGTGTACCGATCGCGGTCTGTTTTGTAGATGACTTTGACATTTGTGATGTATTTGAATGCATTTTTTTTCCGTTGTAATCTTATTAGAGGTGGTCGTTGCGAATCGTATATAGTTTCAATATCTCGATATCAATGGAAAATCCGATATCAGATTTCAAAGTTAAAATATCTGGTTATTATGATATTTTCGATATTGCCGAAACGCGAATCGAGGCGAATCGTCACTGCATCGATACAAACTAAATATTGCGCTGATATTGGTATTGGCTAAAACGCTATATCACAGTATCGATATTGATACTGTGATATAGCGTTTTGTGATTCCTCTGAGGTTTGATTCGTCAACCGCCCGGCCCCGATCGATGCACCACAATTGTATCCGAATTTATCCGAAAAAATAATAATGAGGTCAAGTTTCAAAACTGCATTTCATAGTGAGTTTCGAGTGAGCTTAGTATGCGCGCGCGATTTTTACTTTCTCAGGAAATTATAAGCTATTTGTTTGTACCTAAGTACCTACCTAGTAACCAAAGTTTAAGTAATTCGTTTTTTCTGTTTTGTTTGTTGTACGTTGTTGTGTAAATATTTTTGTTATTTGGTTCATTTATATCATAAAAGTTAACCAATCGGTATCGGTACTTGAGCTACAAGGAGTTATACATAACGTTTCATATAATACTAACGAGGAAAGTCAAATCAAAATCTACGTCAAATAAAATAACGGCCAATATATAGTTTCAGAACACGATATTTTCATCAATATCAATATATAGTTTCGATATCGTATATCGACCCACCTCTAAATCTTATTCATTGTGTAATTTAAAAAAAAGATATTTTACCCCATCGGGCAGGCTAAAGCTGTAAAGCCATACTGCCTCGTCTTAGGTTTTTGGAATTCATGTCTTACATCTATAGTTACAGTCCGTAGTTAAGTCCATAGTAAAGTAGTGGCAACTTTAATTTAAAAAAAAAAAGCATTAAAATATACCGGATGATTGGGAGATCGGTGCAAAGCAAAAGTAAGGCGACGCTAGCAGAGTATTTAGATCCTTTTGAGCTATTGTTGTCTCAGACGAAGTGTGACTATTTTTTTTTATGATTTTCACTAAAATCCCCGAAATTTTACCGTTTAATTGAGTTTCTATGTCTTATAATTTCAGTATTTTTTGTGATATCCGCACAAATGATACCTCAAAAGAAAGAGCAATAACAGAGTATGTTTTCAAAAAGGTTTGAATAAAAAAAGCTTAACTAATTTATTTTTTAAGCACCGTCAAAAATGAGTCTCAGTTCTCTTAAAATACTCGTACACTTTAATGCCTGTAAAAAAAAATGATGGCACACAAGCCTAGAACTTAAAGTTATTGAATGGCTACATTAAATACATTGCTTTAATAAAATAAATGAAAAATCATTTTTTATTCAAATCGGCCATGATTAGTATTAAACGGTAAAATTTCGGGGATTTTAGTGAAAATCATAAAAAAACTTGTAAAAAAAAAAATCTCACACTTCGTCTTATAGCTCAAAAGGATCTAAATACTCTCTGCTAGCGTCGCCTTACAGCTTTGTATCGACTCCCAATCACCCGGTATATCAAATCTGAAAAATACACTAAGTTTTACCTTTATGTAAAATAAAAGTATATTTTTTAGGTTAAATGATTAGGTAGGAAGTTTTATTTGTTATTGTCTAGGTAATAGGTATTCATTGCAAGTTTGAGTTAAAAATTACACTGATTATAAAGACTTTGTATATAGGCGATTTTTTAGGATAAATTATCGTTATGAGTAGCGTGTTACGTGTTAAATTCCCAACGGGCCCCCTATTTTTCAAGGAAGATCCACAATGCCGTCTAGCCTCTTGAATTCGTACCACGTAATCACACCATTGTTGTCAATATCCATCGTTTTCAGTATGTGATCTACAAGCTTTTCATTGTGCGCCTCTCCCATGTCTGGTATATCAACATGCTCCTCTGAAATAAAGCGTTTGTTCCTAAAAAGTTGACTAAATTCTCAAATAACTGTCATATACTCGTAAGCACTCTGGACTAACAGTATTGGATAGAAAATAAGTTTAAAAAATATTTAGCAAAACAATCCCATCTGCCCCCAAATTTAAAAAAATAGGTCATTTGATCGGACTCAAATACGTCATTAAAGTTAATAGTTTTTTTTAAGAATAACGACTTAAGACTCCCTGAATTATTTAGTACACATTCCATAAATAAAATTAATAAATTACAAACTTTGTCAATTAACTACTTGTAGTCAAATATAATTGTATATGTCATTAAAAATATATTTAATTCATAAAAAATATTTAGTTAGACATATTACGAGGACTTACGGAAGTCATTTTATCGGTTTTTTTTATCAATTCCCATCTGTCTCCACATACATGGGGGCAGATGAAAATCATTTAAGTACAGTCTAAATACAATGTTAGTAACATTATACACAGTTAGTGAAAAAACAAAACAAATTAAAAGTAGAAGTTTATTTAAGTCATTCTTACCTTGTATATTTCAATATTTATAACTCGATTCACAAATATTCGATAATTGTGGCAAACCTCTCGTCTAAATGTCGTCACTAGGCCAGTAACGTTTCGCACTAGCCCTAGTACACCGCACTTATATCAAGTAAAGCCATTTAAATCAAAATGGTATTAAAAAACTATAGATTCTACAAAGAAATTCTAATAAAACAGAATCACAAGACTATTCTTTTATTAGATATTTGTTGATATTGGTGATAGGTTAGATATTTGACCACTGCTTATCTGATGTTAAATAACGGTATGGTCCAAAATAGTTAAAAATATCTAGCCTGGAATAGTAATAGGCTATCAAGCGAGGCTGTCGGAACATACCTTTAAATACTTGGCGGCAGATTTTCAACTTGGTATCAAGCCAGCTGAATACAAAGTACCCCTACCACCACGCTATGGTTTCCTTACGATGTTTTCCTTCACCGGCAGCTCAAGCTCATTGTTGGGGTTTAAAGCCCACGCTAACCATCAATACATGGTTAAAACCGCATTTCTAGGACTGCATGACAGCGGAACTTAGAACTTCGAGTAACAAAACAAAGCCCAGGGCATCGCTGCTTTGGCGCTCATTACTTTGAGATTTTCAATGGCAAGTCTCAACAGTCTTGTAATGTCGCTGCAGTACCCTTCAAAGGGAGAATATCTGATAATGCGGTGGTACCCGATGGTGCCACTGCCAATGAGGTGGATCTAGACGACCTCCTGCTAAATGATAAATTTCAAAAAAAAAAATTACAAGTCAACCACTATCCGACTTTACGAATCGAGCTGTAACAACTATCATTAATATACATATATACACAACCAAAAATAATATGTATAAACTAAAAATACTACAAAAAATGTATTAGTCAAATTCACAACAATTAAAATTTTATGTTTAAAATTAATGTGGTTCATGTATTTGTATATTAAATGAATGAGACAAGAACATATTTTTAATCTAAGAAATAATAAAGGTTACGAAAAAAATCAGACAATAAATATTATAAATGCAAGGGTACTCTGAACAGTAGTGGTACCTAAAAGGGACTCATTGTGCTCCACATTTTGAACAAACTTTACCATGGATGCGATATATGGTCAAACATGTATCAAGTGATATATGTTTGACCATATCTCACTTGATACTAATAAGTGACAGTGTAGTCGTAGATGGTAAACACATCTAGCCTGAAATGAAACTGGCTCTCAAATGAGGCTCGAAAGCCACTGTTAAGTGCTTGGCGACAGATGTTCAACTTGAGGTAGCTACCCAGCGGGGTACTAGAAAGTACCTTACCATAACGCTATGGTTTTCTTCACCGGCCATTTAAGCTCATTGTTGGGGTTTGAACTCACGCTCTTTAGTGTGTGTGAACCGACCACACTAACCACTGAGCTATCATCGCTACAAAACATTAAAATTACATCGTTGCTGGTTTAAGTAAAAGTTAACACAATGAGTTCTTTTTTTCAGTTCAGTTTTCTTTAATACTTATAATTCCTTAAAATCTCGATATAGTTGGCACAGAATTCAAAAACATATTATAAACAATAAACTAATTTGAGACTTGTACAGGTAAGGTTGAGAAAAATAATAAGAATATTCGAGTTAAAAAAAACACTTGAGAAAATTTCACTCTTAAAAACGTTGAGCTAAAGTACAAAATATACAATCTACATTCAAACAACATTATGTATAAGTACTAATTCTAGAGATATTTTAAAAATATATAATAAATAGAATAGAAGTTCAGACGGCAAAGAAAAAATATACAGGGTGACACGTAAAGAATAATTTTATTAATGATAAATCTTCGTTTCAGATTATGCAATACTGGAAAATTACTTGTTATTTTTTTATTGCAATGTTTTCTTACAGCTGTGGAGCCTACACAATTCTAACCAAAGAACGTTCGGATTATTGTATATTAATAAGTGCGAGTCAGATTCGCCTACCAAGGGATCCGTACGAAAAGGTATGATAAATTCTTGTTCCCATTCCTTGCATAAAGACCCTATTTTTTTGTAAATATATTAATATAGTTTTCGGATTTATTCCTTTACGTGCACTATAAGACGATGTTTCTTGCCAAATTTCATAGGTCTAAGTCAACGGGAAGTCTATAGGTTTTGATTCACTTTGTGAGTGTCGGTACACACAATATGCTGTTTTTTGCGACATAAACGGCTTATAATATTACATAAACTTTTATTTTTTCTCAGCTGCAAGGGACTACAGATCTGTGTATATGGTTTCAATTTCAACTCGATACCTCCACGCGTTCCCGAGATAGAATGTCTTGACAGACGGACAACAACGTGATCTTATAAGGGTTCCGTTTTTCTTCTTGAGATACGGAACCCTAAAAATTAATTATTATTAATTGCAATTTACTCTGAGAATTGCTACTAATAAAATTAAAGACAAATACAGTAATAACGGTATTAACGCCTTTATGTTCTTATAATCCATGTCACCCTGTATATATCATAAAACTAAATTATGACAGACCTTTAGGACATTTATGTCAATGACATAATTGTATTGCACCATTTACAAAAATGAATCTGACAGTACTAAAGCAATTCACGTTCTTTTGTATTATGCGAGAAAAGAATGCCATTGCATTGATCTGCCAATTTTATTTCAGAAAATGACACAAGAGAATCTATGTCAATTGTAAATGTCATTTAAAATGGGAAGATTTAGATTCAAAGCGCATACTTACAAAATAATTTAAGAAATAAACGAGGAAAATCCAATTTTCTGTAAGGATGGATTGCTATAAAAATATTATTTATATAAAAAATTCTTACACCTACCTATTTTTTTTTAAACAAATTTTTATTTAGAATCTCAAAAAAAACGAGCGGTTTTATAATGGAATGCTAACATTTTTGCGTGGTACACAAAGACTTGCAATAAAAATAAATATTACAACCGCAGACTTACTGCAATACAGTAAACTTTCTTTTAATTACAACCAACCGCGCAAATGAAAACGGACACGACGTAAATTGAAATTGTTTTGTGTTGATTTTCATTAGCGCTATTGGCGGCTTCAGCACTATTGGCGTATTTCGGACCACGCCTAACTCAGTTAAAATTACATTTAATCTACAAATTTAAGTTTGGATAGATTTTCAAGTGAATATTTGTGGATGGATAGAAAATTCTCAAGATTTTTTAACATTGTGATCGGTTGATCAACTTTTCTACTAGAAATCATCAACGGGGGACGCTGGGAATTTTAATTCCAAACGTTAACACTGTCACGTCAGTAGGGATTTTGGGAATATATAATTTTTTATCTTAACTCATAAGACATATTAAATATGGGTTAAATTAAAAAAAAAACTGGTAGAGATAGCGATAAGGCCGCCAATTGTTCCACTAGTTTATATTGTTATAATTGTAATTGGTGTGAACAATAAGGAAATATTACTATTATTATTGATTGATTGATATTGCATGTAGTTAACTCAAGTGCTCGGTTGCACGTGCCTCTTTATATCACCTCTGTGGTCGAAATCTATCCAAGTTTAAATTCATATATTAGTTACAGAAACTCATTGTTGAGGTTTCTGTTGACTTTTCTGCTGAGCTCTCACGAATTCCGGATAATCGATGAAGCCGTCTCTATTATGGTCATCCATGTTGAGGATGGGGTCTATTAAATTAATTAGTTCGTCGTCTCCGAAGATTTTCTCGCCAACAGGTGGCGCCCCTGTCGTTTCCGTGTGCTTGTGTCCTTGTTCTGCTGGTTTTTATTTAAATGTAAAAGCAAGATGGTGACCCATGTTCCCGCACAATATGAAAAAGAGACAAATGAAATATGAGTGAATGGATGCCATTTTTTTTTTAAACTTTTTCTTTTAATATAGCTGACAGGCTAGGTGTTTGACCACAGCACACCTGATGTTAAGTGACGGTGTGGTCGAAGATGGTAAAGCAAATAGCCTGGAATGGAACTGGCGCTCAAGTGAGGATGCCGGAACACACCGTTAGATGCTTGGCGGCAGATTTTCAACTTGAGGGTGGTAGCTAGCCAGCCGAGTACTAGAAAGTACCCTACCACCACGCTATGGTTTCCTCGCGATGTTTTCCTTCACCGGCAGCTCAAGCTCATTGTTGGGGTTTGAACCCACGCCCTTCGGCATGCGAATCTACCGCGCTAACCACTAAACCATCATCGCTATAACTTGAATAGTGTTTAAATTAGCTGTCTTTGCGGGAAGCAATTCGGTATGCAAAGTTTTTTTTGTATTCATTTTATATATTTTTACTGACAGTAAACTTTATTTTAAGAAACTAATTTGAAAATTGTTGCTTTCTATGCGGTAGTTGATTTATACGTCATAAAGTAGGCTGAATATGTATGCCCTTGCCATGTAAAACAAAAAAATATACATAGCTATTTTGACACATTTGTTTGACTTTGACAATTGACATGAAGTAAACAAAGCGATATCAAAGTCCGTGTTTAATAAAATAATTCAGAGACCTTTCTATGCGGTAGTTGATTTATACGTCATAAAGTAGGCTGAATATGTATGCCCTTGCCATGTAAAACAAAAAAATATACATAGCTATTTTGACACATTTGTTTGACTTTGACAATTGACATGAAGTAAACAAAGCGATATCAAAGTCCGTGTTTAACAAAATAATTCAGAGACAAAAAACGACGTACGTGTATGGAAGAGGTTATTATGGCTACCGTTGACTTGACATTGACAGATTTTGTTTTGGTTTGCCGTTGCTTTTTTAGGCACCGAAAGTAGCTCTATACAGCCTACTATGTGACGTTATTAGAGGTCATTTGAAAGAAAATTTATTTCATGTATTTCATTAAAATAAACCCCATCTCATAGTTTAAAGAGTTTTAAACGTGAAAATAATGCACAGGAATGTAATATATCGAAATGGTTTTGGAATCAGTACTTAAAGTACTATTTATTTTCTTTACAAACCGAATCACAACACACGACAGCTGAAGACTGACTCGACTTGAAACATGGAAATCCGAAGAACTTCTTAGTGTTCCAAAATGTACACGTGTTCACATTGCCGTGTGTACAACAATAACACATCCCGATTTTTTAAAATATAATTATAGTACCTCATAGAAATACAAAACAGAAAGATCATTCCAGTGTTTTTTTTTTTTTCATATAATATACTATATATACGCCAATGAAAAATATATAAGTACATCTATGTGTAAAAAACAATCGTGCGTTAATCACGTAAGAACTAGGAAACGGCTGGACCGATTTTGATGAAATTTTTTGTGTTTCAGTGGTTCTCTGAATGGTTTAGAATTGAACCCGGTAGGTGGCGTTGCAATCGTTCCCGCGTAATACTAGGGTATTAGTATCGGCGTCGAAGGGACAGGAGCGCATACAAGCTCTTACAATTCATTGTATTTTTGTGAGATATTATAATTATATCGTACATAAGCTTAGGGTGTCGTCGAAAAGGGCTCTTATGACTCTTTATAAGTAAATAGTATTTTGATATTTAATTGTAAAAAACTGTCCTGTATCTGGAACTAGCGATCTACATATAGGGTGTTACGTATTCATAAATAATAAAAATGGCATACCACACAACAAAAACAACAGAAAAAAAATGACGACACATAAACATTGTCAAAAAAAAAACAACCAAAAAGACAAACCAACATTTAACACAAACAACATTAAAAATCACAAAAATAAATTTGATAATAATAAAAATATATTTACCTAAGAAGTTATGAAAAACGGTTTTTTTTTTTTTATATGAAGAAAGTACTTAATACAAATTAAAATACAGTTTAAAAAAAAACTTAATTTCGTAGATTTTTTTATAAATTTTAATTTAAAAAAAATTTAAATGATGTAATATTTTTTTCCAAATTAATCGTTAAATTAGCTAAGGTTATGTTTTGGAGCTCGGCTATGTCAATTGACGACAGTGGCCACTTACCATCAAAATGCCACCAGCTTGAGTAATAAAAAAAAATCAAGCATACTTATAACACATTGATTCTAGACAATGTTAACTGTGATTTTTATTATTATCTTTAGTGCTTATAATAAAATATATTTGTGCTCATTTTGGCAATACTCATAAGCTAGAGTATATGTAGTGCTCATTGCGAAATAATTAACATTTTTTGTGCTATTAAAAAAAAAATTACAAGGCACAGAGCAAATATCTACTCAAATACTTAGTGCTCATTGAAAAATTAAATTTTATCTTTGACACAGAGACTCAATCGCGCCCAAAATACTACAGTTTAGAGTTAGTTTCAAGTATGTTCAATTAGTTAAATTATAAAAGTTACAACGTAAAACATTTTCGCACTTTTTCAAAAATATATATGTTCGTTTATAGCAATGCTCGAGCAAAATTTCAATTTAAATATTAAGTGCTCATATAAAAATAACTAATTGCTCGTTAAAAAATACTCACCGTGCCAATGTATAAGGCTCTTAATGAGTTCACATCCGTCTAGTTTGTTGTTATTATCGGCGTCGTGCATCTTGAAATAATGGAACTGTAGCTCCTGTTCTGACATCTTCGACGTGTCGATTGGCACTTCCATATGCTCTTGGATATGACTGGAATGTTATAGAATAAATAAATATCATAGGATACGTCACACAGCGCCATCTAGCCTCAAACTAAGCAAAGCTTGTACTACGGGAACCAGAAAACTAATACAATACTTATATATTTTTTATTATAATTTTTATTTTAGCGATGATAGCTCATTGGTTACCGCGGTTAGTTCACACGCCGAAGGACGTGGGTTCAAACCACAACAATAAGTTTGAGATACAGGAAAACATCGTGAGGAAACCATAGCGTGGTGGTAGGGTACTCTCTAGTACTCGGCTGGCTAGCTACCACACGAGAGTTGAAAATCTGCCACCAAGCATCTAACGGTGTGTTCCGGCAGCCTCGCTTGAGAGCTAATTCCATTCCAAGCTAGGTGTGTTTTATCATCTTCGACCACAGCGTCACTTAACAGGTAGGGCTCTGGTCAAACACCTAGCTTGTACACCATAAAAAAATATATAAATACAAACAGAACACCCAGACACAGAACAAACATTTATCGTCAAACTTAACCCGCTAGCCCATGTGTTAATCCAAGGAGTCCACTACCTCTATACAAAATTTCATCAAAATTGGTCCAGCCGTTTGAGAGTGAAGAAGTAACAAACACACTAACAAATTTCCGCCTTTATAATATTATTATTTGATTTTGAAGAATTAAGCTAACGAGGGACCGTCTTCCAATCTGGGAGGTCTTGTGTTCCAATCCCATGGCACGCTTTATCTTTGCTAAGTTATGCGCGTATTGATATAGAGGGTGTGTGTGTGTGCGTGTGTGTGTTAGTGTGTGTGTGTGTGTGTGTGTGTATGTCTCTGTCTGTCTGTCTGTAGCATCGTAGCTCTCAAACGGATTGACCAATTGAGATGCGCTTTTATTCATTTGAAAGCCAGTTTCCTTGCGATGGTTCCTAGCTATGTCTGGTTTATTGCGTGGGGGATATTTTAATTTTTTAATTTATATACTGTTTAGTAAGAATAACTCACTCTCTCTCCTGAGCTATATTGGATGGACTTAAAAGCTGAGGATCTGAAAAGAGATAAATCAAATGTTAACTTTACCATACCAAAGACGCAAAATTAAAAAAAAAAAACAAAATTAGCTAGATCTCCTAAGGAGATTCATTAATTTTGGAAATTCTAGGAGTATCATATATTCTGTTGGTAGTATTTGCGCTGCAAATCCACAGGTTGCCTGGAAGAAATCACTTTAAGCGATAAGGATTGTATACTCTCTAGTACTCGACTGGCTAGCTACCACCCTCAAGATGAGAATCTGCCACTAAGTAACTAACGGTGTGTTCCAGCAGAGCCAGTTCCATTCCAGGCTAGGTGTGTTTACCATCTTCGACCACACTTTAATTTAACATCAGGTGAGCTGTGTTCACATAAATTGTCAAACATTAAAAAAAATGCATAATTCTTACCGATATGGCCATGTTGGGGTTGTTGTTGAAACTGTTGTTGCTGCTGCTGTTGTTGTTGGGGAGGGGGCTGCTGGAACTGTTGTTGGGGCGGTTGTTGGAATTGTTGTTGTTGTTGTTGTTGTTGGAATTGTTGTTGTTGCGGCGGGGGAGGCTGGTACTGCTGTTGAGGTGGCTAGAAAAGGCAGATTAACATTTTTTTAACGTTTTCAATACTATTGTAAGAATTTGATAAGTCTTACGAGATGTAGTAATTATATAAGTGTTAATATATCCATTAAAATCAATGGTTTGAAATATAAAAACAATTACCAATTTTTTTTATTATACTGTCTAGCTGTTGGACCACAGCTCGCCTGATCTTAGCTGACCAAGGTCTGAGATGGCACACCTAGCCTAGAATGGAACTGGCTCTCAAATGAGGCTGCTGGAAACACTATTAGTGATAGCAGATTTTCATTTGCTTTTTTTTTATGGTGGACAGTCTAGGTGTTTGACCACAGCTCACCTGATGTTAAGTGACGGTGTGGTCGAAGATGGTAAAGCACACCTAGCCTGGAATGGAACTGGCTCTCAAGTGAGGCTGCCGGAACACACCGTTAGATGCTTGGCGGCAGATTTTCAACTTGAGGGTGGTAGCTAGCCGGCCGAGTACTAGAGAGTACCCTACCACCACGCTATGTTTTCCTTCACCGGCAGCTCAAGCTCATTGTTGGTGTTTGAACCAACGCCCTTCGGCATGCGAACAGACCACGCTAACCACTGAACCATCATCGCTACAAAATGAAACAAACTTTACTGATAGTTTTACTTTTGCTGACGAGGGGGTTAATAAATGCAAAAAATCTGCTTACGTAATACTTGAACGGTAAGGAGCTCTACCACAAAGTAAGTTTTTTAAACTAAGTATACTTTGCTTTATGTCATTAAGTTATTTTTTAAATAACTTTTACCTGTACATGTACCTGTTGTTGTCCAGGAGGTGGTGGAGGAGGGGGTTGCTGATAATTCTGTAAAAAAGAAATTAAATCGTTAAACAAAAATGTATCAAAACCACGTCAGTTCCTATAGAGAAAGTGTTAAGCGTTGCATGCATTTCTAAATAAAAACCGTCCAAGTGCGAGTGGGACTCACACACAGGGTTCCGTACAATATCCGCTAGTATCAAATACATATATCATTAAAACACTGATTAAATGTCAATGATTAAAAAACAAAATGTCAAAAAAGCACCTATGTCAATATGCAAACATGTCAAAATAAAAAATTGTCAATATAAAATATTCTAGGCATTACGATCTTCAAATCAAAATCAAAATCAGTTTATTTGTAAGAATATTGTCTTAAATTACAGGTCTTATTGTTAAAATTATAAGTATCAAATATTCTACCTTAGTAGGTGTACAAATATTTTAGATAAACAATTATTTAAGCGTGTCATTTAAAAAGTCATCAATCACACCATTACTTAATATCAACTGAGCTGTGGTCAGAAACCTAGCTTGGCAACCATAAAAACAATATAAAATGTTTTGTCATGTTTAATATAAGGGGCCGTTCAAGTATTACGTAAGCACCAAAGGAGGGTGGGGGAGGATCTGCTTTGCATAACAAGCATAGGCGAGGGAAGTAAGATCTTTGCTTACTTTTGCTGACAAGGGGGAGGGAGGGGTTAATAATTACTAAAATTCTGCTTATGTAATATTTGAATGGTAGGGACCGTTCTAACTATTGTACTTGATGTCGAAGCTCTGATGATACGAGAGTTATCTAGCTTTTTTAAAACTACCTACATATTTTTACTATATATGTTAGGAGTACTTTTTCAGGATATAGTGACTTATACCTTTGATTAAACTATGCACTACTATTTATCCCAGAAAACACAGTGTATATGCAAGGCGCAGCTATTATAATCATGAAAAATTTTATGTTTGTTATTTCTTCACACTGTAATGGCTTAACAGATTCATATGTAATTTAGAAAGTAGATAGCTTACAGACTACACATAGACATACAAAACTTTCCCCTTTATAATATTAGTGTGATATTAGGAAATTGCATTCTTCAAATACAAGCAGATCTCATATAGAAAACAGATTATTCTTTATCCGTTAGGCTACTTTGTATTCCAGTAAATGCAGGTGAAAACATACAAATATTAAAATGAAAAGTTAACCTTTTTCAATACATTTCATTTCTCTATAAATTTGAGCTAAAACCGCGGCTATTGCAACATGGCTACAAAAAGCGTCACCCGTATACGGTGGACATTCCCCATGCGCGCACTAAGCGCTTCGAATCCACATTCTTTATTCGCACAGCGAAGATGTGGAACTCTTTGCCGGAGTTTGTGTTTCCCAAAAAGTACAATATGAGTGTCTTCAAATAAAGAGTAAATAGGTTCCTTCTAGGTAAGCGTGTTCCATCCTAGGCCACATCGTTGCTTAACATCAGGCAGGATGTGGACAAACGCGAACCTATTCTGTTTAAAAAAAAAAAAAGCACCAAATCCATTTCATATTTTGTGTGAGATTAAGTTCTGCTAAACACAATTGAAAGTGAACTTTAACTGTTATATTATGATTCATTTTTCATACACTGTTTCACTGTTGGGTTGCAGAAATCTTCACATTATGAGAAGGGTACAGCACATCCGCCACGCTGGCCAAGTGTGTGTTGGCATACTACACACATCTTTGTGAACAGTTTTTTTAAAGAACTCACGAACATTTATGTTTCCTTACAATGATTTCTTTCACCGTTCTAAGTCATTATGTAGTGAAGGCAAACACAATCTGTATTATTTAGTAGAGACAGAGGTGCTTGCTGTGGGTCTCCATATTGGAGAGGGCCTCCTTTATAGGCTGCCAAAACTTAATACTATAAATATGAAAAACATACTCACTAAAAAAGTGATGGAAAAATTCCTACAATATTTATTTCAAATTAAATGATATATTATTCAACATTTAATATTTTGTTCAACAAACATGCACTATAACTTTTGTATTTATAGTATCACAAGTTAGTTTAGAAAATACGTAAAAATATTTTACCTGATAATTCTGGGGTGGTACTCCGGGAGCAACTTTGTTATTATATTGTTGGGAAATACCACATTGCAGGAACGCAGTTAAAATTAGCAGTCGCAGCATTTTTCAAACCTGAAAGTAACCTATATTTCACGAAACAGAACTTTGCACCACTTTCCAATTAAATTAGTATTTACCGCGCTAAGTGAGAGGGAATATTAACTTTTTTTAAAGTGTGAACGTATGGTAAACTAATTTCACCTGTTATTATTACTGCGCTACGTGGAACAAGATAAAAACCTTATCGAATCGATGCGTTGATAATTTCTACGGTGGCAAGCAGCCTAGAATATTGCAAACGTTTTCAAAAAAACTAAAATTATGTTGGAAAAGATATGAAAACATTACACGTCAGTCGTTCGTTCCGCCGTAAGACTTTGACAATAACTTTTGGTGACATTTATTGTATTGTAACGTGTCAGTGCTGTAGTCCAAAATACACTAGAAATCCTTACCACGCTTATGGCGCCTATGTTTTCAAGTATAATATTTCGAAGATTGTGTTGATTTGAATTAGCACAGAAAGTTATGTGGACTCTTTAAGTATTTCGAACCGTTTTCTCGTTTCCTATTTGCATTTTAGACCATTTCTGTTTTTGGCATTAAGCTGTATGCACTTTGCCAGTGTTAAATGTGATATATTGTTGACAGTGTGTGCCTTAATAAATATAAAATAAGATAAAGTTATCGCGTTCTTTCCGGGTACTTTGATGTTGACTTTGCGATTCCCGTTAGGTGCTCACGATAAAGCTACCCGAGTGTGATTATATAAACATCTTAATTTTGACATTAAGTGAAAACACAAGCTTTGAAGAAAAAATAGAACAGAACGCAGTATTTTCTATCTGCGAAATTGTTCAATGTGTTCGTTCTTTTTGTTTCCTTCAAAACTTCAAATTTTCTTTCACGTTTCATAAAGTTTAAGAACGTTTGTTTACAAATAGTTTTAACAAAAATCTTACCATGTCTAACAATCCGCTCGACGAAATGGTGCAATTCCTTAAACCGGAATCCAGGGCAGACCTAAAACACTTATCTTTGGAGCATTTAGTGGGATTATCAGCTAGTGAAGATGGTGTTAATACGCTACTCCAGAACGAGCCAATAATGAACTCAATAATCGATTTAACAGACGATAAATACGAAGACATTGCCAAAACTGCCCTCCTGATCCTCGTAAACGTGACAGCGAACGCAGCAGGCGCTTCAAAATTATTAAAATACAAACCTAGCACATGCAAAAACATTCTCCAACTTCTTATAGGTTATGTATTGAATTCACAAAAACGGGACGCAGATGCAGCTTCTATGATACTTTCCAACATAACCAGACCAGAAGACGAGCTGGAGACGTGTGTAGATACTCTAATACCGCACTTAAACGACATTCTAAACGTATTTGTCAACGTAGATTTTAACCAAAAAGGTTCTAATCTCAATTATTTGGCACCTATGTTTAGTAATTTGTCTTGCAGTCATCGAATTCGGAAATGGTTGACAGAAGAAAGTCCACACGTGCCACTTATCAAGCTGCTACCTTTTTGTAACTATGACAAATCTAACATACGCAAAGGAGGTGCGATAGGTACAATAAGAAATCTATCATTTGACACGGAGTTCCATGATTTTCTTTTAAGGTCTGACTTAGATTTGCTCACTTATCTTTTAAGTCCAATAATGGGTAACGAAGACTATGCAGATGATGAAATGGATCAACTACCTATATCCTTACAGTACTTGCCAAAAGAAAAGCAGCGAGATTCGGATATTGATATACGTAAAATGATATTAGAGACATTAAATAAGTTATGTACTAAACGTAATTCCCGAGAGACTTTGAGACAAAATGGAGTGTATTACGTATTAAGAGAGTATCATAAGTGGGAAAAGGATCCAAAAGTAAAACTAGCGTGTGAAAACGTAGTAGATATTCTAATTCAGAAAGAAGATGAAGTTGGAGCGGAAGACTTTTCTACCGTTGATGTTCCAGAAGAAATGACAGAAAAATTCCAGAAAATGGACGAAGATTATATTAAAAGTATAACAGAATAATACAAACAGATTTAAAGATGCTTTTTATAAGACTAGACTTTGATTTTGTTACTCAAAGTTCTAGGAAAGTTTTGTTTGTATCATTTCTTTTACAAAAAATTATATATTAAGTTAAATTATTCTAATAAAAAAATGGTTAATGATAGTCTGAACTTATTTGTTTTTGGTGTCTCACTTTGTGCATTTCCAGTTTCAGGTAATTTATTAAAAATCAAGTTAAATAAGCCAGTCATAGTCCAAGTACCACAACATAAAGCTTGATTCCGGTCACATATGCAATGCCATCTAGTATCAATTAGCTAAATTATCACTATATTACGCTTAATAAGAAAACGACATCTTGTAGCAAATGATGTAACTACAATAAGCTTGCCTGACCAACGCCATCTAGTACCAACTAATATAACTACAGCAAGTTAAGCGTGCATGACATATGAGTTTTTTTCTTTCTTCTTGGCATCACACTCTGTGTACTCTGTCAGTTTCAATGTTTCTTTATTTTGTGTGCAGTCTTCTGTTTTAGCTTCTTTATAGTCAAAGTCCAGTCTTGGCCAAGTCCAGTCCGTAACAGTCAAATCTAGTCATGCTTTAGAAAACAATACAATGGGGCGACACGACTCTTTCCGCGTTCCCGCCAAAACACCGAAAAAGTTTTTTGGCGGGAATTCGAAAGAAAGATTTATTTCTTTGTTTTTGGCATAGCACTTAGTGCATTTTCCAGTGTCACGTATTTTGATATTTTCATATAATTTTATGATAAGTGAAATAAGTTGAAGATTAAAAAAACAAATCATTGTCAAGTTCGGTTATGCTCTAATAAAATTAGTGGTGACGTCATTACAACTTTCGGCGGAGTATTGAAAGCAACACAAAATTCATGTTTCGCCACATTATTATTATAGTTAATTCAATTAAGTCAATTTCAAAACCAAAGCATGTCTTATTTCCGCCAAAAATTGTCTGTTCACACTAATTCCTACATTCCGAAACGTTTTTGTACCTTTGATAGACCACCTTGAATTCCTTAGGTTAACTCTTACCTCTACACTTAACTTTGGGACCTACTTGACGTACCTTTTACCTGACGAAAAAACTGGGCGAGATAATTAGTCTGCGTGCTTCATCTTTGAGCACATCATCGATTACCATCAGGCGAGCTGGTGGTCAAACGCGGACTTATACGTGTAAAAAAAAAAAGTGTACACTCACGCACGTAATTCGACACTTTATAAATAAAATATCACTATTTTTGTACATAAACAGTAAAAACACACAATTATTAGTAAATAGGGTTACAATAATTGTTGTTTTACTTATGCGAAATTACTCACGTTAAATAACATCGAAATATAGACGGAGTATCTAATTTATTAAAACGTGAGTAATTTCAAATAAGAGAAACAAAAATGTGTCACCAATAAGTCAGTTTCCACAATGAAACAGATGTGTTTTTGATATTTAATTATATCGGATACTCCGACTATATTCCGATATAATTAAACGTGAGTAATTCCACATAAGCAAAACAAAAATGTGTCACAAATAAGTCAGTTTCCACAATGAAACTGATGTGTTTTTGATATTTAATTATATCGGATACTCCGACTATATTCCGATATAATTAAACGTGAGTAATTCCACATAAGTAAAACAAAAATGTGTCACAAATAAGTCAGTTTCCACAATGAAACTGATGTGTTTTTGATATTTAATTATATCGGATACTCCGACTATATTCCGATATAATTAAACGTGAGTAATTCCACATAAGTAAAACAAAAATGTGTCACAAATAAGTCAGTTTCCACAATGAAACTGATGTGTTTTTGATATTTAATTATATCGGATACTCCGACTATATTCCGATATAATTAAACGTGAGTAATTCCACATAAGTAAAACAAAAATGTGTCACAAATAAGTCAGTTTCCACAATGAAACTGATGTGTTTTTGATATTTAATTATATCGGATACTCCGACTATATTCCGATATAATTAAACGTGAGTAATTCCACATAAGTAAAACAAAAATGTGTCACAAATAAGTCAGTTTCCACAATGAAACTGATGTGTTTTTGATATTTAATTATATCGGATACTCCGACTATATTCCGATATAATTAAACGTGAGTAATTCCACATAAGCAAAACAAAAATGTGTCACAAATAAGTCAGTTTCCACAATGAAACTGATATGTTTTTGATATTTAATTATATGGGATACTCCGACTATATTCCGATATAATTAAACGTGAGTAATTCCACATAAGCAAAACAAAAATGTGTCACAAATAAGTCAGTTTCCACAATGAAACTGATATGTTTTTGATATTTAATTATATCGGATACTCCGACTACATTCCGATATAATTAAACGTGAGTAATTCCTGATAAGTAAAACAAAAATGTGTCAAAACCATGTCCGTCCATTGTTTTAACCTTTGTTCACTATGGAAACTGACGTGACGTCTAATTATATCTGATACTCCGACTATAGTACGACACAATCAAACGTTAGTAATCCCGCATGAGTAAAATAAAAAAGACGTCAGTTTCTATGGTAAAATAAGGTTAATACAATGTAACAACATGTTTTTTCCGCATTCCCGCCAGAATACCCTGATGGGGAATCACTATTATAATGTATAGAGGCTTTTACAACCGTAGAAAATGTTGCCCTCTTGCTTACACATCGTCCTCTCCCTCTACTACGTTCAGGAATCGATGTACGAAAACAGGAGAATTGGATATGACAAAGTTGAAATTTTAGCATCACGTGGGAATAAATTGTAAAGTTTTTTTAGTATATTATATTATTATTACAGACGTTTGTAAGGTTGCGTGAATTAAAAGATGGACGTTCTTCTAAATTGCTTTTATTTCATTTCTCTCTCACACCTATACCTATCTTATTACTATCCCTTTCACACTTCCGCTCTCTTTCATATTTATAATTATCTCACATGTAGGCATCTCTTTCATATTGACGTTACGTTACATTCTTCATATCCTTTCGCTCTTTCAAACCTTTGTATCACTCATTTATTCCGTCTCTTTCTCGCTACCTTACGTTCCCATTTCACGCAGTATCTTACACGTTGTCTATATTGTACTAGCTTACGCTTACGACTTCGCTCACGTTAACTTTAGAATTAACTTCAGAGAGAAATGAAACACGTGTAAGTATCAAATAAGCAATATTAATGAAACTTGCGCTATTTTATTATTAGATTGAAATAAAGGATGCTTTTTATCCCGGAATAATGTTCCATAAGAAGCAGCTATACCAAATTTTTAGTTAATACGTCTTGTAAGTTGGTTTTTTGATAAAACCACAGGAACCTAACATTTTTCTAATATAAAAAGTATGCAATATGTGACAGGCTAGATGTTTGACTACAGCTCATTTGTGTGGTCGAAGATAGTAAACACATTTAACCTGAACGGAACTGACTCGCAAATGAGTCTGCCGGAGTACATCGTTAGATGCTTGGTGGCAAATACAACTTGAGAGTAGCTAGCCAGCCGAGGGTAGCTTTCCTCACGATGCTTTCCTTCACCGGCAGCTTAAGCTCATTGTTTGATTTGAACCAACGCTTCTTGGTGTATAGTCCGGTCACGCTAACCACTGAGCTATCATCGCTACATAAAATTATATTGATTTTTAATTAATTTTATTTTTGCATTTGCATGCAAAACTAACTTGCATTGCATTTTATTGTCTTTACCTATAGCAGTATTTGGCAATTTATTATAGCTCTACAATAACCTTCTCTCTAAAAAATCTTCTGTCTGGATGTTCTGTTCTGTTATAGGTATATATTCACAAAAAAAAAGTACATAAGACAATATTCTATCAGCTATCTGGTTCCTATAGTACAAACTTTGTTTGGTTTGGTGATGTTTGAAATGTCTTCAAATATACAAAAAAAAACTACAGTTTTAATTCTATAAACAAATAATATATGAAAACAAACATCTATATAACTCTACACTCTTTTGCTAGTTGGGTAAAATGAGAGAGACAAGTGTATCGCCTATCCCGCTCTTACGTGTCACATCCATCTACGTTCTTTCACGCATCCAGAAATTCAATATTGAACTAAACCTTCAGTTCACTGGCGAACACTGCGCGAGCAGACGTTTCGAAAAACACCAAGATAATATGAAAAAAATATTATAATCCAACAAAATCATACACCAAAATACTTTCACTGAAACGTAGTGTGTGTTTGTGTATCTTTTTCTGTGTATTTATGTGTGTTTAGTGAAGTTTTTTGTGTATGAAATCCGCCTTTACAAGACAAAATGGCAGGTTCGTTTCAGCGCTGGAATACCGATATTTAGTTTTGTTGTGTGCAGTTTGTCGGGAATTTTTGGAAATATATTACAAGGTATGTATTTTTAATATACAAAATACAATTTATTTATTATTTTTTAAAATGTTTTATGACATGAAACTCTCATTGCTTTCAATCGTGTGTTATATCTCAGAGCTTTTCTTTTGGGGCAATTTCAGACATTATTTAGGTTTGACTGTCCTGTTATAGTTAGTAGCTTACTGCTTCAAGAGTTGTAGAGAGTGGGTTCGATTCCCACCGGCACAAAAATTTATGTGACGATAAATGTTTGTTCTGTGTATGGGTGTTCTATATATATTATAAACATCTTCGACAACACCGTCACTTAGCATCAGGTGAGCTGTGGTCAAACACTTAGACAGTAAACCATTTAAAAAAAAGTACGTATTTACAAAAAAAATGTATATTAATATTATATCAGTTATCTGGTTCCCATAATACAAGCTTTGCTTAGTTTTTAGCTAGATGGCGTTAAGTAAAATGTCCTATGTCTTTGAAAAACTCACAAACAGGCGAAATATGAAACGTCCAAAATCAGGGGATACAGTTTGGTGATACAGCTACGCCTTTATCATCTGTAGGGCATAGGTTCGATTCCCACCAGGACAAACATTTGTATGACGAGCATAAATATTTGTTCTGTATCTGTGTAAAATAAAAATAAAACTATTTTTTAAATTTAATCACAAAAAATAGGGTCTTTATGCAAGGAACTCTCGGTGGGTGAGTCTGACTCGCACTTGTTAGTGTTTTTTTCCTAAGTAGCAACACTGAAACTGGATGTTTTTACCGTGTTCGACGACAACATATTTAACATCAGGTGAGCTGTGGTCAAATACCAAGACTAGCGTCTATAGAGAGTGTTTTTAGCGTTGAAAACAAAATCTTAAAATTAACTTGTAGACTGCGCTACGCTATACGTAGGCGTGCTACGAAAACACTACGGGCGCTACGCTCGCGTAGGCAGCTAAGATTTATAAGCAATGATGTTTGTAGCGACGATGGTTCAGTGGTTAGCGCGGTAGGTTTGCATGTCGAAGGGCGTGTGTTCATACCCTAAAAATGAGCTTGAGCTGCCGGTGAATGAAAACATCGTGAGAAAACCATAGCGTGGTGGTAGGGTACTCTCTAGTACTCGGCTGGCTAGCTACCACCCTCTAGTTCAAACTCTGCCGCCAAGTATCTAACGGTGTGTTCCGGCATCCTTACGGCACTTGAGAGCCAGTTCCATTCCAGGCTAGGTGTGCTTTACCATCTTCGACTACACCGTCACTTAACATCAGGTGAGCTGTGGTCAAACATCTAACCTGTCAGCCATTAAAAAAAAAATGTTTAGGTAGTTTGACTTTTTATATTTTTACTTTTATTTAGTACTTATTATTATATTTCTTTATTTCAGAGCATAGAATATAGTATTATTATTATTAAGGCAAGTTTTTTTTTTGTTAGTTAAAATAATTGTTCAGTATCAAAAATATTAAGAACAATAAAAAGTCAAAGTACCTAATCATTGCTTATAAAACTTAGCTGCCTACGAGAGCGTAGCGCCCGTAGTGTATTCGTAGCACGCCTACGTATAGCGTAGCGCTATCTACGAGTTAATTTTAAGTTTTTGTTTTCAACGCTAAAAACACTCTTTAAAGACGCTAGGCTTGGTGTTTGACCACAGCTCACCTGATGTTAAGTGACAGTGTGGTCGAAGATGGTAAACTCACCTAGCCAGGAATGGAACTGGCTCTCAAGTGACCCTGCCGTAACACATCGTTAGATGCTTGGCGGCAGATTTTCAACTCTCGTGTGTTAGCTAGCCAGCCGAGTACTAGAGAGTACCCTACCACCACGCTATGGTTTCCTCACGATATTTTTCTTTACAACAGCTCAAGGTCATTGTTGGGGTTTGAACCCACGCCATGCGAACCAACCGCGCTAACCACTGAGCTAACATCGCTATATAAAGCAGTCAGATTACTAAATAAAAGAATTCACAAATATCACATTTCAATACTTGCTCATTAGTCAGTACATGAGTCATACAGCAATGGTTATACTGATATATATATATATATATACTGACAGTCAAACCTATTCGCAAACACATCTAGAATACTGTTACAAAATGTTATTTTTATACATGCCGAGTGGTCAGCCCTAATGTCAAGTTAAATATTCGACTCGGAAACTTCGAAAACAACAAATATAATGTAACTAAAAGAGAAATGAAGGCTTCATGAAATGTTTTTAAATTTATTATTTCGTAAAAACATATTTTATTCTTTAAAAATTATTTATTATTATTATTTTAACCTATTTTGACCCACTGCTGGGCAAAGGCCTCTCTTCCTTCTTTCCATGCCTATCTATTTGGTGCTATTGAGGTCCAATCCTTGTTATGAGCATCAAGCTCATCTCTGCACCGTCCTCTAGGCCGGCCTGGTGGCCATTTAACCTCTGGGATTGCTGTTTAAATCACTTTAAAATTATAAAGGCGAAAGTTTGTGAGTGTGTTTGTATGATTGTCACTTCTTCACGCTCAAACGGCTGGACCAATTTTGATGAAATTTAGTATGTACGTAGCTGACAATCTGAATTAGCACATGATTTTTTATCCCGAATTTTTTTTGTGGGTAACACCGCATGGCACGTCTAGTTTACACATAAAAAGGTAAGAAGCTTTTTATTATCACCGATTTATCGAGATCTATTTGATACAAACTTTGAATAAGAAAAAAGACAATACAAATGATTAATTATATTTGAAAATTCACCAATAAATCACAGATATCTCTCTAAGAATTTAAGCATTTTTAATTTTATCTAACAAAATTTAACTTTTGAAAAAAAATCTCATTTTAAATTGCCTTCAAAAAATGAGGAAGTTCTTAATTCTAACAAATCTTTTTTATCTGACAAAAACCTATATTAAATTAATACTATTTACAAACTTATAAATATAACTTAATCTAAAAGTCCGTCAGAGGAGGAATATGTGGCCAGAATGCTGGCAGCCTTGCCACGCTAGATAGCAATGCTAATTGACCAAAGTAGGTGCCAGTTCTGGTTACCTGATCATTCTAAATGTTTGGCCAGGTCCCGATATAGATAGTGAGCGGCCCCACAGACCTTTTTTTTTTATGGCTGACTGGCTATATGTTTGACCTCAACTCACCTGATGTTAAGTGATGGTGTGGTCGAAAATGGTAAAGCACACCTAGCCTGGAATGGAACTGGCTCTCAAGTGAGGCTGCCGGAACATACCGTTAAATGCTTGGCGGCAGATTTTCAACTCTCGTATGGTAGCTAGCCAGCCGAGTATTAGAAAGTACCCTACCACCACGCTATGGTTTCCTCACGATGTTTTCCTTCACCGGCAGCTCAAGCTCATTGTTGGGGTTTGAACCCACGCCCTTCGGCATGCGAATCGACCGCGCTAACCACTGAGCTATCATCGCTACAAAACCTAAAGCTTCAACCCCATACGTGCGCGAGTCCGACTCGCACTTGGCCGGTTTTTTTTTTAGGGTGTGTAATGCAATGATGCGAAGGGAACCATAATATACGTAAACATTTCTCCGTAGGGGATGCCGGGGTAAGTCGGGGCGGTTGAAGTGATTTCGAGTTTAAATTCAATTTCTTTGGCTTTTAGTTTACAAAGGAAAAGACTTGGTTTAATTGAATTGCTTTGGTATAAGGGGAGGTTATAAAAATTATAGATGAAATAAAAAATGCGTTAAGTGCATGTCGTGAATTTTGGTAGGGCTTTGTAGATGTATATATATTTAGGGTTCCGTACCCAAAAGGTAAAGCGGGACCCTATTACTAAGACTCCGCTGTCCGTCCGTCTGTCACCAGGTTGTATCTCATGAACCGCGATAGTTAGACAGTTGAAATTTTCACAGATGATGTATTTCTGTTGCCGCTGTAACAACAAATACCTACTAAAAAACAATAAATATTTAAGTGGGGCTCCCATACAACAGATATAATTTTTTTTGGCGTTTTTATAGTTTTTTTTTTTTTTAAATTACTGTCAGGCTAGGTGTTTTGACCACAACTCACCTGATGTTAAGTGACGGTGTGGTCGAAGATGGTAAAGCACACCTAGCCTGGAATGGTACGGAACCATTTGTGCGCGAGTCTGACTCGCATTTGGCCGGTTTTATTTACTATTGACAGGCTAAGTGTTTGAACACAGCTCACCTGATGTTAAGTGACGGTGTGGTCGAAGATTATGAGCCCACCTAGCCTGGAATGGAACTGGCTCTCAAGTGAGGCTTCTGAAATACACCGTGGCGACTTTCTACTTGAGGGTGGTAGCTAGTTGAGTACTAGAAAGTACCCTACCACCATGCTATGGTTTCCTCATGATGTTTTCCTTCACCGGCAGCTCAAACTCATTGTTGGGGTTTGAACCCACGGCCTCCGGTGTGTGAATCAACCGCGCTAACCACTGGGCTATCAACACTACATTTTACTTTTAAAAAAAAAACAACTTCAAGCCGCTTGCAACCGGTTTTCATGAAAATCATTAGGGGAAGACTATGTCCAGCAGTGGACGTCCTACGGCTGAAATGATGATGAAGAGTTTAAAAAATCTATATTTCGACTGTGATTAAAATAGCTATAATTAAAGGGAAATAACTTTTAAAATTAATTTATTATTCCTAATTAAATATAAACATATCTTTATATAAAAATATCGTGTTGTCGTGTCACGTTGTTTGTCCGCGATGAACTCCTCAACTACTGAACCCATTTTAACCAAATCTTGCACACTGTGTGCAGTTTGATCCAACTTGAGAGTTTATATCTCAACTAGCTGTGCCCCGCGGTTTTACCCGCGCTAGATGCCTACGTCATAGTAGCTTTACGCATGCAAAGTCTCAGCCCGATCGGTTTAAAGTTGACAAAGTTTCATACAAACTTTCATCCCCTATTTTATCCCCTTGGGGGTAGAATTTATCAAAATCCTTTCTTAGCGGATGCCTACGTCATAACATCTACCTGCATGCCAAATTTCAGCCCGATCCGTCCAGTAGTTTGGGCTGTGCGTTGATAGATCACTATGTCAGTCAGTCAGTCAGTCAGTCACCTTTGAGTTATATATATTTAGATATTTTTTTATTGCAAATTATTTGTTTATTATACGACAAAGAGGTATAATTATTTATTAGTTCCATGGAATTCTAATAGATGGCGGTGTAAGGTAATTTATTAACTGGATTGAGTAAGTATCCAATAGATGGCGCTACGTTAAAGGTCCAAACGTTTCATATGCGCTACAATTCATTTCACGTTACACGCGTGTGTTCAACTTGGCCGCAGCAACGCGTGGCCGGGTCTGCTAGTAACTTGAATAAATATTTTTGTAATCCTGTTTTAATTGTCTTTATTTATATACCCTACTTGATAGGTTACTATTTCGCGTCAAAAATCCATCATCTTGTTTTTTTTTTAACTATTCCTTAATTGTCGTAATCCATTCGGCCGTTTGGAAGATACGAGGTAATAACTTGGTGGTAGATTTCCTTAGCAGGAGGTCGTCTAGGTAGGTACCACCGCAGTACCAGATATTCTGCCGCTAAGCAGTAGTGTGTAAACATTACTGTGTTTCGGTTTGAAGGGTACTGCAGCTAGCGAAATTACAGGGCTGTTGAGACTAACCATCTAGTCTCAAAGTAATGAGCGCCAAGGCAGCGATGCCCTGGACTTTGTTTCGCTACTCAAAGTTCTGTGTATCGCTGCAATGGTCATGGACAGGCGTTATCTCTTAATCAGGAGAGCGACTTGTCCGCCTGATGACTATAACTTAAAAAAGAAAAAAAAAGGATTTACGTACATATAAAATACGCGCGAAAAACATAACCCTTCTTTGGCAGTCGGGTAAAAAAGAAGGTTATAGGTAATATAATTATGTATCTATGTAACTTTTTCAAATAAATATCGTAAAACAATTCATAAAGCGCCATCTAGCCCCAAAACAATCAAAGCTTGTACTTTTTTTTTCTCTTTCTTCTTGGCATCGCACTTTGTGCATTCTGCCAGTTTCAATGTTTCTACATTTTGTGAGTAGTCTTAATTTTTCAGCTTCTTTATCATCTATAGTTACAGTCAAAGTCTAGTCTTGATCAAGTCCAGTCGGTCCCAGTCAAATCAAGTCGTGCCTTAGTAAAGTAGTGGCGACTTTACTATAAGCTTCTGGGTGGAGTTTTGGAAGCAACACGAAAAGTCATGTTTAACCACATTATATCATTCTCCCACACTCGCGCTTGTAATTCGGCACTTTATAAATAAAACAACACTATTTTTATGCATAAAAACTTGAAAAAACACTAGTTTTACAAAAAAATAGAATTTGGCGACACGACGCTCACCGCGTTCCCGCCAAATCTTTCAAAGCTTGTACTATGGGCGTCAGATTTTTTATTACAACTTCATGACATTTGCTTTGATGTTTCCCTTGACATTTGACATTTAAAGTTTTCGCTTTACCGAGCGCTCAACTGAGCTAAAAGGGTAAGTACGTAGTAAATTGTAAATTTACTTTGAAAATAATTTACAGGGGTAAGCA